>CM053791.1:646205870-646538370 GCA_028749045.1 Cupressus sempervirens
AAATAGCCAGTATAACGATGTGAAACCCCAAACCCTCATCTCAAAAATTGGGAAAAATTTCATACTTGACCAATTAGGCAGAACCAAAAAACCAAAATAGAGGGGAACACTAGTTCTTAGCCTTCAAACAAATAACTACCAGCTACGACCTTGCAAATCCACTCTTAATAATAGCATTGATATCTCATGTCACCTCCTACTCAAGGTATCAATGACAACATTCTCCTTCCCTTTAATGTAGTGAACATCAAAGTCATATTCACATAGGAACTCCATCCAGTGACACTATCATGCATTCAGGTTTGGCTGAGTAAAAATATAGCGTAAGCTCCTATGATCACTATGCAAATCAAACCTGTGTCCCAAAAGGAAATGCCTCCAATGAATTAGAGCATGCACTACGGCCGCAAGTTCCAAATCATGAGTGGGGTAGTTAAGCTCATGGTCCTTGAGTTTTCTAGACTCATAAGTAATCACACAACCATCTTGCATCAACACCACACCCACGCCTTCCAACAAAGCATCTGTGCAAATCATGAAATCACCTAAAGGATTAGGCACTGCAAGGACTGGTGCACTGGTCAACCACTCCTTAAGAGCATTAAATGTTACCTCGCACTAGTTTGTCCAAACATACTTCTTCTCTTTCTACTAAAGAGAAGTGATGGAATGAGCCACTTGTGAGAGATCCTTCACGAAGTGATGGTAGTAACGCGCCAAACTCATGAAACTACAAACTTTAGAAACATTAGTGGGTAATGACCAATCTATGATAGCATGAATTTTCTCTAGATCCACTGCAATACCATCACATGTGATGATATGCCCCAAATACTTCACCTCCGACTGGAAGAATTCACGTTTACTCAAGTTGCCATACAACTAATGGTCTCTCAAGAACTGCAACACTTGACATAAATGGACCTCATGTTCCTCAATAGTCTTTGAATAGACCAATATGTCATCTAGGAACACAATGACACATTAATTGAGGTACATGCAAAATGCTCCATTCATCAAACTCGTAAACATCGATGGCACATTGGTTAACCTAAAGGGTACAATCGTGAACTCATAATGCCCATACCATGTACAAAAATATGTATGATGAATGTTAGCCTCTTGGATACAAAGCTAATGGTATCTCAACTTAAGATCAATCTTTGAGAACACTCTCACTCCCTTCATCTGATTGAACAAGTCATCAATCCTCAAAAAAGGATATTGGTTCTTCACCATCACCTTATTCAACTGCCAATAGTCAATGCATAAACACAATGATCCATCCTTCTTCTTTATGAATAATGACTGGTGCACCCCATGAGGATACACTATGACGAATGTGGCCCTTGGCCAAAAATTCCTCTAATTGCAGTTTGAGTTCACTCAACTCCTGAGTAGTCATGTGGTAAGAGCTCCTGAAATCGGCTCCACTCTTGATACAAGATCAATCTGAAAATCAATGTCACATTGCAATGGCATACTAATTATCTAGTCAAGAAAAACATTTGCATACTCACAAAGGAGTGGGTGATCATCAAGCGTTACCATACGACTCCCGACTTCCTCGAGATCACTGATTGATTCTACTAACAATTGACAACCCTTCCACATACTTTGCTTCAATTGATTAGCTGAGATCATCCGAAGTGAGACTGGTCTCTGGACTCCTAACAATTCCACTTGCCCATTTATGTCATCAACACACTGTACTGACTTACAACAACAATCTATATTCACCTGATGGGTGAATAACCAATCCATGCCCAACACAATGTCATACAATCCAAAATGTAGGATATGGAGATCAACTATGGTGGTGAAGGTTCTCAAGTTCAAAATAAAACCTCTAACCAAAAAGTTTACAGCCACCTTGGAACCCATAGCTAACTCAACCTGCCACCTATCGACCTAATGTACTACCACTAGCCCACATCGTTGAACAAGAGATGGTGATATAAAAGAATATGAAGCACTCAAGTCAAATAACACTAAAGATGAAAGATCATGCAATGTACCTGTAGCCTCGACTATTGTACCTTGGTGCTCAGCTTGACAATTATCAATTGCTGCAAATACTCGATGATTCCTTCCAACATCTCCCACTATGAGATCAGATCTACTACACCCTTACTATATCCTGTTGAAGGTTTAAGAGGACACCCAAAATATTTATGGTTAGGCTAGCCACAAGAATCATAGTTTCCCCTGAAGCTGGAACTTGCCCCATGACCACCCTAAGTAGCACTAGGATAAGGTGCACTACCCTTGCTAGAGTTTTGTTGACCACTCTAAGGAAGGCAATCTTGCTAAGATTTGTAACCATGACTTTGGTCATCTTCTCTCTTTCCTGAGTCATCTACATTCTGTCCACTTTTAAACCATTTTCCCCTTTGTCAAAAACCACGACGACCACTACCACCTTGTGAGGGTGTTGATTGAGGTTGGCCCTTCCCTGAGGACTGGGTAGGCTATGCATCATGTCCTAAATTTTGTGCACTATGGTTTTGGGAACCTAATTTGCTGTTGAACCCCCTAGTTACATTACTCTCCAAAATTCTTGCCTTCTCCATGGCATGTGCAACTGTCCTCGGCTGGTGAATGCAGACATCCCCAATGATAGAGTCTTGAAGGCCCCTAACTAGATGTTGCATGAGGAGTGTCTCATCATGCTGGTAACTCAAATATTGTCTCAAACCGAGGAAATTCTTTTCATACTAGTCTACTATCATGTTTCCTTGTTTGAGCTCATCAAACTCATTAGTACGAGCTTCACGATATAGTAGAGAAAGGAATTTCTCCCTAAACCTCTCCTTGAAGATCTCCCAAGTGAGATCTACCACATCAATATGAAGCTTCTCACACTCCATACCACACCAAATAGAACCATGTTCCCTCAATTGCATGATAGTACAATGGGCCTTCATGTTGCTCCCATAAGGTAGTAAGGAGAAACAACACCCCATATCTAGTAACCAAGTCTCAGCCTTGAGTCCTATCCCCTAGCCATCAAACAATGGTGGTTTGGACCTTTGAAGTTCCTACATCATTTCAACCTAAGTGAAATCATCATTATCATTATCATTATGACCACAACCTCTCCATTGGTGCTTTCTACCACCAGGTGTTGTATGAAAATGTTCACATTCATGATCCTCCTCTCTATGCTATGACTAATGGGAATCTCCATGATGAGATCCCTCTTCTTGATCATGGTCCTGTCAGCATTCCTCAACAAGAGGCCCCAACCGAGCAAGAATTTCTTGTAGCATAGACATCAATTCCCTAATGTCACCCTAATTGTTATTACCTTGTTCTCCCTCACCATCCTACCACTCCTCCTCATGGTGTTCTTCGTAAACAACTCATCGATTACCACCTCGACCACCAGACCTACGTGTAGGAGGTATCGCTAAGGAAGCAACAAGATAAAGTCAAAAACATCCATCACAAACATAAGAGACACAAACATGAACCAACAAGACATCACCATATCAAACATATAGTAGCAATACACAACAAGAACCGCAACCATAGTGGAAGCATAAAACATAGATCCCAATGTTGCAACATGGGCTCTAATACTAGATATAATGTCCCACTTGGAGATCCTTTGAAAAAGGATTCAATACAAGTAAAGATATATATTAAAAAAAAGTATGGATGTATGTGACACTTGACATATGAGGATCAAAATGATCACAACAGAAGACTTAACCACAATCATGACAACCAACAAATCTCCAATTGCCACTACCAAACTGATAGACACAAATAGAGAAATGAAAATGAAAGATGACAACAAAATGAAGAATCTAAGATCTGTCACAACATGGAAAATTAAGCAAACCCAAAGGGTACTTAAAACATCAAATTGCATTCCTCGAAAACTAGTGGAGATGCCCTATTTTTTGCGTGAGGACAACAACCAACAAAATTTCCGCACGAGGAAGTACAACACACCATGAAAGAAACTACCTTTCACGAGAGGAAATGCATTGAAAAACACAAGGAAGTACTTGGAGCAGTAGCCAAAATATCCAAAATTAGTGTGGGGTTTCATGCGAGAAAGTACCAAGAGCTGTGCGAGAAAACCCAACACACCATGCAAACTTTTGCTCTCTCAAGTGAGAAAGCACAATTTTGCACGAGAATCCAAAAAAAGTCTGAAAACATAAGGTAAAAAGCTAAGAAATAAAGTTTCTCCACATCAAGGAGTATCAGATCCATAAATCAAGGGATAGACACTCAAATACTATAACTGCTAGACAAAACTACAACAACCATCTAAAACATAGGAGTAAAAGGATGTACTAAAAGCAACGTTGTAGTAAGTAGAAGCAACATCACAATGAACTAAAATAACCAAACTAAGTGTGTGGTTCCTCCCAATCATAATGACATCATGAGACCTTGAAGGCCCTAGCCATCCCCGGTGCATAACATCCCAAACTGCCAACTAGATAGTCAAAGCTTTCTTATAAGGACATCATTACTATAGTGTAACAACATCATGAGAATAGGAAATCTACACATGCTAAACCAAAAGCAATAGATACTCCATCTAAGTAGATAACATCATTGAATCATATGCTAAACACCATAATAAGGAAATGTGTCAATACTAACATTATCTAAACATGATATAAAAGCATTCCAATGAAAGTATAAATCACAAGGAAGCATACTCCAGAACCCAAAGTATCAAGTGAAAACATCCAACAACAATCACACTAGGATAATAGACCATCTCTGTACACCAATCCCCAGTAGTGGTATAGGTAGCTACGCCTCCCAACCATGTGAACCCCTAGGTCCACTCTTGTTGTGCTGATGGAGATAATGATCCAACCACAAACACACATAAAGAAAACACCCATGGCTAACACTCATGCCAGATAGTAATCATGATTGAAACTAAGATCATAGACAATGCATAAACGACAGGTCCTCGTTAGACACTTAATGGGTTACTATGTAGCATCTGACATCATGTAGAGTCACTTGGCATTGGAATGCCCAAGCCAGTATTGGGAGCAACAATCCCCAATGGAAGGTGCACAATCTAGGCAGCAACACTCCCCAATGGAAGGCACACAATCTCACTTTTTAATTATCTTAAATTTATTACCACCAAGTATTTTGATATGGTTATCACTTAAAATTCCTCTACCAACCTTAGGAATGGTGACTAGGTGGCGAGATAGAAGCCCCTCCATGTGCTACCCTACCCTACCCATGCTCATCTAATGACGAATGCCCGTAGGCATGCATATTCCCAACCCAACCCCAAATGATCATAACTCCGTCGAAGTATAAATGGGAGATCAGGCCTCACAAGTCACTTGACAATGTATGTGCATGTACTCATGTGTGGCACACTACCATCATGAAGATCATAACATAAGGACTAGATGAGAACACAAGCAAAATATCACTAAACCAAAAACAAGCTTAGGAGGACGAATGTGACACACATCCCAATGCAACGTAAAAGTGTAACAATGATCTAACTAGCATCCCAATGGATGATCTAGGTCCATGACCAATATCATGCCAAGAAAACTTGAGAAAATAGGGTGGTACGTGGAACAAGGTAAAAACTCCCAAAACAAAAAAAAAACTTCAAAATTAAAACCCATTTGCTCTTTGGGCACAAAAGCTTTGAAAATCCAATAAAATTTGGGGGTTTGGATACCAAATGCAAAAACGAGCAGCATAACGGTGTGAAACCCCAAACCCTCATCCCAAAAACTAGGAAAACATTCATACCCAACCGAGCGACAAAATCGACAAACAAAGACAGAGGGGAACACTAGTTCTCAGCTTCCAAATAAACAGCTACCAAAAACATAATTGAAACATGAAAATGAGAAATCCCTAACTGACAGCCAAAAGGGCTAAAACTAAAAACAACTAGGTAAAATAAATAATCCATAGATACAACCAAAAATCATGGCAAAGCAAGGTCTCCCTAAGCTGGATCCAATGAGTTTGTCCTCGCAAAGATCCCATGCTTGTAGCTCTCACAATGAACAGAAAACCAATCCTTCAGAAAAAGCTCTCAATTTTCCAAATTGCAAAAGTGAGAAGTGAAGAATTAAATTCCTCTTTCAATACTAATTCACTTTTCAAGTGAATAATCGATTAGGGTAAATAGCCAGTTAGACTAGCTAGACTTTGAATTGACCCAAACTAAAATAGGTTATTCCTGGTAATAGGAATTCAACTATGGCAAAGCTACCATAAATTAAAAATCAATCAAATAAACCCTAAAAACCTTGAAACAAAAATCACAAAAGGCCTTAACAACTTCGTGACAACAAAACTCTAAATGCATAGACACACTCACTAGTCTAATCATATAATGCAAATGAGTCTGGATTTAACAATTCACCGGAGGGTTTTAATTTAACATTTAAAAGATATGTTGACCATACAGGGACAACATTGGTAAAATATGAATAGTTGAATCATTGAATCCACGTGCCACTACCAAGGATATGAATCCTGCACACTAAAACACACGATCAAGTCCACTTACATATAATAACATAGTCGAATCAATAAATGCATTAAATAAATAATTTAACCATTTATTCCATTATACTAATATAATCCATTTACATCGCTCATGTTTGCATAAACATAGTGAAACAAGAATGAAGTAAATACCCATAGCATAAAATCCATCACATAACATAATTAAAGATGTGTCCAAATTCTAGATAACTAGATATCATCATAAAACATACTATCATCTCAAAATGGCATCAACATGAAAATATGATAAACATGCTAGCATAGTAGTATATCATCTATGATACTGAAATCAAAGTATAGCATCTGACTCTCAAGTCATCTCAAAATGAAACATAACAAGAGTATCAAGTATCTCTCAAATCAAAATAAACAAAGTTCAGACTACAAACATGAGAGACACTACAAAGGTGCAGAGATTTTAAATTTTAGTAAATAAAACCTAAAATGATTTCAATCAATAGTTTTTATAGTATATTAAAAAGTATAAGAAATGAAAGGTTATAATACATGGTTTGAAGGAATCATTTTAAAATATTTTGAGAATCTACAATAAAATTATAAATTGTGAGTTTCTCATGTAAGAAGTGTTGGGTTAGAATCTACTTGGAATATAACATATAATTTAGCCAATAGGCTATTTGTGGGAAATTTGTTCCCATAAAATTACTCTTTTGGTCAGAAAATTTTCAGCCTTTGACTAGAAAACTATCAACCCTTTCCGTTAATTATTTTCTAACCAGTTTTATCTCACTCCAACTTTAGCTCTTATTTTTCCCCTATTTATTTAATTTAATTAGTTATTAACTACACTGTCAACTCTTGTTTTTTTTCTTATTTACTTATTTATCTCCATTTTTAACTCTTGTATTTAATTTATAAATTAATTTACGTATACTTTGAACTCTTGTTTATTTATTTATTTAGATAATTAATTAGTTGTTATCTCCACTTTTAACTCATGTTTTTCTTTCTTTTATTTAGTTTTGATTTTTAAAATTGATTGAAGTTTTTTTTAAGCAAAGGTGGATGTGCCACTATTTATCTTATTATATAATAAAAAGGTTCAAAAATACAATCAGGAAAGAACCATAAAGAAAACTCGACATCGATGTTTTATACAATATGATATTTGCAAGAAATCGATGTCAAAAAATTAGTGCAACTGCCTTCTTAAGACACCCTTGATATTCCAAATACAACCTAATCTACACTAACATTACATACGCTGACACAAAGCTCTTTACATATGTTGAGACTATAGTTTGTTGATTTCTATTAGTTTTTGCAAATCTTTGTCATGTCAAAAGAAGCTTGTTGATTTATTTGTTTCGGTGTCCAAATCATCACACCCTCGGTTAGCCATGTAATTTGCCACCATGTTTCGTTCGTGAAGGGTATGTGACATGCATATTTCTTGAAAGGTGTCTAATAGTAGCCAAAATTGTTGTAATATATATGCTAGTCTCCAATTATGTGATTCCCGCTTATTGATTGAAGTTTTAATTTTTATATTAAATTAGTTTAGTTTTTTTTACTTCAAATGTTAATATTTAGTTTAGCCAATAGGATATTTGTGGGAGGAGTTGTTTTTATTTTTAACTATATTTTTAAATATTTCTCATATTAATTTTTGGAGATTTTTTTAAGTAATAATTTTATTCATATATTTAAGCCAATAAACTTTTAATTAGTTTTTAAAGTTTTATTTTTTAAATTTTTTTAAAATTAGTTTAGTTTTTTCACTTTAGATATTGATTTTGATTTTAGTGAATATGATTAGCAATTAGGATATTTGTATGATTGAAGTTTTAGTTTTTAAATTATTTTAATTTATTTTTAAAATTAGTATAATTCTTATATAAATATTGATTTTTAGTTTAGCCAATATGATATGATATTTGTGGGAGTTGCTACTTTTAAATATATATTTTTAATATTTCTCATATTAATTTTTCATAATAAAAAAATTTGCAAAGATTATTTTAAATGATTATTTTTTCATATATTTAAGTTGGTAGATTTTAAATTAGTTTTATTATTATTTTTAATGATTTTATTCATATATTTAAGCTAATAGACTTTAAATTAATAAGTAGGAGATATTTTTTAAATTGATTGAAGTTTTAGTTTTTAAATTATTTAAATTAACTTTTTTTTAAAAACTTCAAATATTAGTCTTTAGTTTAGCCAATAGGATATTTGTGGTAGGAGTTCCTATTTTTAAATATTTCTCATATTAATTTTGTAAGATATTTTTCCACAACAAGTTAAATTGTGATATTGTTATCAGGTTTAAGTATGTAGTTTTTGAGTCAAACTTATTGACACATCTTTAATGAGTAGTGATTTAGAAGAAGCCATCTCTCATGATAATAAATAGAACACTTAGCAGTCATTGGATCTAGGTGATTCTCACATAGGTAAAGCAACGAGCCTTCCCTTAGTTTAGTTTTTAGTTTTTATAATTATTTCAATTTATATTTTTTGCTCCACTTTATATGTGTTATTTTTTTCATATTTTTTTCTTATTAGTTTTTCATGGGAATATTTTTTAGACGATAATTTATTAGTATACAATAAATTAAATAGATAAATTTCATTTATTACAAAATTAAATTTTATTTTACTTAAAGTAAACACCTATTGGCTCATTGTTGCAAGCACAAAAGCTTGTGACTGTTAGTAATAATCAATTTAAAAAAAAACTTGCATTATTCATTGTGATGAAAGTTCATCAACAACTACATCAGAAAAAATTATGAGGTTGAAGTCGACTAATAATTTGAAGAAGAATTTTAAAATAGTATTTTTAGAAGAAGAAAAAATATTGTTTTCAAATCTGGATCTGGAACTCCTCACAATTTAGATTTAAATGAATAGGTTGTTGTGTTAAAGTAGCAAAAATTGCTCATGAATTTGAGATAATGCATAAATGAAACATGTTGCCGAGGGTTTAAACATATAAAGAAACTGCTACTAAATAATTGATCGCTGAAAATGATGATGAGGTTTTTAAGTTTTATTGTTTAGGATTTTTAATAATGATTTTGACTTTTTGAAACAAGGTGGTCTAAGATTTATTGAGGTGCATTACAAAACTTCTACCAAGAACACTAAAAAATAGAAAAGTGCAGGGTCCTATCAATATATACAAAGCGAGTCCTTGCATTAAGACTTATATTGTTATTCAATATTTGTATCAGAGACAACAAATCTAGTAGGGAAATGCACATGATTTCTTACAAACCATTTATTCTTCCGTCTTCATTTTTTTTTCTATTTTGCTTTTCTCTTTACCATCACTTTCTGGTTGTTGTATGTTTTATAGGGGGAGATGTTGGTTTTTGAAGGGAAAACTAAAGCTTTGTTTTGGATGGGGGTGAACATTGAAGTAGCAACAGATGAATAAGTTTTAAATTTTAGGAAGGTATGCCATCACAATAAAAAATCAAGTAGAGAAACATGTAATATAAACCTTGAAGCGTTATGTATTAGCAAGAGACTTACATAAAATAAAATAACACCCATAAAGATAAAGCTCTCTCTTTACAATTGAACTATAGAGATGTATCAAAATGATTTTTTATCAAAGTAATGATAGAGGAAATGTCAATGAAAGGTTTTTAGTTAGGATAAAATAGATTTTTTAATGTATTTGAAGTAGGTGAACCTAGCAATAGAAACTTTTCTCTAGAAAAGTGAATAATGGTAAATGGAAGATCAGGGATTGAGATAGAGGAAAAAACACAATATATATTAATATGTCCGCACAAAATTTTTCAGGGACCCAAAAGGAAAATAGAAGGATTTTTTTTTTCACGAGGAGTTGTGTGGTAAGATAAATTACAAACTAACGACATTAAGGAATTAAAAGACTTTTGTCCCAATTGTTTATATTTTGTTGAAACGAAGCCTCACAAATATGTTGAAGAAGTTGCAAGAAAATAAGAGGAGGATCTTTGAGCTTGCATAGAATGGAAACTCTGTAGTTAAGCGCGCTCAAGCTAGAACAATACTAGGATGGGTGGCCTCCTAAGAAGTCTTGATTGTAATGCCTCACCAAGGAACCCAAAATAAATTAACCTAATATGTCAGTAAGTTTTCCAAACATTATTTTTTGAAAGACTAGAACAAAAAGGAATAACATAGTGGAAGCAATAACTCGCATATAAACAATCCACAAAGAAATTACATCTCTTAAGGGTTCCATGATGTTGAATCACATATACATAAGTTTTATTAAAACTAAAATTGATACATAAAAAAATCCACATCATAAAATAACCACAAGTATGAATCCAATTAAATAAGATGCCTCATGGCATAACCAAAAGACATAATCACCTGCTATACGAGTCACGGAGTAGGAAAAGCTCAAAGAATATACATCATGAATAAATACACCATCTCATAAGATCTCCAGATAATCAAGTACAATACATTGTAATATAACCATCGTACATAAACACAAGATCAGAATGAAAGGAACAACTGCACGAGTAAATCTAGCAACAACATCTAGCTGTTAGATCTCAATGGTATAAGAAACACTACCATCCGACCTTGTGGAACCTAAATGTTCCACTCCTACCATGTTGAGGAGATAATCTCAAGTCCCAAACAGATAACAAATCCAATAGTCATAACCATTATTTAGGTCAAGGAAATCATAATGACAATTTATTTGAAAGGTATTGAGACATAAATAACATCCAATCCCAAAGGCAACAAAGACACATAGGAAATCTACTATGTAAGTGGGCAAGTGTCATCGTATGAGTCAACTCTAAGGTTATCCTAACAACCTCTCTAGACTTCGGCCTCCTAGTGACTCTATGTGTTATTAGTAGCCTTTCGTATAGACAAGGCATACTAATGAGGCAAGGTCGTAGCCAAGTATCCTCTCTACTCCCATCCTAGCCTATATTAACACTTAAGGCATGGGCAAGGTAAAACATTGAATCTCGTTAATTCATTTTAACCCATTTAATGAAATGTTATCACTTATTAATACAACCTACAATGGGTTACCTAGGCAACCTTTTTAGGGCTTTGGCTTCCATTGCAAGCCACTTCCTAACATACACATAGATAACCTACCCTACGCTCATAAAAAGTATAACTTATAAAATCACAATATTCACCTCAGTCCTATACAAGCAACTGGAAAGCATCAAAAGGTAATTGATCGAAACTCAAAGGCTACACCAAGAAAAATACAATATTCACCTTAGTCCCATACAAGCAACTAGAAAGTAATAGCAAATAACTGATCATAACTCATCATAGAATTACATGAATACATCACAATGGTTGGAAAAAAGATCCTGACCAAAATTGTATGCATAACATCATCATAGACCAAAATCTCCCAAGCCTCTAGTAAACATCCTAACTAGCCAACGTACTAAGTCAAACCCAACCACTACTCAAATTAAACCATACATCACTAAATGTAGTTTCATAATTCATTTGGTCTTAAGAACATAGAAGTTTGATTTATAAACATGGTTCAAGTTTTTATTTTTCAAATTCATATTTGCTAAGGTTTTGAAGTTGACAAATATTCCAAAATTCCTTAATATTAGAAATCATTTTCATATAAAACTAAATCAATTAAGCAAAATCAGAACTTATTAAAATAAAGAATTTTCCTAATTGAATTACAATTATCAATTTACTTTATAAATATATTTTAATAATAAAGTAATTAATAAAATATTATTAAAAATTCAAAAAATAATTATTCAATTGTTAATGATACTAATTATTAATTACTCATAAAATAATTAATAAATCTATTAATAAAAAAATTATCAATAATAATATTTATAAAAATCAACATTATATATATATAAATTAATATATATAAAAAAAACTAAATTTAAAAAAAGAAAACCTTACCATATATCTTTTAAAGCCTGTGGACTATAAATATTGTTGCGATAGCCCAGCAGTACCCTGCTACTATGACAATAGGTTTATCGTGCGCAATCCCCTAAAAAGGGTTGCCAACATTAAAACATGAAGGGGGTGGTGGCCTGCTTCCTAATTTTATATTCAAACTATTTTTATTTTTAAAAACCAAATTCATACCCCCCCCCCCCCCCCCCAATCAAATGCATTAAAAAAATCATATTTATTTGATAATATAATTACCACAATAATTATTAATTACTGTGGTAAATATATTATTATTATTTTTAAAATAAATTTCCAATATAGATCTAATAGGGCAACAAAAATTAAATAGTCAAAATTAATAAATTAAATATGGTTTTCTTTTACAAACCCTATCTCAATTCACAATTTTCTAAATCAATCCAATTTCCTAAAAGAGTTTTCTCAAACAAGGGTTTCAAATTGATTTCATTCACATACAATTTCAATAACAAAGAACAATAGTTTTAACAACAAGGGTTTCAACCATAATTATTTCCGAAAATAGATCCATAACAATCACGAAGAAGATAGAGGAAATTATCGTGAAGAATCTCAACAAGATCCTACCTCGATCTAATGCTAATTTGATGAATGCTCAAATCTTGCAAGAATTCTCGTCTTCTCGAAAATCCTCTTTCTCGAAATTTGTTCCTCCTAACACGTGCATGGAGAAATGAGCTCAAATTTCTTAACAAAGAGCAAAGAGCTTTCTCCTTTTAGGGTTTTGGTTTTACAATCACGTAAAGCCTTTTTCTTTATTATTTAATTTATTTTAATTTCATATGCAAACTTTTTGTATTTTTATTGATAATTTTTAAAAAATATTTATTCTCTCTCTCTCTCTTTTATTAAATCATAAGACATATTTAATAATATATTTATTAATTTAACTAATAATAATATTCAAAGTCCATTATTAAAATGAAACTCCTAAAATAATTATTATTAAATTAAATAAATATAATTACGCCAAAATTAAACTTTAATTAAATCTTTTAAATTTAATTCTTCTATTTAATTGATTTCTCAATTAATTAAATACAATTAAAATTTTATTATTCTTTATAAAATTATCGTTAAACTAAATCATTTAACACTCTTTAAATTTGATTTAATTATAACTAAAATCACAACAGACCCACAAATCTAAATCAGAAAACCCATTTGAAAGACAAAGTATTAAATCTAACTTAAGGCTCAAAATCTCAAATTTATGTCACTTGACAAATTTAGAAGGGTAGATATCTCAGAGACTTGTCCTATTTTCTAGGACAAATAGCTTAGGGTTAGAATTTGGACTCAAGAACTATATCCCCTCTTTATCATTGAGATACTGCGATAGGGCACACTCATCCTGGCAATTCAGGGAAGTTGATGCTCGATACATGCAATCTAGATAAAAGTCGAGCATGCATATATACATATAAAAGTAAACTAAATAGGCAATGGTAGGGAGTGGTGTAACGTGTAGATCCTAACTAGCAAGTAACCATAACTCCCTCCCTAAACTATATCAGAAATGCCAAACATAAAGTAAAACATATATGTACACCGTACACTATACTTATCCAAGAATGATGAGTTAGCTAAATTAGATAATGTACAGATCAATGATTGGAAAATTACAGTATGTTGTGCATAGTAGACTAGACATTGCATTATCCATTAGAATAGTGGCAAGATTTTCTGCTAACCCAAGAGAAAATCACCTTATGGTAGTAAAAAGAACATTGAGGTACCTAAAAGGAACTTATGACTTTGGATTATATTACAAGAGGACTAGAAAGTTTGAATTGAAAACCTACACTAATGCAAATTAGGGAGGCAATACTGATGACAGAAAAAGCACTAGTGGAGGAGAACTTTTCTTAGGTAAAAGATTAGTCACTTGAACTAGCAAAAAATAAAGTTGTACCTCACAGTCTATGATAGAAGCTGAGTATGTTGCTGCTGCTATCAATTGCATTGATATTGTATGAATCAAGCACCTATTGAAAGGTATGAAAGAAGAGGTAACTAAAATTGTGATACTATATTGTGATAACAAAAGTGCCATCAACATATCAAAAAATCCTATGATGCATGCCAAAACAAAGCACATTGCAATCAAGTATCACTATGTAAGAGAATTGGTGGAAGATAAGCAAGTGAAGATGGAATATGTCAACTAAAAGGAACAAATTGCTGATATCTTCACAAAAGAATTAGCTGAAGATGCATTTGAATATCATAGAGGTAACTTAGGGGTGATGCCCCTATCCAAGGCTATTTAAGCAATAACAAGATTGCCTTGCATCAAACTAGTTGTATGTTGAAATCTTATAAATTGATGCAGAGGATGCTTACTTTAGGTTTTTGCTTGAAGTAATCAAAGTACTAAAATTCCAAACAAGTCATAAGAAAGGTGACAGAGGGAGAAATTGGAGTTCCTACAGATGCTACACTTGCATAATAAGATGTTGAAATAATATGTCTTTGGCATTGTTGTCAAAGAGGGAGAAGTAGCTAAATTGATAAAAAGAAGCAGATGATATCAAAATAGTAGAAATTGATCAATGCATGCAGAGGGAGAAATAATATGAAGAGGGAGAAGTAGCACAAGGGAGAAGTAGCAAATTTAAAGGATCAAAATCTAGAGGGAGAAATAGTAGAACAACAATAGAAAGGAAGGAGAAAGGAAACAATAGCCAAGAGAGAAATAGCATAACAACAACAAAAAGGAAGGAGAAAGGAAACAACAACTAAGAGGGAGAAGTAGAAGCAAAGGAATCAGTTGAGATAATAGAGAGGGAGCTGAATAAAAATGAGAAGATAGTGTATCAGCAAAAGAGATATTCCTAATACTTGGAAAGAGGGAGTTACTGATAGAATTTAGAGGGAGTCATAAGAAACTCAAAATTGTTGATAGAATGAATTGTTTTGGATAAAGTTTTCTTTTTGGCTGTTGATTTACTATTTTAACCTAGTTAGCATTTTGATAACTTGGTTGATCAGTTTGGTTTGCTATCAATGCCAAAGTGGGAGATTGTTTGGATCTAATTGAAAAGATCATTATTGAAGAAGAGAGATTGTTTGCAAAGAGGGAGATTGTTGATAAAGAATGTTTTCAATCATTGTTTTGTCACTGATGTCAAACCTTCTATTTGCTAGAATGAAAACTTCTTATAAGATCCAAGTACTATCACTTAGTTGATTGATGAAGAGGATTTAATTAATAAGATGTAACAAGAGCACCTAAGGGAAAGGTTGAGTTATGGTTTTGTAATGACGTACAAGGATCAGTTAAGACAATGATAAAATAATGTATTGATAATATACTTGAAGATACAGATGTTGGCTACACTTAGAAACTCTGGAAGAATAAGTTGTAACAAAGCTATCTACAAAGATTGACTAATTTCATTAGTGGGTGTTGAGCAAGCTAGTTCATGCCAAGAAGATTACCAGTAAGTGCTGAGCAAATGCAAAATCTAGTGTGTGCTGAGTGAAACAGAAGGAGCTGAGCAAGTAATAGGTGCCAAGAATCAATAAAAACTTAGTTGATGCTGAGTGAATCCACAATAGGTGTTGAGCATCAGTAAAACTTAGTAAGTGCTGAGTAACACAGTATGTGCCAAGCATTAGAATTTCAATAGTGTTGAGCTGCTGCATTATTTGAAAAGTCAAAGATTCGCCAGATCTGAGCCGACAAGTTTGTTACCTTGAATTTTGTGAACTAGATGGAGGATAAGGATGATGAGCTGGTGGCACAAAATTTTAGGTAAACCATTTTTGGGTGAATATAGGTGGATTCTTCATGATGTTTTTAGAAGAAACAAGATTATGGGTAGATTCATTGAATCTTACCTAATCCATTCGAACTAAAATTAAAAGCCGTAAGATTAGAGTAGGAGAAGTATTCCAAACTTCTATTTAAGGAGTTACAGATCAAGAAGCAAGAGTTTGTTGAAGTGGTTGGTAGGATGTCAAGGTGAAGGCATTGAGAGAGAGGAAGGAACAGAGTATAGAGACTCTACTTTGATAGGTGACCACATACGAGATTGCACTAGTACATTAAGCATGGAAACCCAAGGAGATGAGGCTTGAAAGGATGACAAGCTATTAGAGTTGTAGAGACTAAAAGCCAAGAAAAATTGTGAAGCTGAATCGAGATCTAAAATCTACAAGTTATGTTGTGAGTTGTATCAGATCGAAAGCCCTTATTGTTACTCTTTAACAATTGTATCAGCTTGGGTAAAAATCCTATGGACTTAGGTTGGTTTAACATCCATTTGTAAATCCTTTAACAGGGTGGCATTCCAAGTGAATGTTCTAAAGTCCTCTAACTAGGCCCACTTCTAATAGGGTGGTTGAAATCCTTTAACCAGGTCACATTTAATAGTGTGTTGTAGCCTTTAATAGGACAGGCCTTTCACAAGGCATCACTTTAGAAGAGTGAGAATTGAGTAGCATGTTTTTGGTGGTTTTTCCCAGATTGGGTTTCCACATAAATCATTGTGTTATGTGTTGATTCTTCACGTGTTATTCTTGCATGTTGATTTTATAGTAACTTGCTAAGTAGGAAAGTTTAAGTTTGGATGCATGATTAGTTAAATGGGCTCACTATATTTAGTGAAAAAGTTTTCTTAGGACATTTGGACTTTGAATAATTGATTCACCCCCCCTCTCAATTATTCTAAAGCATTTCTAACATTTGAATCTAAAACTGTATTGGCAACCCAAGAAAATAGGATAGTTCCCCAAGCATGGACATTTAAAATTCAGATTGCATAAGATTTGAAAAACCTTGACTTAAAGCATCATCATTAGATCCAAATACTATATCATCAACATAAATAAGAATAATGAGAACATCATCACATGTACCATATATGTACAAATTGCTATAAACACCACCTCTTTTGAAGCAATTTTTTATAAGATATTGATCCAACCTAGAATACCAAGCCCTTAGTGTATATGAGCAATGTTAGTATGCTAATAGAAACCAAATTTAAATAAAGCTTCTACAAACTAAACAAAATTCATAAACTTCAAGATAGACTAAGATGAGCTCTCAATTGAGAATATGAGCCATTAATGGGCTCTCTCAATGAGAAGCTCTCTTGTTGAGTAGCTTTGTCTAAATAGATAGGATGTATGCTCAAGCTTATGCTTCAAAAAGGGCTTCAAATGGAGTTGGAATTTGGGTGTGAGTGTATGGTTTTGATGTAAAATGGCTTCTTAAAATTGCATTATGACTTTACTTCATGGATTGTGTTATTTTGCAAAGGGGAAGGATCCAATTTATAGGCAAGAGGCTTGAGGGATTAAGGGCTAAGATGCAAGGATGGGAAAAAGCTCATGGAGGGCTCAGATTGCATGAGAGGAGAGCACATGGATTGTGCTTCCTTACATCCAATCAGGGAGTGACACATGTCACAGGGTGAGAGTATGGAGGAAAGGGGAAGGATGAGTCAACAAAGGAGGCTCAAGGGATAAAATCTTCATAAAGACCCTCATAATGGCTTGTAAGAGCAATAAAAGGGCTTTGGAAGAGTCATTTATGGCCTAGTGGGCTTCATAAAGTTTTATGGTTGGGATATTTTGAAGGAGATGAGAGGAATTTCGACTTGGGCTTGATTAGGAAGGTTTTAAGCTTGCTTAGGATTGTGCAAATGATTAGAGGATGGATTAGGATGGTTTAGGATTAGCTTAGGGATAGGCAAGTGGATGGCATTTAATGAGGGTGGGTGAAGGAGGAGATATTTGTTAACTTTGGCTTGGGTTAGTAAGTCTTAACCCATGTTTAGGGAATGTGACAAGGTTAGGAGGGGATTAGGATTAGGTTTAAAGACATCTTCTAGAAGAGTCTAGACTTTGGATGAGGATAAAGACTTTCTAGAATAGTCTAGAACTTCCTAGGATGAGGATGAAGACTTTCTAGAAGAGTCTAGAACTTCTTAGGATGAGGATAAATTAGATTTTTAGGAAATAAATAAAATTTTATTTATTTCAAGGGTTTGGGTTGAGGAGATATCTATTAAAACTTTTTTAATAAACATGAGGATTAATATTTAATCTTAATTAAATATTTTGAGTTGGGATTAGGGGTAGGAAATGATGGGATTAGCCTTTAATCAAAATTAAAGAAGGATCAGAAGATTTTGGAAGAGGTTAGTGGTCTTAAGGAAATTGGCCAAGTTTTGGGCAAAAAATAATTTTTTTATTTATTTTGGGTTTTTTGTTCAATTTATTAATTAAATAATTAATAAATAAGGAAATAATGTTTAAATAAGATTTAAACATTTTTGGGAGGGATTCCTTAATTAAATATTTTTAATTAAGATAAAGGGATTTAATGGCATAAAAATAAATAAATAAATTAAATAAATAAATAATTAATAAATGATGATGTCATCAGGAATTTTTTAGAAAATAAAAATACTTTATTATCTAAAGGTTTTTAGGTGTCTACACTCAGAGCTTGTTTCAAATCATAAAGAGCCTTTTTTAGCCTATAAACATGATTAGGATAGTTTTTGTTTTCAAATCCATCAGGTTTATTCATATAAATCTCTTCATCAAGAAAACCATTAAGAAATGCCATTTTAACATCCATTTGGTACATTTTAAAGCCCTTGAACGTTGAATATGCAAGACATATTGTAATTGCTTCAATTCTAGCCACTGGTGCAAAAGTTTCATCAAAGTCCACACCTTCTATTTGAGCATAACCCTTACAAACCAATCTAGCCTTGTTCCTTGATATCTTTCCATTTTCATCAAGTTTATTTCTAAAGACCCATTTAGCACCTATTACATTTTTATATTTAGGTCTAGGCACTAATTCCCAAGTTTTATTTTTTTCAATTTGACTTAGTTCCTCTTTCATAGCATTAACCCAAAACTCATCCATGCTAGCTTCTTTATATGATTTAGGTTCAATTTGAGATAACAAAAAGAGATTAGCACATTCACTAGATGTAGTTCTTGTTCTCATTTGAATACCTACATGTTTATCCTCTATAGTCTATTCTTGAGGATGATACTTCTTCAATCTTGTTCCTATAGCCTTTGTACCTATGGGTTTTGATGTTTCTATTTGATCTTTTATCTCTTCTTTAGCTTCAAAAACTTTATTATCTTCTTCTTTCAAGTCTTTATCACTGTCTTGTAGGAAAGTGTTATCCATTCTTATTTCCTTTTTATCTTGAATTTCTGTTTTATCCTACACAACTTCTTCCACTTTCACATGTATAGTTTCAACAAGTTTATTCAACCTTTTATTAAACCATTTGTAAGATTTACTTTGAGAAGAATATCCTAAAAAGATTCTTTCATCACATCTTGAATCAAAGCTTCCTATTTTATCATCAAAATTCTTAATGAAGCATCTACTTCCAAAAATTCTAAAATGCTTAACAGATGTAGGATGTCCATACCATAACTCATAAGGAGTGTACTTAGTTTTTACCCTTAGTTGTACCCTGTTTAAAATATATACTGCTTTTTGAATGACTTCTTTCCAATACCTATTTGGCACTTTAGATTCATTTAACATAGTCCTTGTCATTTCTTTCATTGTTTGGTTCTTTCTCTCAACAACTCCATTTTGTTGAGGTGTCCAGGATGCTGCATATTATCTTTTGATGTCATGTTCTTCACAATAATCAACAAATTCATTTGAAGTAAACTCACCACCTTTATTTTATCGTAAGCATTTAATCTTCATGTCTAATTCATTTTCAACCATTTTTCTAAAAATCTTAAACTTGTTAAATGCCTCTGATTTATGCTTTAAGAATGTTACCCATGCCATTCATGTATAATCATATATAAAAAGCATGAAATACTTTTTACCATTTAATGACATTGTCCTTGTAGGACCACATAAATCAGTATGTACTAATTGCAATGGTTTAGAAGTAGAATATTCTTTTGAAGAAAAAGATGCCTTTGTTTGTTTACCGTGTTCTTTGGCTTACTTATACATGGCATACCTCTTAATTTCTAATGCTTACTAACTTTTACCAAGTTGTCAAAATTCAAGTGCCTAAGCCTTTTGTGCCATAACCAACTTTCATTCACCTATCCCATAATACAAACATCTTCATGATTGTTAGTATTTGTGATATCTTTTAAATGGTATACATTCCCTTTAGATCTTTTACCTGATGCAACCAATTGTCCAAATTTTAGTGTGATTTGGCAACCATGGTCATCAAAAACAACTTCATATCCATGATCACAAATTTGACTAACACTTAGAAGAATGTACTTTAATCCATCAACATAATACACATCATGAATGGACATTTTGTCACTAAGCATCAAAGAACCCAGACCTTTAATTTTCCTTGAAGAATCATCACCAAAATCAACATTGCCACCTTTGTAGTTAATCGATTTGTCAAACTTCATTTTATCTCCTGTCATGTGTCTAAAACAACCACTATCAATTATCCAAAAGTCTTTTTCTTGAATAAACATAGACTTATTAATCTTAGGCCTCCATATCTTAGTCACTTTAGTATCAAATTCTTTATCAACTTGTAGACTAGCATAAGATTGATCATTCTGAATTGACTTAGTTTTGCAATTCCTCATAACATGACTGAAGAGATTACATTTGTGACATCCTAGACTATTCATTTGAGGAAAGGAATAACCAAAATAGAACTTTGAATACCCCTTTGATATGTATCTGCAATTCCTTATTCTATGTCCATATTGATGACACATGAAGCAATACCCATCAAAGAAAGAAGTGAGCCTGTTTGAGTATCTTTTGCCCATGAATGAAGTGCTTGATATAACCTTATTTTTATCATTAGAAATCTGATTAAAATCTACATTTTACCTACATTGGATGTGGTAGCATTCTGATTTGCATCCTTGCTTTTAGATTTAAATATCTCAAATAAAGATTTATCTTTCTTGTCATTAGAACACTGTCCAAGTTCAAAACCAATTCCTATTAGATCATTGGTTCTTCTTTGTTTCCTTAACATATCATCCAAAGTAGTGTTCTCATATTTTTCTAACTTTCTTCTATATGATACTACTTCATTCATTAACCTTGTACATTCCAAACCTTTAGAACTTAACTCTTCCTTGGTGACAAAGACAATTCTCTTTGTTCCTCACCTTGTAATTTCAATTCTATAACTTGTTGATTTAAGTCCTTAGTTTCTTTTTCAAAGTTCTCTTTCTCTTTTAAGAATTGATTTTCTTGAACACTTAGATTCCTTTTTAACTCCTTGATCTTTTTAAGTGCATAAAGAAATTCACATTCTAAATTAGCCTCAACAAGTTCAACATCATCATCATTATCTAATTCTTGACAAGTAGTTTCTATAGCCATGAATGAAACTTCATTTTTATCAAATTAAAAACTACTAGAGTCACTATCTGATACATCAACAATCAAACTCTTCTTCTTCTTAAAGAACTTCTTTTTATAGAATTTCTTTTTACTTGATTTCTCTTTTTCACCATCTACTTAATCATGACTATTATAAGGACATTTAGATGCAAATTGTCCTATTTTACCACAATTAAAGCATTTGAAAGGAAGTTTATCTTTGTTTTTACCTACTTCTTTATTTAATTTCCTTGAGAAGTGCACTTCAAGAACATCAAGATCTTTTGATTCTGAAGAGACTTGCTTCACTTTCTTTTCCACCTTGAATGTTGCTTCTTTGCTTGTGGATTCCTATTTGCCAAACTTTCTCATTTCATAAGCTACAAGTGCTCCATGAATATCTTCCATTGCATACTTGTTAATATCTCTAGTTTCTTCTATAGAACATATCTTGGAATCAAATTTATCAGGAGGAGATCTCAAAACTTTCTTTACAACATCAATATCATCATTTTTCCCCCATGTCCTCTTATGCCATTTACAGTTTCATCTATCTTAAGGAGATAGTCTTCTACCTTTTCATCATTACCCATCTTAAATTCCTCAAATCTTGATTTCAAATGTTGTAGCTTGGCTTCTTTAACTCTATCATTACCATGATATGTATTTTTCAATTTGTCCCATACTTCTTTAGAAGAACTGTAATGCATTACCTTAAGAAAAACATCTTTAGATAAACTATTAAGTATAGCAAATTTAGCTTTCATATCAATTTCATACTTCCTCTTTTCATTAGGATATGTGGGTAGAGTATTAGGAACTTTATAAGCATTACCAACTGAATCCCAAATATCAACATTAATAGATAAAAAATATGTTTGCATCATTACTTCCCAAAAAACATAATCTGATCCATCAAAAATAGGAACCTTTGAAGAACTATCTTGATACATAAAAGATAAGTATTCCACTCAACCAAAATCTACCCAAAGTTTTTAAACTTGATATAGGGAACCTTGCTTTGATACCACTTGTTGGAATACAAACACCGCTGAGGGGGGGTGGGGGTGAATAAGTGGTTTAAAATACTTTTAAAAACTTGAAACAATTACAAAATTTAACACATGAGGAAGATAGTTAATGAATAACAAAGTGACACAATATTTTAATATGGAAAACCCATTAGGGTAAAAAACCACTTTGAACCTAAAACTTTATTGGCCTCTTGGGAAAATCTTTTAGAGCTAAAACTCTGGGAAGCACCAACACCCTGTTTTAGAAACACCAATTTCAAGGAACACCAATCCCCTACACCTAAAGAACCAACTTCAAAAATGAACAAGTGAGATATAAAATTAGAGGATCATCTCTGTTACAACACAAATCACGAATCACTAGTTCCAACTTCTTGTTGAAAACACAATGCAATATATACTTCTATTCTCCTCAAAACATCCAATACCCAAATATATTTTCTTTTTCCATTAAGAGATTTGATCAAATACTGATATGAATGAATGAAAAAATAATATATAACCCTTCTTCTACCTTTAATAAACTTCTTTAATGAAAATCAAATCACAAATATGAAAATAGAAACATAAAGCATTACCCTCTTCTTTGCTGTTAAAAATCTGCCTGCAAACTATTCGGTCTACGAGGAATTCCACACCAATTTTGCAACTTCTATCAAAACCACATATTGGATGTTTTAGAGGAATGTATCCTCTACTTATGAACTAAGAAAGTCAAAATTTTTGAGGTAGTTACATACCCCAAAATTCCATTGGACTAAAATCGATCAAAACTGCCAAAACTGTCATAACAAGTTGGTATCTGTTTCTGATAAACAAACTTTTTCTCTTTCCACATGTGTTATACAAAAACTAACAAAGACCCATTTTATCTAACTCTGAGACCTTTCCAAAAAGGTATGATTATTGGGATCTATCTGATAAAAAAGCTTGTCAACATTCTACTAGACCAAAATTATTTTTTTATATCTGTTTTCAAAAATAATGTGAACATTAAGTGTTAATTGTATAACACTTAAGGATTTGTCTTGAATATGTTTTGAACAATATTGAAGGACATCAAATAAGATAATTGCATGATGTTAGCCATACCATATGCTCATTGTGTTAGCCATATTATATGCTCATTATTGACATCAATGACAACAATCAAAGACCAAATACCAAGGGTTCAACAGTATGTACATGACATTACATCAATTCATTTTGATATTTGTTATTTTGATCATACTTTGGTCCATTTTGTGCTTGTGCTTGAGTTCCTTGATCTTAGGTGATTTTTCCCTAAGGCAAATTCTTACATGGTATCAGAGCTAAGGGAGCTTTTCTTCACATAGCCATTGGAGACCATTTTTTTGCTTCACCTCTTATAGGACCTCAACCTAGATCTAGAGTATCACAATCATTGGGAGCGTCTAGAGCCAAAGCAGACCTTGTCATTGCATCTGGAACATCAATTTGGTGAAATTTGATTATAAATTTTCCTACCCTAGGCCATAGTCGAATTTGAGGCAATTTTTTTTGCAAATCGACACCCGAAGGCTTGATTTGCAAATTCGATACGATCATTTATTAGATCTACGAATTTATTTTTTAGATCTGTATTAATTTCTTTGCAATTTTTGTCTACATTTTTTTGCAAATTTTTGGAACTTTATTAGGCCTACTCAGCTTGCAAAGAATTTTTTTTTACAAGAACCAAGTGGTGAAACCCTGGCCCCTACAGGGAATATTCACTGTACTTGCGATATATTCCTTATATTTTTGGTTCAACACAACATCGACAGGTAATCACATTTTACGAGAAGTGGCTTTGACCATATGGCAGTTTCCCCAACAATTCGACAATGGTTACACAAACACCGACAAACTGTCTTTGTTTCATCGATCGCGACCTTCAAGTTTTACACATTGCAGAGGGTTACTGCTTTGTGAATGTGGGATTTTTATTCCCAACTACCGACATTTTCAAACACAGCATCAACCCCCATTAAAACTTTCTGTTCACACTCAATTTTTGCGGCTCATTCAACCGTCCTCTGACGCTGTCTTTTAGCTTTCGACGCTGCTCTTTCAAAATTTGCTGCCCGACATCGATCTCCAGTAGAAACAACACCTTTTTTCAGCCACTATTGATCAAATTTCCTCCACTAGTGACACTCTAAACAGTTTTTGACAACTTGGTAGTGACACCATTTTTTAAACTACCGACAGCTTTTACGGCTACACAGGCCCGCCACATAGCGCTCCACGTGGTGCCACAATTACGTTGACCCCTCCATGGTGGACCCACTTCAAAACCTCTATAGTCCACATTAGCACATCCAGGCTATGACACATGGATTCCCTGCCACATAGACTAACAACATGGCACCACTCTGAAGCTGCCACACAGCCACGCCATACTTCAGTCAACAAGCAGACCCCTTCTGCCAGTGCATCACCACATGACAACAACACACGTCACCCTCTACCACATTGCAAGGTGACTCAACCACTGACATCATCGTGGAATCAACAAGACAAGTTAGCTTACCACATCATATTTTTTTGTACATGTCCTACAACTGACGTCATTAGCCACGTCATCTAGGGAGGGAAGTTTATTGTTGATGTTAGCATTTTACTATGTTAAATTTTACAGTCATTTGACCATCATTTGCAACCCAAAATATCCTACCATGATGGTCATTTGACCATCAAATTTAAGCTCATAGTTTACTACCCAGACCCCTCTCTAGATTTAGTTTTGATTTGATAGTCCAACTTTGGGAGGCCATAACTTAGTCATTCAGACTCCAAATCAAGTGCAATTTTTTGATTTTGGGTAACATTTCTTGAACTTTTTAGTGGTGCTATTGTTTTCTAGTTTTGCTGCATGGAATTCTCACAAATTATATCTTTTGGCAACTATACCTATCCAATCCTACATTTTGCAACTTCAAATGCTCTGTACGAGCTCATCTAGTCACATTTTCAGGTTTTATTTTTTTGAAAGTGCTTGATTTTTGTCTACTTTCTAGTTCTACAATTAGACTATAGGGTTGTGTGGACAAAAATATCACTTTTAGAATTAGGTCATTTTCTACATTGTATTGCTTTTATTACTCTTTAGAATTGTTGTGCATCTGAGCTACAATGCTTAGTGCCAGATTTGAATCTCAAAAGGTAGTTGTAAACAAAAAATTAGAAGTCCACTTTGTACATTTTGACAAGTGGCCTATTGTAAACACACTACATATAAAGTGCCAAAAGCATCTTTTTTTTTTTGCGAGGGTTCTTTGATTGAGTGAATAGGGGGGTGTCTCTGTGTTCTTATGTCTCTCTTTCTTCTTGTGCTCTTTTACTTTTTTGCATCATAGGTTCACCTAAAAATCCACTTCTAACTTCACACAATTTTACTACATGGAAAGATATTATATGGAGTAGATTAATGGAAAAAGGTTTAAATCTATATGTTGATGGTACAATTGTAAAATCCATTGATGCTATAACACTAGTTGATTGGTAAATTAAAGACAATCAGGCTTTAGGGATTATTTAGTGTTGTGTTCATAGAGATCTCTTCTTTGACATTTCCAGCTTTAAGGAAGCCAAGGTTGCTTGGGACAAACTTGCAGGGTTGTATGGTAAGGTGGATGAGGAAAAGAGATTCTAGATTGAGGATGACCTAATTCTATTGGATCCTAAGAATTTTGAAACAATTCAAGACTATATCAACAAATCCAATGAATTGAGAGCACTACTTAGAGATTGTGGTAATCACATGAAGGATGATCGATTCATTCATCACATCTTGAAGAGGCTACCTTCAGAGCATGCATCTTTTGTTTCGAGTTACAACACTCATAGGTTGACCATGGGAAGTGCCTTCACTAAGCCTACATTTGATGCATTTTCAACAATGTTGATGTTGGAACAATCCAAGTTGATAGATATGAGAATTCTCAAGTCATCAAAGACCAAAGCATTGGTGGCTAGCAATGAAAACCAATCAAATCAACAACACAAAAGTTCTACCAATAGCAAGAAAATTTAGTGGAAGCAAAAATCACAATTAGAGACACAACAATCTTCCTCCTCACAATAAGGCAATTCTTCCAACAAGAAGGGAAATAATGACAAGAAGGACAAACTATTTTGTGCATATTGCAAGAAACCAAATCATGATGAGCATCATTGCAAGACTAAGAGAATTGATGAGTTAGAAAACTTACTAAGGAAGAACAAAATCAATGCTCTAATGCTTCTAAGGATTCAACTCCACCCACTTCAAAGGGAAAAGGGCAAGCACTTATGGTCGATTCAAGTTCTTTAGGGGAATGGATTCTTGACTCAGGTGCCTCATATCACACGGGTTCTTCAAAAGGAGACTTTTCTTCATTGAAGCAATCTAAGGTACCACACATCTTTTTAGGAGATAATACAAAAAATAGAAGTTTAAGGAAAAGGACAAGTGGAGATGGAAAATAGGGAGTTCAAAAAAGTTCTTTATGTTCTTAACCTTAGCTCTAATCTCCTTTCAATCTATCAAATCACTCACTATGAAGATGACAATAAAGTTGAGTTCCTTCCTGATTCATTGGTTGTAGTGGATAAAGTCAATCATCACACAAGGTTGTATTATTTCTCTCACTTTGTGCCTAAGTCTCCTTCACATGCCTTGTTGACTCAATCTCATTCACATAGCAAATTATGGCATGAGCAGTATGGACATCTTGCCTTTCGTTATCTTCATCAACTTTGCTCAAACAATATGGTCAAAGGTCTACCTACAATCAACTTTTCTAAGGGTGAATGTTCAACTTGTTCAATGGATATGTATCTCGAAGAAAAGTATGACAAAGGGAAGTCTTGGAGAGCATCAATCACTCTTGAGTTGGTTCATATAGTTCTAGTAGGTCCTTTTGCAATAACATCAGTTAGCAAGAGTCGCTACAACCTCACTTTCATTGATGACTTTTCACACTGCACATGGGTCTACTTTCTTGATCACAAGAATGGAGTGTTTGATAAGTTTCTAGCCTTCAAGAGTCATGTTGAAAATAAATCAATGAAAACCATCAAGATTCTTCATATGGACAATGAAAGAAGATATGTGAACTCAAGACTTAGAGACTTTTGTGAACTTGAGGGTTTGATCTTAAGAATCTAGTAGCATTCAGTCCACAAAAGACAAATGTTGCAGCAATGAGGATTAGAACTCTTAAGTCAATGGCAAGTTTCATGATTCAAGCCAAGTCTCTTGATCCATAACTTGAAGTCAAAGCTATAAGTAGTGCCAATCACATACTTAATAGGTCTCCTCATAATGCCTTAGATGGAAAGACTCCTTTTGAGGCATGGTGCGGAAAAAACCAGTTGTGAAACACTTCAAAGTCTTTGGTTGTCTAGCATGGGCACACATATCTTCAAGGGAATGCAAGACACCAAAACTAAGGCCTTGTACTTTCATTAGATATGAAGACAGTGTTAAGGCATATAGACTTATGGATTCTAAGACTCATGAAATTTTTGTAGAGAGGAATGTTCACTTTGAGGAAAGTTCACATAGCTTATCCTCTAATCCTCTCTATACTTCATACATTGTGGAAACTAAATGTGACAATAGCGATAATTATTCAATAGATTTAGATATGTGGGGTCCTATTGATAGATTTAGGCAAAGTTCACAACTTCAGTACATTCGACAACCATCAGGGTACATCTTGTCTTCTAGTTCCAGCATCAGGGGATGACTACATTACAAATATTTCAAGTTTGTTTGTGGAGTCATACACAACATATTTGGGAGACATCATTGATGATATACATCTTCTCTTTGATGAAGAAGATTCTTCTTCAGTTATTGCGAGGGCTCACTCTGACCCTCCTGTCCATTACCTACATGATCAATCTTTCCAATTGTGGATCCTTATGTACAATAGTTTCAGGAGGTCTCTTTATCATTTGAGGAGACACATGGTTCTTTGGAATATGTTCCACATCCATCCTTGCTAGATCCGACATTGTTCTTTTTAGTAGTATCGAAAGGGGTGACAATCAGTATTGACACAGGGACAGTTGAGTAGGTTTCAGAGACATCATTCATCATCAATATTCTTTCTACACATTGGGGAAGCATCTCATATGTACCTATGATATTATTTCTTCCAAAGTAGAGGAACATTATTTAGCAGTCATAGATCAACTTCTACATTGGAGCAACTATCATTGATTGGCATTCTACATTGGGGGGGGGGGGGGACTACCTTGTGTCCTTTCTTCTTTTTCTCTCATTATGGGGGGGACCTTTTCCTCTTTTGGATAGTGTTCTTCTTATACTTCTCTATTGTATATACCATATTTATGTCGTAATGGGGGGGGGGGGGGGGGGGTGGCCTTGACTAGTCCATCCATCCATGCATCTTCTTTTATCTCTCTTTTTGGGGGAGGGTTTTTCCCATGAGGTTTTCCCTCTTTCTTCACTTTATGAGAGATTTGTACCTAACATGGCCTAGTAGCCGGAACCCATCATGCATTTTCATCCTAGCTTTCTTAAGCTTAAGTGCATTCCCCAAAGTTGCACTTAAGGGGGGTGTTGGTGTAAATAAGTGTTTACTTATTACACTTTACTTAAGTTTACTTAGGTCAACGCATTATTTTATTATTTATTAGTTTGAAACCTAGGAGTTTGCATACTCTTATGGGTTGTCATGTTGACAACACAGAAGTAAGCAACTCTAATTCAACACATGGTGTCTATAACACTAGAGTTTGCATAATTAACTAAGTTGTCATGTTGACAACATAGTTATTTGCACTCTTAATTAAGCACATGGTGTCTACAACATAATTTTACATGCTACGCCTTTGCAGGTTTATCCTCTCATCATCGCACTTACTCCTATACTTAATGGAGGATAATCCACTCCTGGTGGACATGTGCTTGGTTGTAAGACTTATCAATGTGCTAACTCCTAGACATTCTAGAAGCATTCTAGAGGCCTTTATATTTAGCCACTCCTAGTGTGTATGTACATGACATTACATTAATTCATTTTAATATTGTTATTCTGATCATACTTTGGTTCATTTTGTGCTTGTGCTTGAGTTCCTTGATCTTGGGTGATTTTGTCCTAAGGAAAATTCTTATAATAATGTCATAGAGATTAGTTAAAGGTCTTTAAAATGATCCAAAAATCTCTGATATTTAAGAAAATCCCGTCAAAAGGTCAAAGTACAAACCCTAGGTGCATTGGCAGGAAAATTGAGTTATTTATAATATGTGGAATTTTGTGTATGCAAAAACTAGTGAATGAAGATAATAAAACTAGAGAAATATTGTGCAAGGTGTTGAAGACGCATGAGAAAAAACTAAAGGAAGGAAGATTGTACCTTTTATAGTATCCTTAGAAGAAAGTTGAACTTTGGTGGGTGAATACAAAAAATGGAAGTTAAATCGACTCATTTTTAAATCTCTACCAATTTACTTGAGTCTTAAATGAAACATTCAAAGAAATATTAAATAATGTGCACACTTTTGTCCTTTCTAAAACTTGTCCAAATTTAATAATAATAATAATACTTTTGCATATAACACTTTTTCCAGTACCATTCACTCCTTTCTACATCACATGGTTCATCTATTGTGCATAAAAAAGATACATTAGAAATGTCTTAATTTTTTTATTTTTGTTCTCTTACTGGCTGGAAACTTTTTTTTCTAATTTATTAATAGAAAAAATATAAAACCCCCAACAAAATTAGTATTGGCCAAAGAATAAAAAAGAAAAGACTATAAAAATGAAAATCGGGAAATCAGAACACAACAAAGTATAGAATACACTGTTTAATTTTTGCTCATGCGGTTCTCAAGGATAGATTAATTATCTTTTAGAGAGACAAAAACATCAGTCTTCACCTTTAAAGGCAAGGAGTACAAATTATATTCTAGCAAAGAGTTTATGGGTAATAAATTTGACATTACATTTAAATTTTATTAAAAAAAAAAAGAATCATTGCGTGGAATGCTAAACATTAATATCAATATTTTTATTGATATAAATAATAATAATATTCTTTTTGAAAATTGGGTCCCCATTCCCAAGGGCAAGAGGCATGATATAGGTAAATAAGAATGAGAAAAAAGTCGTGAAATTAAAGATATTTTCTTTTCCATTTCATTTTAAAAATTCATAGTATTTTGGGAAATTCGCTATAGCTGGTGGCGGGAACCCTTGGCCCTGGTATAGGGGTTTATTTTTAGGAATACTTTCTAGAGGGCTTTAAATCAAATGAGCTTTTGGTTTTCCTATTTTTAGAATATTTTTCCTCTTACATGTCAATATGGGAAGAGAAAGACACATGTATACTTACACTAGTCATTGGAATAGAGAATTTGTTGGCCCTTTTCGGTGTCATCATTGACGAGACGTCATTGCATTTGTTTTTTCTGCTTGTTTGTTTGAAAATATTAGTGATGTAGAGTGCTCACACCAAAAGCTTAGTGAGACCACAAACTTCAACACCTTAAGACAACTCTACCTTATTAACTCTTCTAAAGTCCTTAACAACTCCTTTTAACAACTTATTAAAAGGTCACAAACCTCTATTCAATCTTACAACCTTCAAAGCAACTTTTTCTCTTAGTGATTCTAGGGACCAATAATGGGAAAATAAGCACAAAATCGGAAATGGAATTCAAACCATTCCTTAGATCCAACTCAAACTTGGATTCTAAGGGACACTAAAGGATTGGACTTCTACAATTATTTGGCTTCCCCAACTTCTACTATGCAAAATTGCTCTTAAGAGGCCTAATTCCCTTGTAGCCTTTTTACTAGTTTTAGGGTGGTAACTTGGAATTTTCCCACAAGAACTTGGTAAACAAACTAGGGTTTCAGATACCCTTTTGTTAGTTCCTTCAATCCCCCAAACACCAACTTCCCAACCTACTCCAACACCCTTGAACCTACACAAGCCTCATAGGCCTAATTGGCCAAATCAAGCATGGAATAACTAGTAATGAAAAATGATGGGCATTTAGGTTTGGTTTATTATTGTAGAAGTCATTACCTAACTTATTTCACCAAGAAATGACCACTCACCAAGTTCTATGGCCTCATTCAAGGTCCTGCCCATGAAATCAACACTTTCTTGATTGAATACATAATAATATTCAGCCTAGGGCACGTTCATAGGACCCTTAGATCCTCTGAGAAAAATCCACCAATTAGGAATATTAAATTACATGCCCTAATCTTGCAAATTCTAGAAGGCCATGAAAAAGCAAGCATGGAATTGCAGGTTCAGGCCACATCTTCTTAGAAACCCTCAATTTCAGGGTTTCTAAACCTACTTGCAATAAAACTAATGTAAATTGCTTTAAACTAAACAAGTCAATATGAAATCAAATGAAATGTGATAAAGACCTAGAAAACTATTAATTCATGCAACTAGATTTGGTCTCCCAATCCATACAACATAGAAATGCTCAGAAAATCTGTATATTTCTTATGCAAAAATGCTTGAATGTACACCACATCACACCTATGACCTCTTTGAAGGTGTTAGAATCTAAATACATCATTTCCAACTGATACTTGGGTGGTTGGAATAGTTACAAGATGAGTTACAATATTTTTGCAAAAATTGTCAAAGTTGTCAGCAACTTTTCTTTCAGAAAACAATTTTCCAACTATTGCCTCCTAGAACTTAATGACTTGGAGACTTGCAAATCTTAGGAATGCTATATGATGTAATAACTCATAAAAAATAGCTAGAGTCAGTTTATTAGGTAAAACAATAAAAAACAAGATCCTTAGGACTAAGTGAACTTAGGCTTATATATGCACCTTAAGTTCCTTGACATCACAAAAGGATCAACCTTATTACGAGAAAGAAAAAACCAACATATTAATGAGGTGGATCATCACCCCATTTTGTTCCATCATGAGTCTCCTTCAAGTAGATCAGATGACCTACCAATTCACCTAGGTGCCCTGCACTAATTAGTCGATAGGCACTTCTCTTTTTTTTTTTTTTTCTATTGTTGTCCTTCAATTTTTATTTTAAAATTTTTTCTTATTGCTGGGTTCTCTCCTTTAGCTCAATATCTCTAGTTCTTGTGTTCTTTCCTCTTTATTTTTCATGCTCCCTTTCTTACCCTCTTCTTATATCTCTAGGGGGGTTCTAGTGTGCGAGTTATATTTTTACTTTCATGCACTTTCTCTCATCTTGATGATGGTGTTAGATTAACTAGATATTTTCTAATTAACCCTAGTCTGCTTAAGCTAAACTTTAGGCATATAATAATTATTTCTTTTATTAGTTATTGTAATGCAACCTAGGTTAGATCTTTTTAGGGTTTCGATCTCCTTTATAAGGATGATCTCTCTTTGTAATTATTGATTCACTTTTGATTATTGCAATCTCTTTTTTGCTCATCAAGAATGTCTCATCTATAGATTTGGTTATTTCAACCTCCATACCTTTTTCTTCTTTCTTTCTATAATAGGTGTTTGCATATAGGTGATTCTTGGGAGCTGTGGGGTTGATCTTTCACCAACTTCAACAGATGGATCATCGAGTGTGATCCAAAACGTTGATGTTAAAAAAATCATACATAATCAAAATTCTAGAAAACCATCTTGCACTTGTGAAGTTGTTGTGTATGGCAATGAATTAATAGTTTTTCATATTTATTCACAAGGTGCAAAAAAGAAAAATAGAATTATATCGTGTTTACACTATAAACACTACATATATATTATTTTGGTCTATGCTTTATATGAAGACAAATATAGTGGGAGCATTATTTTGATTGACACTATAATTATGTTTTCTAAATTCTTATCTTAGACATAAAAGAGTAGCAACAAATCTAGAAAAATGGAATAGGGGACTAACTAGAAGTGAGCTAGCAGACCAGCTGATGATGAGAATTGTTTCAAATCTTAATTTCATCAATTTTACTTTTGTTCAACAAAATCAAAATTATTTATAAAATAAAAATATCAAAATAGAAATCAATTAAAAGTAAAAAACAAAATAAACCAACCAATAATACATAACACCAAATGAAAGCCCTAAATTTTTTGCACGTCATAATGTTTTGTCTAGACTTATAGATTAAATAAGACTAGACAATAATGAACTGTAATGGATAATGTTGTTTGAAGTGGATAGTGTTGCAAACAAAAAAAGCCCTGAAAAACCTAGTTGTTGTTTATTGCTTTAGTAAACCTCTGAAAAACAAAAGCTTTTGTACAAGGGAATCCATGAAAACTCCCTAAAAAACATTTTTATGTATACTTTAATGAAGATCATCAATATCATTTTCTTAAAAGGTAAATATTAATCACTAATCAAATCCAATTCCTTCTTTATAGTTCTATGGCAAGAACTGATAAATTACTTTTGCTACTTTGAAAACTTTGACTTGATTTACTGTCGAGAGGGTAGAATGCTATGAAGTTGTATCTCGATTCGTTCTTCTTTCCTTTTCCTCACACAGATCTCTTTGTGTTACAAAATCTAGCCTAGTTGCAAATGGTGCCCTCAGCTAGTAATTTTAATCTTCAAATTTTCAATTTTTCATTAATTTGTACAGGTATTTTTATAATTTAGTTCTTATATTTGGATGAGAGTATATTTATTATATCATTAATTAATCTATAGACTATTTTACAAGAGACTTTTGCTAATTCTGTTAATGTCTCGTACATAAAATTAAAACAAGCTGCTAAAGACTTGCTTAGTTTGAAATTGCGGCCCCCAAAAAAATCGTTCAATTAAAGTTTCCATTTCTTTTACCATGAGAGGGAAACAATAAGGTCTCCAATAATTACACATTATTGATATTACTAGCACTTGTACCCGTAAAGGTCCAAGGGTCAAGTCGATTATCAAACCAAAATCATTTTGTGCAATTCTTGCAACGCTATAAAACCAAAACCATTACATGCAATTCTTGAAAAGATGTAAAAAAGCTCTAGAAAAACTTTTCTTTTGATCATCTAATCAGTGATGTGAATTTTTGAACTGACCTTATGGTTTGGTTTTAACAAATTGACAAATAGTCAAACATTTTACATGCAAGTTTTGTTTACTAATTTTCTGATATTTGTGGGTTTGTTTTGATTGGTTGTTCATTAATTTTCAATGCCAACATAATGCAAAAATAATTATAGAAATGTCTTCCTAAAAAATAAAATTAATACACCTTAAAAATGAGATTCTCCAGAGCATCACAATAATTTAATTATGGATTTGAAATTGAAATAATCAACCAAGTCATTACACACTTTAAATTTGTATACAGAGTAGTTGAGATTTTTTAAACATTGTTCCTACCATATTGCGCTAATTTGATATAGTTAAGATCTATTGTTTTGGGACAAGATTCTAGATGGAACCCTCAATTGGTATGATGTAGAGGACAATCTTCATCAAGTGTCTCCTCACTCTCTAGCTGCAGGCAAAAAGGTTATCCTTTTTGGTGTACATAATACCTTCACTCCTATATGTAGGTTGCATTTCAAAATTTCATCTCCATTTCCTTCTTTCCTCCTTAAATTTAAAGCTAAAGGATTATGTAAAATAGAGATATCTGTATCACTTTAATCATAGCCATTAAACTAAGATGCTGGCCTCAAAGGACTGGAACATTAGGCTGCATGTATTTATCTAGGCTTGATATTTCTTGTTGCTATTGAGAATCCTTTCAAAATGAAACATCAACTCTAATTACCAAATGGAGGGCCAAAAATCTTCCATGGTGTAGGAGAGAAGCAACCATGTATCAACAAGCATAATGTAACATCTTGTTGTCCATATTCACACTAGAGATGCCATGTTACAGACAAAATAATGAAATGGTGTCAGTTCTAAAAAGAACTAAGTAATGAATAGACTTAAACTCCTATCTTTGTATTTGACTACCATACATGTGCACTTTCAATCACATCATTCATGATAAGTAAATGACATGGCATCAATTTCAAATCAACCATCACACTTTCAATTATATTTCAGAAAAGAAGATTAAAGTTATATTGAGACCATATTTATAACTAATAAGTTTGCTTATGTGTAGATGCAAGTGGTTACCAAAAATGATGATGAAATGTACAAATATAATAAAGGATACATTATTGACCATCTTGATCAAATAATATTATGAGTGATAACAACTCTATTTTGAAAGAAATAAAATAATAAATTAATTAGCCAGAGTTACGCAAAGGACAATAGCGACCCTCTTTTATTTACCAGCAATGAATCATCGTCAACTTCAAAGTCATACATAAGAAGCTATCAAAATATAGATGGTATTAATCATATCCAACAAGAAAAAAAAATAAAATGAAGTCACAATGACTCATTTTGCAACTACAGATTAATCTATTATTATATAATGTAATGAATTCAAATGAACAAATGGATTCTAGTTCAATTGTTGATGTAATGTGACAAAATCTGTTAATCTCATGTTAGTTTTGACATATGAGTGACAATATACTTATGGCATTTACTTAATTCATGCCAAACAAGTAATACATGCCGAGCATAAGTTGTTAGATAGTATATGTTGAGCGAAAAATATTTAGTATGAGTTGAGTAACTAGTAAGTGTTGAGTCACTCAAGTGCCAAGCTATTCAGATGTCAAGTGATCAATGGATGCCAAGCCATTCAGAGACTAAATTACAAAATTAGAGTTGTAGTTGATGCCAAGCATCAGGGACTTAAAGTGCCAAGTTACACAGTTTTCACATAGTTGTTTGTAATGGCACAAACTTCTATGTAAACCATTTATGGGCTAACTTAAGGATTGTTTTACATTCTTAGATGATAAGAACAAATCTTAATTATGAATAACTATGCATTACATGCATCCAATTAGAAAAAGGGAAGGATTAAGTGACAATATGGGTGAATCACAATCGTTGATTCATACCTAACCCTAAGTCACCTAGGTCTTCTTAAGGAGGAGAAACCCTAAACTTTTTACGAATGCTTAAGGAGAATTGAAGAGAGTTTGCATGTGCAAATAGAGCATTTATAGTGACTAAGGTGTTATGATTTGAGTTAAATTGTAGAATCAATTAGAGGAGAACAAAGGTAAGGAATTAGAAGACAACAATGATACATCTGATCATAATAGATCAAGTACACATTAGGATAGAGGTGATCTGACATGAAGCAACAGAGTGCTAACCAAAGGATCATTGTTGAGACATTCTAACAGGTGAATTAGTTAAATCTCATAATAGAGTTTCTTGACAGGTTGTTGTAAATCCTTTACATGGTGTTTACTTCATTGTAAGTTAAAGTCCTTTTACCAGACACACTTTTAGCAGGGTGTTGAAATCCTTTAACAGGGTAAGATCTAACAATCTTGTAAGCTTTTAACAAGGTAGACCTTTCACGGGGTAGATCATGTTTCATGATTAAACATTATAACCTTCATTGGATACACTTTATTATTGCAGTAGTGAAGATTTGTGGGTGTCATCCCCACCCTAGTTTTACCTTCTCCTTGGAGGGTTTCTAGGTAACCAAATATCTTGTGTCGTACATGTGTTGAATGTTTTACTTTCATGCTATGGATGTATATGCTAAATTTGTTATTTTAGTTTATATGCATAGATTTTGAGACAGATGTGTGGTGAATGGTTTTTGAGGTTCAAAGTTCTAGGTGCTAATTCACACCCCCTCTCTCAGAGTTTACTTCCCTATTGTATTTCCAACAATTGGTATTAGAGCTAAGTTATCTGGAAAGTAAAGCTTTGCAAATTCAAGGAAAGATCTTGGATATGGAAGCCTACCAGTTGGAAAAGGCTATTGAGAACCTAAAGATTGAAATACAAGTTGCCCTACATCAGCTAAATGAAGCAATAAAAGAGTTAAAGCAATCATTGAAAAGAAGGAAATATCTATTGAAGAGAATGACACATAATACCAAGAAATTGACACTACTGAATTGTTTGTAGATGGAAACAGCAATAAATTTGATGCAGTAGTTGTAGATCTGATGGAAAAGAATGGAACCCTAACTAAAGAGGTCAAAAATCTCAAGAGAGTACAAGAAGTCCAATCAATATTACTATGTGAGGTGACCAAGCAGAAAAAAGAAAGCTAAAGAGGCCAAAGTCATGATTGAATATGATAAAAGGATTTTGACCAATAAACTATAAGAGAAAAAATCAAAGGCAAATAGGATTAATAACATGAAATTGAAAACTTTGAGTCAAATGATGATTGCAAATCATGAATTGAATGCAAAGGATATTGAGATCTCAACACTGAAGTTGCATAATGAATAACTAAGAAATGATCTGAAAAGAGAAGAAGAGTTTGCTGAAAGTTTCAACAAACCTACTAAAGCTATCAAGTACTTTAAATAGTTGATGAGATCCCCTATATCCAATAGTAATACTTCTGGATTGGGTTACACTAGTACTGAAGAAGTAGAATCATCTAAAAGTGGTGAAGAAAGAAGTAACAAAGGTAAGAAATCCAAACCTACTTGTCATAATTGTGGTAAGATAGGTCATACTACTAATGTTTGTAGGAGTAAGACTACAAATTAGAATCCTAAGCAAAATTTCATGGGTTATTGCCACAAATGCAACAAACAAGGACATTAGGCACATAAATGCAGAACCAAGACCATAAACATACAAAGATTTGAAGGATACTACTATAATAGTCAGAAGTATGGACATAGAGCATATGAGTGCAGATCCAAGTCTAAATGGTCATCAAACAAGTAGACAAAGGTAAAACATAATGGTAACTCTTATAATTGGGATTATAATACTAGGCATAGTTGTCACTATTGTTAATAATATGGACATGTTGCTTAAAATTGCATAAGAACACATTTCAGAAGTGACTACAAAAGATGGTTGAGTCAAACCACATGTTTTAGTTGTTTGAAGAGTGTTTATATAAGCAAAAATTGTCCAACAAGGTCAAAGGCATCGAGTAGTGAGTTTAACAAAGGAAAAGGAAAGGTAGATGTTGAAAATGTCAGAGATGAGATGAACAAGACATGGAAGAGAAAGGAAGATTGCAACACATCAGGTCCAGATGGAATCACTTCACCTAATTGGTCAGGTGATCACACCTCCTCAAATTAAGCAATCAAGAGCTATGTATGGGACTAATATTTAAAAGAGAAACTATACATCAGTTTTGATGATTTAGTTATGAAAAGATTATATTTGCACAAAAAAAATGCAAAGTGTTGTTAAAAATCTAGAAGAAATCTTTAAGTTTTGTCAGTTTTCATGTTATTGCTGAGCATGAAAAGTTTCACTATGGTTGCTGAGTGAAATGTTAGTTGATGCTAAGCTATCAAAGGTGATAGTGATGACCGAGCTTGTAGTGGTTTCTGAGCAAAAAAGGAAACTTCATGGAAGCCAAGTGAGTTAGAATCTCTATTGAAGTTGAGCTTATAGTTGTGTAAGCACTAAGCATTAAATGCGAGGTTTTAAGGTTTATATGATTGGTTTCTACTCATTTGACATCATTTAAATTTGAAGGAGAGCATGAAGAGCAAAAGGATAATTGAAGAAATCATTCCAAGTGTTTGCAAATAGGATTCAATAGTCACTCGACACCATCAAAACAAATTTACAAAGGTATTTATAGTGTGTTAAGCTGCACAATTTGATTTTTTGTAAACCCTAGTTTATATAATGGTGTCTAGTTCTTCAACTCCTAAGGTTGAAGAGGGTAAAGAAGTTTTGAATTTGCAATTGATAAGTAATGAGATCAAACAACCAAAATTTAGAGCCATTCTTGATATTGCTTACAAGAAAGATCCATCTAGTGAGTTAGTGATGATACCACCTTGAGTTTTGATGATTCAAGATGTGAGATGTTGCTACACATGCAAGGTGGGCAACATAGGAGACATGGAGATTAGGGAAACCTATGGGAAATTATGTGAAAATGGAGCACTGAAAGAAGAATTCAAAATTATAGAGAGGAAAGGTCTAACCCGTGCCCTATATTTTCCCAATGTTTTCAAAATTGAATGAATGAAGATAGTTCTAAGCATAATTCATGATAATTCTATATGGTTGGATAATGGATCAGTGAAAATTACAAAGAAAATTGTACACAGAGTAATAGGGTATCCAACACTTAACCGCCCTAAAACCACGAGGAGTGAATCTAAAGAAGTTATTGAGAAGAATACAAGGGCAATGTGGAACAAATGATGCATGACAATTGATACTATCTCAAATCCCCTAATTTCTTTTGCAATGAGGATAATAGCAAATAAATTTTATAAATCTAGTAGGCTCAATAGTGTACCATGTATTACTATTGACATGGGTTATAAGATAGTTATGAAGAATCATACTTATGACCTTGCCGAGTTGCAGATGCAACAATTGTCAAAAAATTTGGGAGCAACAAGGAAGACCAAGAGTGCACAATGTAAATTTGGTTCAATTCTTGTATGCATATATTCTTTTATGTACATAATACATTCCCTACATTTGGTAAAGTTGCCTGGAAAATAAATAGATCTATTGCAGTGCAGATAGGTGAATTTATTGAGCAACTTGGAATCAATTTTGAGTTAGTTATGATTAGCTACTTTGAAGATTTCAAGAAATCAGTGAAGAAAAGACCAAGGATACTAGTTTCACTAGTTGAGAAACATTTCAATGATGTTTTCTTTCTAGTTGACACTGATTTTATGTATGTTTAAGTTGTTGTTCCAAGTGTAAGGTGGTTAAGATCACTAGGCTATGAGATCAATGTTGATGAAGCCTCTGCAACAATAACAACACTACTTGTAGAAGATGTAGATGCTAAGGCTACTACCTTTGGGAACTATGATGTGGCTAAATCTAAGATAACTATGAATTTTAAGACTGCCTCAGTCATAAGAAAGAAAAGATAATTTTCAAGAAGCTTAAAGAGAAATTTGATGGAGTAGATGACAGAGAAGAAGAAGAAGAAGAAGAAGATATACCTTTTCAAGCACCATTGGACTTAACTCAAAGTCAAGGAGAAGATCAAGAAAAAGAAGTAGAAAATTGAAGAAGGTGTCGAGGGAGAAGAAGCCAATGAAGCACCTGAGAAAAAAAAGAGGAAAGCTAATACCCTAGTAGTTAGTAGACCAAGGAAGGTTGTAAAACCTAAGCCTACAATTCACACTACAAGAGCAAGCACAAGGGCTACTACTAAGAAGGCTCAAGAAGTAGATAAGCCAAAAGAGAAGAGGGCTAAATCAGCTAGCAAAGAAGAGGAGCCTAAGAAGAGACCAAAGAGAAAGTACATAGCTCTAGTTGAATCTGATGAAGAGAGGACTAAATCTAATGACAATAGCCAATTCAAAGTGGTAAGTCACTGTCCTTCTTTAGATTTAGACAATATATGTGAGAACATAAGGAATAATGTTGATTTATTTGGTCTCACACATATTGAGTTTGATAAACTTGGAAAAGTTGCGATGAACCAAGTAGAGGAGTCAATATATGCCATGATGGCAACATTCGAACAAACTCTAATTGAGATTGCCAACTCTTTACCAAAGTAATTATCTGATAGAGTTGAGCAAAAGTGGCAATATAGTCTCAATATAGAAAGACAAATTAGAGAGACTACACTTGCACAAGTGATGCCAAGATTGGATAGGGAAACAATGGCTAAGGTAATAAAGAATCACATTGAAAAATTTGTACTAAAATATAGAGCATTCACCATATTGCAGAATAATGTTATGGATGTTGTACAAAAGACCACTCTGATTTGGAAATCATTATATGGTTTGACAAAACCCAAGGTAATAATGCAGGGATCTATTGAGTTAGGTGAGGACAAAGATGAACAATAATAGGTAATTGAGGTAATCACAATTGACATTAAGATAGTTACACATGAGGAAGGCACTGAAACACATGAACATACACATGCACCAACTGAGGATGAGCAACAGATAGAACATAATGTACAAGATACACTAGTGTTGAGTGCCAGTCCTCAACATGAGGTGAATATAGAAAGTGATACGATAAAGATAAAGGATTTTTTTGATACTGTCACTCCGAACATCAATCCCCTTACAAAGGAAGACTTAAAGAAGATATTGGTAGAATCCACTACCTAGGCTAAACTTTGTGAAAATATTGTACTGGTGAGTGTTGATGAGATTGAGAAGGCAGACAAGGTATCTATAGGAGAGGAAGTACATAAACAAATGACATCTACAACCCCTCCTCAATTCACCTTGATACAACCTACATTACCCTTTGTGGTACATCAAAGGAAGGAGACAACAACTTCTATCAATACATTGGCACAAAGTACTCCAGTCTGAGTCAATGTAAAGGAAAATGAAAATGACAAGGATGAGACAGTTGGAGAGCACAAAGATGAAACAAAAGAACATGAAGGAACTCAAGCACAAATAGGTCAGAATGGTACTCCTACACCTACAACACAAGATCAAGGTGCATCTGTGAATGAAGAGAAAGAAAAGCATGAGACTGAAGAGCTAGGTATGACTACAAAACCTGAGGAGCAACTTGTAATACAAACATTGGTGACTTTTCCAACATCTATTACTCCTCTAGCTCAAGCACTTCATAGGCTGAGTATAGAAGCTATACCTTTACAATCATCAAGGTTGAGTCCAAGTACATCTAAGGTAGATAAAGTTACATCATTTGTTGATGTGAACTTGGATGAAGTGATTGAGTTGCCCAAGTTTGATTTTGAAACCATCATTATTTAAAAAATGAGCATACTGAAGGATGCTCTTACAAAGAAGAACCAAGAATTGCTCAGATAGGAGCATAGACAGAAGCAAGCTTTGCAAGATATCAAGGACATTTTTCTTGATGCATTTAGCTTGCCAACACCAGAAGCAACAAAGCCAATCATAGAGTAACTAACCAGCTTAGTAGAGAAGATAAATAACATAGACCTAGATTCAAATGTTAAATTACTTGAATAGTCTGAAAAAAAGTTTCAAAACAAGGTTGATGAAAAGATATCAAGTGCTATTGCACTATCACAGGTTGAGTTAGCAACCAAAATTGACAATGTGAAGAAGGTACTAGAGAACATACTAAGTTTGGAGAGTCATATATAGTCATATGGTATAACTCTACCAAAATCTCTAACTCAGAGTGAGAAACATTTTAGGAATCTCATGAACTCCTAGAGTCAATTAACAATGTTACATATAGATGAAGTAAACATCAAGGCTAAATTGATCAACATCTAGTCTATTCTGACTCCACATATGGAGATATTGCACAAGGAACTATCCTTTGCTAAAAAATTGATGAAGAAAGATCCACATCTTTCTATTCATGAAGGCTTAGTTCACCTTGCTACCAAGCTAGCCATCCACATCAATTCATTGGAGGTAGCTTGTGACAATTGGGATGGTGCTTTAAAATTAATACTTGAGGTCCACAAATCATTTTTGGACAAACACACTAGAAGTGTATAACCCTTTGACATAAGTGTCAAAATGGGGGAGAAATAAGAGATAATGGGAGAAAGTAGAAGTATGGGGGAGATATGATGGAGAGATAATATTTTTGGGGGAGCTACCATTTTTGAGAAAGGGGGAGTCAATGATATAAACAAAGTACACATACCAGCCAATACAAATCTACTCAATAGGAGGAATGATTTTGGTTTAGATACAGAACAAGACAATCAACTCAGGGGGATTTATTGAATTTTTAGGTATGACTAATGAGTCATAAGCTGTTGCAAAATTTTGAATTTGAGTTTTGAAATTTTGTATGTATGTGGATATTATCTAACTTATGCTTGAAAGGCTAAAGGTTATTCATGCATAACCATGTATTTTGCCACTCATTTCAAATGGGAGATTGTTAATCTTCCATTGGTTTTGACATATAAGTAACAATATACTGAATAAATTTACTTAGTTCATGTTGAACAATTAATACATGCCAAGCATAAGTTGTTAGATAGTATATGCTAAACAACATATATTTAGTATGAGTTGAGTAACTAGTAAGTGTTGAGTCACTCAAGTGCTGAGCTATTCAGATGCCGAGTGATCAGTGGATGCCAAGTCATTCAGAGGTCAAGTCACAACATTAAAGTTTCAGTTGATGCTAAGCATCAGGGACTTCAAGTGTCAAGTCACACAATTTTGACATAGTTTTTTGTAATGGCACAAACTTCTATGTAAACCATTTTTGGGCCAACTTAAGGATTGTTTTACAATCTTAGATGATAAGAATGCATCTTAATTATGAATCCCTATGAATTACATGCATCTAATTAGAAAAAGAAAGGATTAGCGACAATATGGGTGAATCACAATCGTTGATTCATACCTAACCCTAAGTCACCTAGGTCTTCTTAAGGAGGACAAACCCTAAAATTTTTATGAATGCTTAAGGAGAATTAAAGAGAGTTTGCATGTACAAAAAAAGAATTCATGATGACTAAGGTATTATGATTTGAGTTACATTGTAGAATCATTTAGAGGAGAATAAAGGTAAGGAATCAGAAGACAATAAAGATACATCTAATAAGAAAGGATCAAGTACACATCAAGATAGAGGTGATCTGACATCAAGCAACAAAGTGTTAACCAAAGGATCATTGCTGCGACATTTCAATAGGCGAATCAATTAAATATCTTAATAGAGTAGTCTTGAAAGGCTATTATAAATCGTTTTACAGGGTGCTTACTTCATTGTAAGTTAAATTCCTTTTACCAAGCACACTTTTAGTAGGGTGTTGAAATCCTTTAACAAGGTAAGATCTAACAATCTTATAAGCCTTTAATAGGGTAGATCATGTTTCATGATCAAAAATTGTAACCTTCATTGCATACACTTTATTACTATAGTAGTAAAGATTTGTGGGTGTCATCTCCACCCTAGTTTTACCTTCTTGTTGGAGGGTTTTTGGGTAACCAAATGTCTTGTGTCATACATATGTTAAATGTTTTACTTTCATGCTATGGATGTATATGCTTAATTTGGTATTTCAGTTTATATGCATAGATTGTGAGATGGATGTGTGTTGAATGATTTTTGAGGTTGAAAGTTTTAAGTGCTGATTTCCACCCCCCCTCTCAGAGTTTATTTCCCTATTGTATTTGCAACAAAAATCAAGATATATGGAAGATTTAAAAGGTTCAAATAGAAAGAGGAAAAAATTACAAGTAAATGGAGATGGATGATTTAAAAGTAATTGAATATCTTTAAGATCAATTATCAATGAAGGATCACAAATCAAGTGTATCAAAGCCATTAATTCAAGGACAATATAAAAAATGCAGCTTGGCAGACAAGATAGAAATCTTTCAAATTGAATGGATCATTCTAAGGGCATTGCACAACTAAAGTAAACTACCCAAGTTGTTTACATACAAAATATCAATGCATTTAGAGAAGTTTGAAAAGACAAGGAGAAGATGCCTAGAGTTATCAAGATTTATGGCTAGGACATACAATAAAGAAGATCCAACCCAAAATTATTAAATTCACAATTGTTATTTTTTCTTTCTTAATTTTCTTCATATCCCATTATATTTTGTAATACTATAGTATAATTTGTAATTTTATTAATAAATATATCCATTGGTTTTATTTTAATGTCAAAATGATCTCATATGTAGTGCAGTAGTCTAGAATTATTTAATTTGTTTCTAGTTACTACATTTCTCCATGCTTTTTATTGCACATAAACTATAGAAGCTTTTGTGTTATTCTCATAGATAAAGATTAGTATCACAGTGTACATTTGGAAAAAACCTTTTTGGAAGCGCTTCATATGGTCTCTCACATGTTAGGTATACGTGGTCATTCATCCCACAATAATGCACATAATGTCATAGGTAAATGTAATACATGGATTCTATGGAAGATTCCCTATGGAATTGGCTCCATTCTTTTTCTATTTGCCTGTTGTTGAATCTTGAAAAGTGGAGCTTCTAGTAGAGGGTTACCCCTTTGATTCTCATGTGCTATTCTCCATATGTTGCGGTCTATTAAAATGAGCATATATTTTCTTAGACAAACCATTGAGAGCCTTGTGAAGAAATGTGTGTTGTAGAAGCTTTGTGTGCTTTTGTGTGGATTCAACTCATGGGGTATAGTTGAGGATGTGTTAATTTACAAAGGTATTTAATTTGAATTAAATTAAATTTATAATGTGCACTAACTATAAAAAATAATATTTAGCAGCCCATTTGCGTACTTCTACTTATTCAAGGATGAGATGCATGAAAATATATTTAATGAGTTGTATAGATGAACATGAATCTGAACAGATGCATTAATAAGATGAATGAAGTATATATTGAGTTACCAATATGGTCAGGGCCATGTATACAAATATAAGCATTACAATGGTGTAGGGAAAATGTGCTAGATTGAGTAGAGAATATATTTTAATAGTATATATTTTAGAGTGTGCATACCATGATATAAAATTTTATTGCCATTCAAATTTGGATGTCGTTAAGCCTCATATAGATGAAGTGTTTAGCTATATTTTTAGATATCTACATTCATCCGAGTGTACGTAAGGAATCTTGACATTAAATTTAAACACTTAATCATAAAAGTTCCTAATTACTTAGTTGTAATTCTTGATTCACAAATGTATGATTAAAAAATTGTAGCAATGACATGAAATATCTTATTAAATAGAGCTTACAAAATTCTCCAAACATATGCAAGAGATTATCTTGGACCAAACAAAGTAGCCAAAATCTGGTAGAATCTTGACTCACCTAAATAGTTGCATTTCATTCTTTGCTAAATACAATCATTCAAGGATTGAGATCAACCTTGAAAAGATGATTCACAAATATTTGACTCTGGATGGAAGTGGATAACATATAAAAAATATTTTTCTTTAATTTTATCCATTAAGTTATTTGTAGGGAATTTTTAACATGTTCACATGCGGTCCATTCTTGGAAATATAAGAGGAGTAACTGAGAGGGGAGGGGTGAATTAGTTACTATTAAAATAAATCCTAGATCCCTTAGATGTTAGTAAAAAATAAAACTCTGAGAATTGAATACTGTTGATGCTCGATATACACACATAAAATGCTATAACTTGGTAAATACTGAATATGCTCGGTAAGTATTAACATGCAAATCTTTAGATGTTATTTGTGATTACCATTACTTTAACTTAGTTGCATATACATAAAAGAAAATAACATGATCACAATTGATACTAGGATTTAATGTGGAAACCCAATTTGGGAAAACCACCAATTGCAACTAGTTACGATTTTCACTCTTATGAAGTGAGCCCTATTAGGAGCCAACCTTGTTAAAGGTTACAAAACACATTGTTAGGTGTGTCCCTATTAGATGATTTAATCACCCTATTATGAGTGGCCTTATTAGAGGTCTTAAGATAATTTCAACAGAATTTCCACCTTGTTAGAGGATTTACAAATAGCTATTAAGCCAACTTTGTTAAGACATTTAGATCATTGCTACAATGGTTAGAGAGTAACAGTGACATGAACAGATTTGGATGCAATTGAATTGTTGATTACGAATCTTGATTCTGTCTTGTATTTAATCCTTTCTGATCAAATATATCTTTTCTACTCCTCAAGGATATTTTTCTTATCCTTCAAATTCGCTTCCTCTCTTCATCATTAAATCTTCAATACATTTTCTCTTCTTCTCTCACTTTGAATCCACAACTTGACCTTATACTTATATCTTTCATATTTTCAAGTTAGCTCATATACAACTTAGAATAACTAATATTCATCACCTCAGTTGGCTTGAACCAATAGATAAATTAATTAAGCTTAATATGCCAAAACAAGAAAATCCTTTGTTAGCCGACCCAGTTTAGTAGACACTAACTTAGAAACAATTTACTATGTTAACAAATTGAAACTCGGTTAACACTGCATATTCACACAGATCTTTTGGTAATCGAGTGAGCTCGGTTAGCATTGGTTCCATCCACCTTTTTCTTTATTAATTGAGTGAGCTCAATTAATACTCATCTTCTGTAGACCTTCCTTCAACACCCAAGTGAACTCGGTAGACACTGTCTTTTGAATTAGGAAAATACAAAAATGCTTGGTAGGCATAGAAAAAATATCTTCATTGCTTGAGTGAGCTTGGCATACACTGATTGATAATGATATGACATTTGTCTAACATTAAAGAAAATACACAATCAATCAATTGTATCCAACAGTCTCCCTCTTTGGCATTGATGGAAACACAACATGTCATAACACAACGAAATTTTAGAGAAAGAATAAAGTAAGGAACATATCCTTAGTTTCATTTTGATTCTCATCCATGAGAACTCTCTTTGTTAGTGTGAGCTCTTTCTGCCTTCAGTTTTCTCCCTCTATCAAAAAATTTCTCCCTCTTACTACAAAATTCTTCCTCTTAGAGAAATTTCTTATGAGGTATGACAGTATAACTTCTCCCTCTTTGACAACACATTCCAAAGAAAACAACTCTATTAATATCAATGTACCTTAAGTACTGATTCATTTGCAATATACTCTTGACAATTTTGCATCAACTGATTGATCTTCAACATACTCTGGTTGATGCATCACTAAAATTTATTTAGTGACCTTTAGATAGGGGATATGTCTACAATCTATTCTTTTGTATTCACATATTCCAATCTAACTTCTTTATCCTGCACCAATTCTCTTAAGAAGTGATATTTTATAGCAATGTGCTTTGTTTTGGAATGCATCATTGGGTTTTTTGATATATTGATTGCATTGGTGTTATCATAGTATATGACTACTGGATCTTTGATTTCTATCTTTATACTTGACAACCGTTGCTTGAACCAAATAATGTTTGAAAAATTAATTGCTGCTGCCATATATTCTGACTTAGCTGTGGATTGAGATGTATAATTTTTCTTCTTGCTTGTCCAAGACACCAGTCTTTTACCAAGAAAGAATGCTCCACCACTAGTGCTTTTTCTATCATCAATACTTCCTGCCCAATTAGCAACAGTAAACACCTTCAAGTCTAAATTGCCTCCAAGTTTGTACCATAAGCCATAGTCTCCAGTACCTTTCAGATATCTCATGATTCCTTTGATTGCCATCATGATATTTTTTTTGGAATTTTCTCAGAATCTTGCCACCATACTAACTGCTAATGCAATATCAAGCCTTGTATGCACTAGAAACTGTAATTTTCCAATCATTGATCTATATGTAGTCTGATCTACCTCTTTGGAATCATCATTTTTGGAAAGCTTATGTCTTGTAGACATAGGGGTTTCAACTAGTCTTGAATCTTCCATTCCAAACTTCTTTAGTATTTCCTCGATATACTTAGATTAAGTAATGTAGATACCATTTTTGTTCTACTATATCTGTAACCCAACAAAGAATTTTATCTCACCAAAAGTGGACATCTCAAATTCTTTACTCATTTATTCTAAAAATGCTTTGCATAAGTCATCATTTCCTGTGAATATAGTATCATCAACAAATATTTCTACCAAGACAATCTTCTTGTCTGGTCCTTCTTTGATATATAGGCTATTGTTATCATTTGTTCTTTGAAAACCAATTTGTACCAAATAGTTATGTAGTCTTTCATACCAAGCTTTGGGAGCTTGGTTGAGACCATATAATGCTTTGTGTAATTTGAAAACCATGTCTCTTTTGCTAGGATCTACAAAACCTTCTAGTTGTTCAATGTATACTTCCTCATCAAGAATTCAATTCAAGAATGTAGATTTAACATCCATTTGATACACTTTAAATCCTCTTTGTGCTACATATGCTAGTAAAGTTCTAACACCTTCTAATCTTGCATCAAGAGCAAAAGTTTCACCATGATCAATATCTTCTTGAGAATGGCCTTTACATATCAATCTTGCTTGTTTCTGGATACTTCTCAATCTTCATTCAACTTATTTCTAAATACCCACTTTGTGCTAATTACATTTTTATCCTTGGGTCTAGGAACAAGAGTCCAAGTTTTGTACTTCTCAATCTATTCTATTTCTTCATTCATTACTTCAACCCAACTTTCATTATCCAATGCATCTTTAACATTTCTTGGTTCAAATTCAACAACTAAACATGTACCTTTTCAATTTGTTCCTTTTCGTTGTTCCATCGGATTTGTCTCCAATGATCTAATCAGGTGCATGATGTCTTCTGACATGTCTTGCTAACACAAGCTCTTTAGATTTGAAATAAGTTCCACTACTTTCATTATGAACTTCAGTATCAAGCTTAGGTCCCACTCTCTATGACTTGTGTGCATCAGACTCGATTTAAACTAGCTCAATAGCCTCTAACTGCGACTTGGGTCCTTTGAACTGTGACTCAGGGTGTACTATTTGCAACTCGATAACTATTGGAGATTTTGGGGACTCGGGGGGTTGAAGCTTCCTTTCTTTCAAATAGATTTGGTAGGGTATTAGCTTCATAGTAGACACATCTTCTGTAATCCTCTAGCTCTATGCTACTTTCTTCTTCACTCTTTTATTAGGTTTGTAGCCATACCATAGCTCATAAGGAGTTTATTTTGAGTCTTTCTTTAATTGTACTCTATTCAAGGTATGAACTATAGTGCTAATAGCTTCCTTCCAGTATTTGATAGCAAAATTCTTTTTTATCATCAATATCCTTGCATAATCCATGATGGATTTGTTCCTTCTTTTAGCTATACCATTCTACTATGGTGTACCAGGAGCTGATACTTGTCTTTTAATTCCTCTTTTAATGCAAAAATTATTGAATTTATTGGAGATGAATTCACCACCTCTATTTGATCTTAAAAATTTCAATCTCTTTCTAGTTTCTTTTTCTACTCTTGCCAAATACCACTTGAACTTTTTAAAAGCTTTAGATTTTTCTTTCAAGTACATTATAGTCATCATTCTAGAACAATCACTAACAAAAATAATGATTTTTTTTCTCCATTATAACTCTCTATTCCAATAGGTCCACATAAGTCAATATGCACAATTTCTAAGACTTCTTCAGACTGATAGTTTTTGCTTTTGAAACTAGTCTTTCCCATCTTACCAATTTGGTAGTTCTTGCATAGACCCATATCAAGTTTCTTCAAACTAGGAATACCTCTTACTCTGTTATGTTGCTTATCTTAACTAGATTATCAAAGTTTACATGAAATAGTCCTTTGTGCCATAACCAACTTTCTTCCACTTGAGCAATAAAACATGAACATTCATCGATTTCAAGATAAAATAGATTAGCTTTTGTTTGCTTGTCAGATTCAACCAGATTTCCTTTACCATCTAGTAGTTTGGCCTTGCCATTCATGAATTCTACCTTGAATCCAATGTTGTTCAACTATGCCACACTCAATAGATTATTAGTTAATCCTTCAACCCAATAAGCATTGTCACATACAAGTTCATTGGTTAATGAGATATGACCTTTTCCTTTTATACAACAAGGTTCATTGTTTCCATATCTCACATTACCTCCACCATAAGGTTCCATTTTCTCAAATTTCTTTTTATCTCTAGTCATATGATGTGAGCAACCAATGTTAATAATTCATGTATCATTTTTTCCAACATGAGAGATAAGTGCACCATCTTATCTCCTTCATCATCAAATTTATCATTTACAACAATATATACCATTTCATCTTCACTGTTATTAGAATCTTTAACCATAAAACAAGATTTCTTACCTTTGTCCTTGAAGTTCTTATAGTTCTTGAAATGCTTCTTGCCTTTATGCTTGTTGCTTTTCTTTTCATCTTTGTTTTATCTATTTGGACACCTTGCAACGATGTGACCAACTTCTTCACGAGAAAAACAAATAAGAGGAACTTTACATTTGTAATTTCCTCTACCTTTGGAATACTTTCTTGCAAGTAGGGCTTCAAAAAATTCAAGATCACTATCTGAACTTTCTTCTAATTTTTCTTCTTCACTTTCTAATTGATTAGGCTTTGATTTCTTACCCATTTTCTTGAGTGAAAGTTTAGCTTTAAATGTAGACTCAATAACTTTTGAACTAGGAACATAGTTAGCAAAGTTATCTAACTCAAAAGCAGTCAATCTTCCAACCAGAGCATCCAAAAATATTTTAATGTTTGGATCACATCTCATCTTTTGAATATCAGATACTCTAATTGCATAAATAGGAAGAAGAGTTCTAAGTACCTTGAATAATACTATTTTCTCATCAATGTCTCCTCCAGATGCTTTGATCCTTTCCACATATTTTGCAATGTTCTCATCTTCTCTCATTTTGATCTGATCAAAATGGCCTCTAGGACTTTCAACCTTAGCTCTTCTTACATTGTCATCTCCTCCATAAATATCTTTTAGTTTTTTCCACTTGTCATGAGCTATTTTGCAATCTTTAACTTCATCAAATTTAGCATAACTAAGAGTAGATGCAATATCAATCATCATGATGTTATGATTCTTTGTTTGAACAATATCTTCAATTGATAATGTTCCAATGGCAGTCTTGTATTTAGTATCAAGATATTTGCACCCTGAATCATTGATGGTAGCCAAATTTAGTCTCATGAGTCCTTTCCATGTTGCAAAATTGTCTTTGTTTAGTTTGAGAATCTCTCTCATGTAAGAGATCCTGATCTTTAGCTTAGGTCCTTGAAGCCTTCTCTGCAAGCATCAAAAGCTCTGATACCAATTATTGGAAATATAAGAGGAGTAACTGAGAGGGGAGCGATGAATCAATAACCACTAAAATAAATCCCAGGTCCCTTAGATGTTAGTAAAAAATAAAAATTTGAGAACTGAAAACTACTGATGCTCAGTAAACACACATAAAATGCTGTAACTCGATAAGTACTAAAAATGCTTGGTAAGTATTAACATGCAAATCTTTAGATGTTATTTGTGATTACCATTACTTTAACTTAGTTGCAAACAAATAAAATAAATTATCATGAACATAATTGACTCTAGGATTTAATGTGGAAACCCAATTTGGGAAAACCACCAATTGCAACTAATTAAAATTTTCACTCTTTTGAAGTGAGCTCTATTAGGAGCCAACCCTGTTAAAGGTTACAAAACACATTGTTAGGTGTGACCCTGTTAGAGGATTTAATCAGCCTATTAGGAGTGGCCTTGTTAGAGGTCTTAAGAAAATTTCAACAGAACTACCACCTTGTCAGAGGATTTACAAATAGCTATTAAGCCAACTCTGTTAAGAGATTTAGATCATTGCTACAATGGTTAGAGAGTAACAATGAGATGACCTGATTTGAATGCAATTGAATTACTAATTATAGATCTTGATTTTGGCTTGTACTTGATCCTTCCTGATCAAATATATCTTTTCTTCTCCTCAAGGATATTTTTCTTATCCTTCAAATTCACTTCCTCTCTTCATCGTTAAATCTTTGATACATTTTCTCTTCTTCTCTCACTTTGAATCCACAACTTGACCTTATACTTATATCTTTCATATTTTCAAGTCAGCTCATATACAACTTAGAATAACTAATATTCATCACCTCAGTCAACTAGAACCAATAGATAAATCAATTAAGCTTAATATGCCAAAACAAGAAAATCCTTCATTTGCCGACCCATCTTGGTAGACACTAACTCAGAAATGATTTCCTGTGTTAACCAACTAAAACTTAGTTAACACTGCATATTCACATAGATCTTTTGGTAACTTAGTGAGATTAGTTAGCACTGGTTCCATTCACCTTTTTCTTTATTAACCAAGTGAGCTTGGTTAACACTCATCTTCTATAAACTTTCCTTCGACACTTGAGTGAACTCAGTAGACACTATCTTCTGAACTAGGCAAACACAAAAATGCTTGGTAGATAGAAAAATTGTCTTCACTACTCGAGTGAGCTTGGCATACACTGACTGATAATGATATGACATTTGTGTAACATCAAAGAAAATACACAATTAATCAATTGTATCCAGCAGTCCATGTGGAGCTTAAAATGTATAACAAGTGCATGTCTTTCTTTGCTGTCCTCTATTGATCTTTTATTTATTTGACAAAATTTGACTGAATCTCTCACTATGTTATTATATCATTGGAAATTAAAGTATCTCCATGTTGTTTTCCTCTTTTAATAATTATATTTATTAATAAACATCTAACAAACCTCTTGTCATAGAATAAATAAGTTAAAAGTCAAATATATTACATAAGGATCAATTTTCACCAGCACCTTCCTCCTACCAATTCATCTCCAACAATCTTTACTAGATATCTTCTCACATTTCTCACAATGAAATGGATTGTTTGGAAATCAATGTATCCTCAGTGCCCACTCTTTGCCAAATCAAGATGTTGGTACTACCCATATATACTAGTTCTATATCAATCATTTTTCATTTCAAAATATTAATGGCCTTCAGAGAGATTCAGATCAATATTCATTTACATATTATTTGAAAAGTGTCTCACATTAAATTTAGCCAAGATTATTCATGTTTAATGCCACTAAAATGATCACTTTGCATTGAAATCTAAAACCAACATAAATTTCCCCTTCTATAAACTCTGTTGACAATTTTACTTGAGCTCACTCTACTAAATGAACTTTTGAGATATGCAACGATGACCACTAGTTATTTATTAGGTTATAGACCAATAAGTGAACTTTTGGCGTTGATGCATGCACAAAATAAATTAATTACAATGGAAATTTAGAAGTTCCACTTTCTTCCAATAATCATAGATGAAATTATATAGCCATTTAACTTAACTATAAAATCCCTGCTTTCCTAGACTCAAAACTGTACCCCATGTAAAACCTAGTAAAATCAAAATCATTTTCCTATTTCCAAAACTCTAAAGTTTTTGTGAATTCAATCTGTTCCAGAAAATCCTACATCAAAATTAATCATCACCAAATCTAGAAATTATTGTTTATAATTTTTTCATTCAATTTTTTGCATATTACTCTTTTTTGTTTAGTCATAATGGATCCATCTACTAGTATATTTCAAACAATGGTAAGTAGGTTTTTCACTAAAAAAATCAAACCCAAAACAATGGGAAATCTAAATTTGATAAATTAAATAAAAAATGCAAATTTCCAATATGAGAAATACAAATACATCACATTAAAAATATGAACATTGAATCAGAAAATAAATATACTACATCAACTCAAAACTTGAATGTATAGAACCCTTGTGTTAGGATTAACCTTAGACAGAAATAATAGTTACATGTAAATATAACCAATACTAGAAAATAGTAGATTGCATAAAAGAAAACACAAGACACCAAGATTTAATGTGGTTCACCCAATCCCTGGGCTATGTCTACCAACAACAAGTCCAATATTATTACGCTCCAGTAATTTCAACTTGATTATAATCCGTAATCCCTTACAACTCAATACCACCGCAAAAACCAATTTTTTCCTCACACATAATGAAAAATCCCTAACCCTAAGCTTTTTATACAAGCTTTTTGCCACTTACAAAATTAGGGCTAGAATAATAGAAAAATAGTAGTCGGTACCTTTTACAATATAAGTTCATTTTTGGCTTCGGGGGTGCTGCCCCCCAAAACCCCCACGGGGGTGTTGCCCCTCGACCCACCCTATACTACGACAGGGAGCGCACCTGAGGTGTTGCCTTAGGACCCCGTAGGGGCACTGCCTCTTGACCCCATCTTGGGGGCACTGCCCCCAAACCCCCATAGAAATAATCTGGAGGGAAACCATGCTGAATAAACCTCTGAGTCTGGTTAGGCTCCACATCACAACACCTTGAACACTACATTTCTTTGGCTGATGGAGAAAGCTAAAAGTAGAAAGGAATTCAAAAATCTTAAATCGAGATTTTCATAAATAAACAACCACTAGACCCAGGTTTCTAAATATGTGTAAATCCTAACTTCATTCTTACATGATTTATGGAATTTTACAAAGAACGTACATTCATTTTTGGGATTCCCTTTTGTTCTTCATTAGAGTGGGTCTCTTCTAAACTTTCTAAATGCATAAATGCATTGATAGTTAATTTCTATGAGGTATTTTGTGAAACAACTCTCATGCCTTGTTTATGTATTCATATTTTGCATGCATGCCTATCAGATAAATTTGGAAAGATGTATGATAATCAAACTTATTAGGTCTTTCTTTTGTACTTGTTCAAGAAACATTAAAAAAAATCCTTAACCAACAAAAAAAAGTTTAGAAATAAAAGAAATTTTGCATACATATCTATTAGATAAATTCAAAAAGATGTATGATAATAGGTCTTTCTTTTGTACTTGCTCAAGAAACATTCAAAAAAATCCTCAATCGAAAAAAAAGGTTCTTAAATAAAACCAAGAAGACAAGAAAAACATAATCATAAATCATTAAAAGGCTTGATTACTTACTTGTGATTGTTTATGCACAATGCATGATTAACCTTCGATAAGAGAAAATATCAATTCTCTACACCAAACAAATAATAAAAAAGGTTGGTTTAAGTATATGATGAACCTTACAAAAAAAAATAAAAAATAAAAAAAAGCCCTACAAAACAAACTTGGACAAATTATGTAGTATGAAAACAAGTCTAGGATGATTATTGTTATAGAGATCCTTGTTTACACTATTTATAGGAAACATTCGTAGAAAGTTTCTAAAGCAAGATGACATTGAAACCCACCATTCTTTGAGGATAGAAATAAAATAAGAAAAAAAATACATAATCTTATCTCAAAATGGACATGTATATTCCCAAATCCAGACTCATATGAACAATGGCATTACAGATCATGGTAGGAAATAAATGGAGCTCGCTGATAATGTATAACAAATGCCCCATCTCATAGAGAAAAAGCATACCCAGATACCAAGAATCAAAGCTAAAAAAAACTCTTAGCATGGTGTCAAAACCTAGTATATTTTCCAGCCACTTGCTACCCATGGCATCTTCATGATTACTAGAATATCGAGAACAAATTCAATAAATAGAGGAATGGAGAAAAATCAAATCATACACACATCTACCATGGAACAAATGGTGCTTGCATTGCCTTGATTTTTCCCTTACCCCTGATGGCTAATCTGGTCGTGATCATTGAGTGTGCTCGACAACATAAAACATCTTTATGTCTTAGCACAATCTAGCAAGCACCTATGTGGCTCAACAAGCAACTCTGTAGCCTATATGTTGGCGGTGTCAAATCAACGATCATTGTTTTGTCGATATCATATAATATAAGACAATTTTGTGGTGCAGGACAATTTTTTGTCGACGGGTGATGCCCATAGTGAAAAGCCTTTCAACTTAATTATATTTTTATTAGTCCAGCCTATTTATAGGCTGAGACTTATGTTTTCACCTGATTTTAGGCTATTAGTTTGCCTTAAAAGCTGTGCCTTTGCAAAATATTAAACATGATTTCCAATGTTTGAAGTGTCTTTTTTTTTTTTGAATTTCTTAAAAAGTATTTCTTTTTTCTTATTGGTTGACCCTATTTTTGCTAGAGGTTTAATTAATTTTTCATTCTGAAAATTACAAAAAAATTGTCTAATCAACTAGAAGTTTTTTTTTTTAAAAGTAAATTTAAGTCTCCATATCTCTAGACTTTCTCTTTATATATTATATGCTATATAATATATATAACTAGTAGTATGGAGAAAGGAAAGGACTAAGAATTAAATTATAAAATTTATTATAGAAGTTAATTAAATTTTATAAATGTTATTAAATTTTATAAATGTTATTAAATTTTATTATATACTTTATTTTATATAATAATTTTTTTGAAATATATATATATATAATCCCTAATCTCCTTCATTATTATAATTTTAAAATGAGATTTAAGTTTAGCATTCAAATTAGTTTTACAAGTAAAGTTAGAGTTTAGTATGGGAATTCAATTAAGATTAGATTTATATTACATTAGGTTAGGGTCAATAATAGAATTGCATTTCGAGACAAGCACCACAATATTTACCCATTTAATGTTTATATTGAAAAAAAAGTTTGAGCAATTTTTTATTTTAGTAGATAGTAATGAAATACATATTATTTAAATAGATTGATAGTAAATACGCTAGAATAAATTCATAAATTATGAAGAAAATTTGAAGTCATCATATAAATGAAATTATTTAAGTCAATTGATTTAAAATAATATTGTACCTATTGATTTAAAATAAAAAATATATGTTCAAACAACACTTTCCTCTAATTTTCTCTAATTTTCTATTTCATTATTCTATGTTCTTATATTATAAAAGAATTAAATTTTATTTTAAAACTTATAAAATTAATTTACTTGATTTACTCTTTAATAATTATTAGTTTATATTACTTTATTTTAATTTTCTTCTTATAATTATTTACAATCATTTACTTATGCCAATGTTTGTTCAATCTATTCAAACAATATTTATTTTTTTACTATTAGGTTGGACTCTTGCTGTAACACAACTCTTGTTTTAAATGTTTACCTATGATATTAAACATTGCTAATTAATATATAGAATATTTTATGTAATTTAAATAAAATAAAATTATTGATTTATATACATTAATATATTATTATTGTATTTGTAGGCAATATACTATTGCAATCACTTATATCTATTTAGTGATTAATTCTTTTTATTCCAACTAATTAAATTTGAGTGTTTATATTTTAAATTTTGATGTTTCATTTTTCTAATGTATATATGTGAACTTTTTAATTTTTAAAGTCAATAAAATTATTTTACATCAATTTGATTGGCTCATTTATTTGGGGTGTTATAGGAGCAAATTATCAGGAAGCATACCCCTATTTTAAGAAAATATTTTCGGAAACACAAATATATTAAAATATGAAATAAATTTTGAATTTAAGATTGAAGTAACTTTAAAAAATAGAATGACAATTTCTATAATCTTATGATTTTTTAATCTTTCATCTAAAATATGGAAAATGTTACAATTTTGATTAAATTATGTTAGATAGTATCACCAAAATAGACTTATTAAGTTTAATGTAATATTAAAATATTGATTGAATTATATTAAATAATATTACCAATTTATAATTATTAAGTTTAAAGTACTATCTATCTTATTAAACTATAATTATTTAATTTAATATACTATTAAAATCTTGATTAAATTATATTAAATACTACCACCAAATTATAATTATCAAGAATGTACCATCTATCTAAATAAACCATTAATATTAAATTTTATTATTATCTACTTAATTAGACTATTACAACTTACAAAAAATACAAGCCACTATGTGACACTTGTTCCAAATGCAATCTAGCCTTTAACACAACCACAAATTGTGAGCTTCTTATGTGGGAGGTCTTGCATTCAAATCTACTCAGACTTTATATATATATGTTGACATTTTAAAATTTTATTTATAACTTAATTTCTAAATTTATTTACTTTTAAAATATTCAATATATTAAATCTATATTATTTCTTTACAACTTAATTTTTAAATCTATTTATTCTTGAAATTTTAAATATGTTGAATCTATATTAGGCAATAGCCTACAACATAATGGTAACTAGTGAGCCTCTAATGTGGGAGGTCTTGGGTTCGATTCTACTCAAGCTTAATACATAACAATAATAAATTTAAACAAATAATATTAAATAATCTAGGCTTGGTCGTTTACTGATATATATTGAATCTATATTAATAAATAAAAGTTAAATTGTATTGGATTATTAAATTTAATTGATTGTTAAATATATTGAGGGATATTACAAATATTATTCAAATGTAGCACCAAAGGGGTCAAGGACTTCGCATGGAGGAAGATTGAACTATGGCGGTTGGGGATTTGGAAGGTGAGGTGGAGCTATCAACATTAGATGGAAGGGTCAAACATACTTGGATCCCCAAATGACATGAAAAGACAATGATTGATCCAGAGCCAAAGACAATGGACAAAAGGTTTGTAGACATAAGGATTGAATCAAACACCTCAAAAGAGAATGTCAATGATCTAAAGCATCTAACCTTCTTTTTGAAATAGGGTGGTGGATAGCTTGCTCACCCATGAATCTACAAGTGGATAGATGAAAATTGGGTTGAGCATTTCATTATTAAATCCTTTACTAATAGTTTTTTTCTAGTAAAGCTAAGGAGAAAAATGAGAAGGAAAGGATAATGCATAATGGCTTATTCCTAATGGGGGTACAAGATTCTTTATTAGAGATTGGGTCCCTAATTTTAATCCCAAGCAAGCTACAATAGATGAGGTCTTGATTTGGGTAAGATTATACAACTTATTGCATGAGTATTGGCATAAAGAGATTCTCAAGTAGATTGAGAATAAACTAGGGAAGTTTATTTGCTATATGATATTGCCTTTTCTTCTCTTCACAAAAATTTATCATAGTATGCACTCCTCTAATCATACATCAAAATTCACATCTCATAAACATTACATCAATATTGTGTAACTCACACATAACTTCGTATTTAGCAATCTTCCTTTATACCTTGCTAATTTAACAAGTATCTGTTCAGTTGATGTTCATCCCTTTATACACTTTATCAAAATACAAAATTTAATTTTTCCCACTTAGGGTTAACATCAAAGATGTTGTACTAAATTAGTTAAGTAATGTTGAGCTATCGTTTTACATGATGCTAACCAATAGGAATTCTTGTGAATCCGTCTCTTGAAAAGCTGATTTTGTGAATCAACTCCAAGGTTTTGGGTGATCTTGCGACCTACTGGAATCCACTCAGTTGAAGGTAAATGTGAATGTTCATGAGGAGGCCTTTTCTTTTTCATTTTTGATTTTGCACGAAATGAAGAATTAGCAAAGGCCTCCTCATGAACATTCACATTTATCTTCAACTGAGCAGATTGTAGTAGGTTGCAAGATCGCCCAAAACCTTGGAGTTGATTCACAAAATCAATTTTTCAAGAGAGGGATTTGCAAGAATTCCTACCATTTAGCATCATGTAAAATGACAACTCAACAAAAGTGGCACTAGAAGGAAGACCACACTTTTGATTCTCAGAAAAGGAAGGAAAATTTGTCAAAGTTTTGAAATTTTGCACTTTTTTGCAAAAATCTGCACTTCACACAAATTCAAATTTTTTTCTAAGTTTTGAGAAATTCAGGTGTGTAGCTTCATAGCTACACAAATTTGCAAGTGCACAAAACTCTGTGGTGCACAAAATTTAGTGAGGTGGGAAAGTGTACTTCTACAAAGGTGCACATTTTCCATAATTAATGCAAACTATAGGGTTCTGATCTAGAATCCCCATTTTAGCGAGCATTGAGGTCTTCGCCAAGTGCACATGAGTTTCTTGAGCTTACCCACTTCTGCAAACCATGTAGTGACAAGGGAATACCTTGAATTCAACCACTTGCATTCAAACTTTCATCATCATCATCAACTCCACCTCCACTCCAACCACTTGGTGGACCGCCACATATTCCAATAGCTATACCTCAACAACCACTGTTAGGTCCATTGAACCCTCTGATGGACTTTTTTGCAAATGTTTTAGATTCACCAATAAACTTGAGAGGTGCACTCCATGACCTCCCTAGGAATCCTGAGAAGTTTTGCCCGAGTTTCATCTATGGTGAGATACAAACTATTGAAGATCACATCAAGGTATTCAAAGAAATTTGCAACCGCAAGCAGGTTGCTAATGAGGATGTGGTTCTTCATTTATTTCCCTACTCTTTGGGGGAAAATGCCTTTAATTAGTACATTAATTTGCCACCCAAATGTATTAGAGATTGGGATACTTTCAAAAAATTGTTCCTAGAACAATTCAAAACATTCATCAACCCAGCTGTGATACATCAACAATTCATATCAATCAAAAGGGACTCAGCTGAGATGGTTTCTCACCTCAACCATGACTTCCATATGGCATATCACAAGCTAGAGGCACCATACACTATACCAGTTCAAGCTGCCATTTAGATTTATCTGAATGCTATGGACCATCTTATTTCTATCTTTCTAAGAAGATTTCTTGCAGTGAATATCAACACATTGGATAAAGTCTTTGCAGAAGCAATTACCTTCACTAAGCAAGCTAATACTAACAGAGGAGGATTAATGCTTCTAGCCCCAACTATCACAACAATGCCAACATACCCTGTCGGAGTACCCACGATGCCTAGTCAGTTCATCCTATGGATCCAGTTCCATTACAATAGGCACCTGCTTCACAAAATCCTGCTCTAACGTATCTAGGGTTTGAACCTTTGAAAGCTGCCTTCTTTGAGAAAAAGGCAACAACACCCACTGAAGTAGATAATGGTTTGTTTTAAAATTTGGTCAGATGAAAAAGACTATGTCCCAAATGAACAACAAAATGACTCGTCTAAGGTTGTCACAAGGGCAAAACAACTTCCAAAGGACCAACGCTGGTCCTTACAACAACAATTATGGCCAAAATTATAACAAGAACTTCAGTGGAAATAACAACAATAATGCAGGAAACAACAATAGGGGGAATAATTTCAACCCTCCTGATCATGATAATGGCTTCCAAAGACAGAATTGACAGTGGAACACCCAATCGAATAATGGAAGCATTCCTGCTAACAACAACAATAACAATGTTCAGTATGCATATATTAATCAGTATGATGATAGTCAGAATGCATCCAACAATGATGGTTTGTATTATAATGGGAATCAAGAGATGACTCAAAGTTCACAAACGAATGACAATGCTCCTCCTATACAATTTAATGCTATGCTATTAGAATCCTATGATTCTACATAGAATGTGCAAGTAGAACAACTAGCTAGTGAAGAGTTATCTTTTCCATTCAGTCAGGAACCCAACCTTCAGCATGATGAGGTGTTTTCTTTTCACAATGACAATCAAAACACGTATAATCTAAGAAATAGAAAGGAATCTTTGATGGATGAAATTCCTCCAGCTTTACAACCAACTCCTCCCAATCCAAAAGCAAGTAACAATCTGACACTAATTAGGCCACCATATGGAGGACAATAGAATCAGAATCAAGCAAACGTACCAATGATATTGAAAAATCCTACTTGGTATACTGAAAAGTACAATGTGATAGAGGACTTGGAAAGGACTAAAGAAAATATGTCCATGTTTGACATGTTACAAAATTGTCCACAATAGTGAGAAGTGGTCATGAAGACTCTGGATCATACAAAGGTACCCCATAATACGAATATTGTTCCTCAAAAGACAGTATCTCAACAAGTCAATGCTGTAAAAGTAATGTCCACTATGTTTAAAGACAAGGTTGAAGTACCTCTATTTTTGCTTAGCATTAGGATATATGGAAAGAATCTTCATAATTGCCTTATTGATTCAAGAGCTTCATGTAACGTAATGCCATTATTAATAGTGCAAAGGTTAGGGGTAAGTCCTCAACCCTCCAATCAGATAGTGACACAGTTAGACAAAATAGAGGTGAAAGTCATCGATATATTGAAAGACATTCGAATACAGTTGATAGTCAATCCCTAGATTCAAGATGTCATTGATATACATGTGGTTGACATTCCAGAGATATATGGGTTGCTCCTGAGTAGAGAATGGATGAAATGCCTAAGAGGATGGTTTTCTACAGATTTCACCCAGTTATGGTTACCATGGAAGAGATTAAACAATCAAATCAAGATAGATGCAAAACCCAAATTGAAAATGATGGTTACAAAATACAATGCTCCTAATGAGGTGGCATTCCTCCAATTAGATTTGGGGTCATACAAAGTTATGGAATTTGACATGATTCCCACCAAAACATCAAGCAATTAGGATAAAGAACTCAATATATCAATCCCAAAGGATGAGATTGTGACTGAATTCATAGATAACATGGTGATTAATTTGTAGTTCTTGGGAGAAGAAGCTGATCCTAGTATCTTACTCCTCCTAGGATTTTCCTGACTACACAAAGTTAGGCATTCTGAATTTGAATGCTCATCATGCCAAGAAGTGGTCGCTAAGGTGTTAACACATATGATGCAAGGCAAGGACAATCAAATTCTAGAAAAGGTACTCGTGGGAGATCACAATCCTATAAACTCAATTGATCCAACAAAGAATATCGAAGAAGAAATTGAAGATCTAAATTTATCATACAGTGATACCACTTCAGATGGTGGAGGTTTCTTCTCCTCCCCTAGGAATGATCAAGATTCAGAGAAGAAGATGGTACGTGAAAGGCCAAGGATGGACTTTAGTCATCATTCATCCTAAATCCAAAATAGATGAAATTAAGGAATTGATAGAGGAAATTCAAGACAAATAAGAAAAACATACATTTCCTCTATCAACATGTTACAAAGGGGAGTCATCAAGTCCACCCCACAAGAAGTTGCAATGGGTTCCCAAGAAATAATCTTTTAACTCTCAGGTAAAAGAGAAGTTAAGAATGAGCAAACACAAGGTTAAAAAGCCCAAGGAAGATCCAATTTGGACACTTCACTTCGACGGTTCCAGATGTAAATCAGGGGTTAGTGTGGGTATAGAATTGGTTAACCCAAAAGGTAAGTCTTTCTATGCAACATATCGATTACAATTCAGATGCACTAATAACGCTTCAAAATATAAAGTGTTGATCCGAGGACTTCTATTTGCACTCGAGAAAGGAGTCACAACTCTCATAATTGAAGGAGATTCTTAGTTGGTTATTCAGAAAGTAAAATCATTGTACTCTTGCAATGACAAAAAGGTTACTTTCTTACAAGAAGAGAGTATGGGATTTACTGGATGATTTTAAAGCTTTAAACATAAGGTCCATTCCAAGAAGGAAGAACATGGTGGTAGATGCTTTCAATATTTTAGAAAGTGCACTACAACCAGTTGAAAGAATGAAATTGAAAAGATTTTCATTAGAGTTGGTTACTGCTCCATCTATTCTGGACAATATTACAAACTTTCAAGTCTTTCAGGATGATCAACACATACTTGAATTTATCATGTGCAGTGGTCACTTTAAAACATAAGAAATTGATGACAATCCGGATGACAAACCTTAGGACGATGAACTTGCAGATGAAAATGGGATCCTTAATTTAAAGGCCAACACTATTCCCAAGGGGATGGTTGAGTTAGAGCACATTTTTGATCATGATGAATCAACACTTAATAAAAGAATGACCCAAGAAAAGGGGATCAAGGACTGTGATGAATACAACTTAGGAATGGAAGAAAATTTGAGGATGGTCCAAATAGGGAAAGCATGAAATGCACAAGAGAGGGAAGAAATGCTCAAGTTTCTTATTGAGTATAAAGATGTTATCACTTGGAGCTATGAAGAATTAAAGACATACGACCCTGAGATTATAACTCATGACATCCCATTGAAACCAGATGCCAAGCCTTTTCGACAAAGACAAAGGCCTATTAATCCTATCATCGAACCACTGATAATGAAAGAAGTTAAGAAGTTACTAGATGCCAAGATCATATTTCCCATTCTCCATTCTACATGGATTGCTAATTTGGTTCATGTGCGAAAGAAGACTAGAGAGATTCACCTTTGTGTTGATTTTTGTAACTTGAACCTGGCATCTCAAAAGGACAATTATCCTCTACCCTCACTTGATGAGGTTCTATAAATTGTAAATGATCAAAAATGATATCTTTCCTAAATGGATATTCGGGGTATAATCAAGTGATGGCTGATGAAGGAGATTGACTAAAGACAACTTTCACAACTAAATGGGGTACTTTTTCCTACAGGAGAATGCCTTTCAGATTGATTAACGTAGGGGCTACATTTTAGCGAGCCATGGATGAAGCTTTTAAGGAATTGGTAAATAAGTGTATAGTCATCTACATGGATGATCTAACAATCTTTTTCAAAGATCAAAGCACTCACATTGCTGATTTGAGGCAGGTATTCAATAGATGTTGTAGGTATGACATATCCCTCAATCCCAAGAAATGTTCATTTGGAGTTACTAAAGGAAAGCTCTTGGATCATATCATTTCTAAAGCTGGGATCTCTATCAATCCTGATAGAGTTGAAGCTATTCTAAAGCTATCACCTTCCCATAGTAAAAAATAACTCAAGTCTTTCTTCAAGAAGATAAATTTTGTGCGAAAATTCATAAGTGGATTTGTAGAAATAGTTCATCAACTTAATGATTTACTCAAAAAGGGGGTTAAGATGAAATGGGTTCCAAAGATTAAGAAATCATCCAAAGATATCAAAGTGGCCATTTCTACGGCTTCAGTCTTAGTAAGTCCTGATAATGAGTTGCCTTTTAAGATACATTCCTTTGCTTTAGAACACTATTGTGCTAGGATCTTGATGCAAAAAAAGGAAAAGGAATATGAAAGACCAATCACTTTCATGAGTTGCTCTCTAAAGAATGTTGAGTTGAATTACTCAAACCTTGATAAGAAATCTTTTGCATTAATCAAGGCTATGAAGAAGTTCCGTCATTACATATTGAGAAGTAAGGTATATGAAATTGTACCTACTATAGTAGTAAAGATACTTTTGATGCAGAATAAACTCAGTAAAAGGAGAGGAAAATGGATGGCCATACTCCAAGAATTCAAATTATAAATTCAACCTATGAGATTAGTTAGAGGTCAAGGGTTGTCAAGAATGATGGCTGATAACTAGGACATAAATGAAAAGGAATTCAAATTTGATAGTGAAACAAATGAAGTTGATCAAAACAAAATGATTGTATCTCAAGTTGATATTGGTCAAGATGTGGTGACAAACATTTGGTATCAAGACATTGTTTATTATCTTCTACAGGACCAATGTCCTAGTTGGATGAATAGTTCACAACATAGGGGACTCAAAATGAAGTGTGAATCCTACATGTTATGTGACAACAAGTTATATAAAAAGAACTATGAAGGGATTTATCTGAAATGCTTAGGACATGAAGAAGAAAAAGTAGTCTTAGAACATTTTCATGACAAGTATGGAATAGGACATGGTTTAGTAGAAGCAACAACTCACATGATTTTAAGATCAAGTTGTTTTTGGCCCTCGATATTCAAAGACACTTTTGAGCATGTGCACTCTTGCCATATCTGTCAAACTAGTGTCAATAGAGAAAGGAACCTGACGATGCCATTACAACTAGTGTACAAGGTACACCCCTTTGCAAATTAGGGGCTAGATTTCATTGGTCTAGTTAATCCAACATCATCAACTAGACATGCATTTATTCTCATAGCTACAGATTACTACACACGATGGACAGAAGCAAAAACTTACAAAAATTGCACTGCCAAGGTGGTAACAGATTTCTTGGAAGAACATATTATTACCAGATTCAGAATGCCATTCACCCTTGTGTATGATAATGGGTCTGATTTTGCATCAGCATTCTTGACCCAATGGGCATTTGAAAATCAAGTCATTATCAAGTTCTCTTCAAATTATTACCCACAAGGAAATGGGGTAGTAGAGTCTGCAAACAAGAACTTGATCACAGTAATAAGACAATTGTTGAAGGAAAATCCTAGGGATTGGCATATGCAACTCAAATATTACCTATGGATAGATCAAGTAAGAGCAAAAAATGATTTGGGGACTTCTCCATACTTGCTTGTTTACAGACAAGAACTAGTGTTCCTGCTTAACCTCAGGATTCTTGTTCTGAAGTTCATGAGTGGGTATGCTGAAGATGTTGACAAAGTACAAATTAGATTGAAAAATATTTTAGAGATGGATGAAAAACAAACAACTGCATTGGAGCACATGGCTAAACATCAAGCTATCATGAAGAGATGGTTCGACAAGAGAGCCACCATAAAATCATTCAAGATTTCTGACCTTGTTCTATTATGGGATAAGGCAAAAGAAAAGTCGAGTAATCATAGCAAGTTTCAACACTTGTAGATGGGTCCTTATCAGATTGTAGAAATCCTCAGAAAAAACACTTTTAGGCTTAGTTCCTTAAAGGGGGAATTTCTTCCCTTGCCCATAAATGGGCAATTTCTAAAACATTATTTTGAAGCCTAGAAGAAACAAAATTAGCTAGATTTTATTTCTACAATTAGTTAGGTTTTATTTTTTGCATGTGTGTTTATTTTTTTCAGGAGTGTTTGCTTTTAGTTGTGTGTTTGCTTCCAATCATGTGTTTGCTTTCAAAGTTGTGTCAGTCCCAGGGGGTAAGGTGCACTTGAGATTTTATCTTGAGATATATCACTAACTACTCTTTGGTTCCAATTTTAGGGAGAGGTATTTCTTGGTCAAAATATCTGGACAATTGTGTGTTATATACCAAATGGACAATGGACATTGCTTGTAGAAATAGGGAGACTTTAAGTCCTAAGTTCTGGGTTCTAAACCAATGAGCTCTCAACACTCTACGAATTTAGAATCACCATCTTAGGTGTTGTCAAATTAAGGTTGAAGGCAGCAACGAATGATTCAAACTCCAATTGGTTCAAATAGGAGGGCTCTTCTTGAAGGGTTGCTAAGATCATTATTTGGCATGAGAGTTTCTAAGGTTCTAAAAGAGGAATGCAAGGGATGTTCACAAAAGATTGAACAAATGATACTGATGTCCTGGCTACATAGTCTAAGCATGGTCAGGATACAGAAGATAAAAGAAGAAGAAAGAAAAGAATAGAAAAGAATGGTGTTAAGGATGAAGGATTCTAAAGGGTTTGACACAACAAAAGATATGTTTTCAAAATAAAGTATCTTCTATCCAAAACATTGATTCATCGAAGAGAAACATTGTCAACTACATGGAATGATTATTCAAAATTTTCCAAAAAGAATAAAAGAAAGTGACACCCCACTAAGAGCCCTCAAACTAAATCTCTCATCTGGCCAAGCAAATGATCGACGAATAACTTTTGTGAATATTCTTAATGAATGAGCTAGGAAGAATGGAAGATTGTTTTTGAGCTGTCATAAAACTTTGATAGATTGCATCTTGTGATGTCAAAGAAAATGAACACATGAATCACACATTGAGTTTGAAGGTTTTGAATTCTAGAGTTTTGATTGTAAAATCATCCGAAATACACTTGAGGTGTTCAAAGTTTGATTGATGTTTAGCACACGTTGAAAGGATATTTTCTGATGAAGAAATGCCTTGCTCATTTCTTCCTTTTTTCGGGGCTATTTGTTGTGGTCCCACACCACACACTCCATTTCCAACTAGGAATGGGGACCCCCTACTTTTTTGGGTCCTCAAACTCTTAGTTCGAGATCTAGGAAATGTTAGAGAGTCAAAATTTAAAAATCGTAAAAATAGGAAAAAATAAAAAATAGAAAAAATATAAAATTCAAAAAAAATAAAAATAAATAAATAAATAAATAAATAAAATAATGCACCCATGCACCACATGTGGTGTGCAAGGCATGCACCTACGCACCCTATGGGTGGGCAGGTTATATAAACCCTGGCCCCCCCCCCCCCCCCAAAAACACTTCACTCCTCTCCCATTTGCATTTCAGTGATGGTTCTCCTGTGCGCAAACTTATCATAAGGTGCACTTCACACACCAAGTGTGCGAAATGTGCAACACTCCATAAGTGCCACCTCACATATGAAGCACATGCCACACGTGCAATGCATCACGCATGTGCATACCATGCACTCTACACCACCAAAACCCTACCACATGCTCATTTGCATACACCCTGCTCACGCCTACCACGCACTTCATGCCACCCAAAATGCCTCCGTACGGATAGAACGTTCGCTGCATTCTATGCAAAACACAACTTCTGCCGCAGTGCCACATGCAGCGTGCCCCCGAACCCCTATGTAGCTTGCATCACTCCATCGTAGGCATCGCATGCACAACACATCCTTGCACACTGCATGCACTTTGTAACTCCTTCGCAACTATGTGCATTGCTTCATGAGTGCCACTAAGCATTGCACTGCACCACACACACCATCTATGTGCTAACATAGATGTGACCCTCACTGTGACACATTTTGCCCAAACCCTAGCCATGCGCCTCTAGAACACTGCGCTTTCACAGATTTGCATTGCGTGTGTACACTGCACCATGCGTGCCTTCATTGCGCATGTGCACTAAGCCTTTTTAAAAAAAAAATAAAAAAAAAATAAAATAAAAAAAAAATTAAAAATAAAAATAAAAAAATTAGATAAAAATAAGTAATAATATAAATAAAAGTACCAAAATTGAACAACTTGTTTTTGGTTTTATTTTTATTTTTCGTTAATAAATAATTGAATTCTTTTATATTTTAATTTCTAAGTTTATAACATTTGGAGCTAATAGACACCTTTCTTGTGTCATGCATATATAATGGCATCCACATTCAGAGAGAAAATTGCACCCAAGCCTGTTGTGCTCAAGTTCCAAGGTGTGCCATTGAAATCAAGGTTCCATGATGACTATGCCAAAATTAAAGACATGGATTTGGGACACACTAACTTAGGAGAGTTCCTCAAAATCTACAGTAAACCCACTGAGAGATCAGCCCTAGTATCCACCTTGATCCGTTCCAGGTTGGTAAGCACAACTTCACCTCCAGTATCAGTGCAATCAACAGAATTGATTATGACACTGGCTCAACATTTTGTTTCTGAAGAGAGAGTGGTTAAGAGTGTAACTAGAGAAGTGGTCCTTGACCTTCAACTTGAAAACATTGAGAGGGTCTTCCACCTCTCGAGCGTAAATCAATTCATTAGACTCTCCTACGAAGAAACAGAGAGATGGTATAGGGAGCACCCGAAAGAAGCGACATAAATCATTCAATCCTCTTACGTCATTGAGAAGACTCCTTTGGGAAGGGTCATAGGAAAGGTGGACATGACTAGGGGATATATGAAGGAGGATATTGGCTATTTTGTCATTCTTTTGAGCAAAGTCATGGGTCTACCAGCTGGCCACCTCAGCATTTTTATGGTCAATTTCATTGAGACAATCAGGACATCGAGGATGCCACTAGACTAGGCCACCACACTAAGTGAAAACTTGTGTGAGCAATTGGGGGTAGTTAAAAACAAGAAGTTCTATATGGCTTCTTATATGGTATATCTGCTAGCATCTAGGGTGACAAACTACCCCAGTTTGTATAAAAGAGGTAGTATGTAGGATCCTAATGCCTGGCCCTATATTGTCTACCCTTAGCTAGTGAGGAAGAAGCTCTCAACATAGAGCAAGGAATATAGAATCGTGAATGACACATTCATTTTTGTGGTCATCTGGTTCATAGAGGGTGATTATGCAAAGAGGTTATCTGATGAGGCAAAAGCATTGATAACAACTCTTGGGGCCTACTTCATCCAATTTAAGGTATTCATGTATCTACGGGTAGTTGATGCCTCTATCAACCCCAAGAAGCTCTCCAAATATCCAAGTGACAAATTGGTATTATTGGAAATTGCCCAACAGATTGAATCTGCATATGAGAGGGCGAAGAGATAAAGGAGACCCTGTTAGACATGGCCCCTAGTCATTGGACCATATCAGGTCAAATGAAAGTAAGATATTCCATCCTTTGAGTGGGAATGGGAGAATTATCTCCTTGAGGAATACAATTCCCCTAGGCTCTATTTTGATAATATCGAGAGAGTGGAGAGTCTAGCTAGTAAGGATTTCCACCATGAAGATGCTATTGAAGATCATTGGATGAATGCAATAAATGACTATGATGTCCGCATAAGGGACTATTGTAAGATGACTTTGTATCTAGCAGAGAAGGCTCTCAAGCTAAACATCCCAGAGGAAATAAGGCAACAAGATTTATGGGAGCTATTGGACCCCCTGTTCAACTTGGAAAAAATAGGAGAAAGGCCCATCATGAATGCCAAGGTTGATAGGGAGGAGGGCAATGATATTAATCATCGAGCAAGGCACATAGTTAGAATGACTAAGGATTGGATCAAGAAGCCTTTTCAACTTGATCCAATAGCTGACACTATAGTCTTTCACGCTCAAGCCTACCCTGAGAAAGGTAGAGGGAAGAAAGTCACAATTCCTACCTTTGCGGCCCAATCTCCCATTAGGCCAAAGACAATATACCAACTTGATCACTAGTTAGATACTATCATCCTCTAGAGAGGAAGGGAAAGAATAAAAAAAAGAGGACCTCCCCTTAGAGGATTCAAACCAAATAGGGTGAAGCGCAAACATTTTCCTAGCAACAAGAAGAGAGTGTATAAGGGTCTGAGGATACTGGTGCTTCCCAAGTTTAGGATGACCTTTAATTGCCTCCCTATGTGCCTAGCCAATCAGAAGAGGGAGAGAGTCAGTAGGTTTCTATTCCTCCTTTGGAAGAAGAGCCAATGTTCCCTTCTACCTTTACAAAACAAAAGATGATTAAAATAAAAATGAAGAAAAGGCAAATGATGACTAGGAGAATGGTGCCTTTCCCATTTTTCCTTGAAACCATTCCAAAAGGGGAAGAGGAAGAAGAGGAATAGGAAGAAGAAGAGGAATAAGTGCCCTTGCAAAGAAGAACTCAGCTAGCTAGAGCCATAGAGAAAGAAAGGAAAAGAAGTACCATGGGTACATCACCATCCACCCCAGTAGGACCCTTGGAAGTCTCTTCTTTAGAAGATGAAGTACAATAGTGGATGGACAAGTAGAGTGAAGAGGGCAATGACATTTTCAAAATGTCAGATTTTAATTTTATGCCCATGGGAACATAGCTAGTTGGGGATAGGATCAAGGATACCCCTATAGGTGAACTTCAACAAGAAGACTGGATGTAGATGCTGCTAGACTCATAGGGTTTTGATCTTACTCCCCCATCTCCACCACAAGTCATGCTGGTAGATAAAGGCTCAATTACTCCTCCCCCTAGAGTTTAGAAGAGGAATAGGTTCAAGAACCATCACATGGGGAGGAACCAGAATAAATGGCGATTGATGAAGTGTCGAAGGAGGGACAAATGGTCAAATATTCTCAACCACCTTCCCAAGACACTAAGGTGTAAATTACAGGATCTACGAAAATAGAAGCCATAGGAGAAGAGCCCTTATAGAGGGAAACAAATCTAGGGAGGAGTGATCAGGGAAAGGAGGTAGCAGAACATACTCCTTCATCCTCGAGAGGTAGGTCTTTTGTTGAGCACATTCCAAGATGGCTCCAAAAAAAAAGTAATGAGGAGTACCTGACCTCAATTTTGAGTTACTAAGGAAGACATTTTTGAGATTGTAGAGATTTTAAATAAGCTTGAGTCTCCATTGCATGAGGCAAGACTATTGGCCTTCGATACTAATACATGGAATCAAGAATTGTTTGCTCAAGTGGTTGTCCCTCCAAAAGATACAGATGCAGAAAGTCTCCATCCCCAAGACTATCAAATCAAAGAGGTCATGCTTGGGAGACCTTCATGGGATATAGCCTGATTGATGATGACTATGAGAATTAAGGAAATCTTTAGAAGCATGGAGCAGGAAGAGGTTGAACTCCAAGCACTTCGAAGATAGAATGAGATCCTGAAAGGATATCTAGCTGAAGTAGTTGGTCCTCTAGATCTTGAGCACCCCAAGGAGACATTGAACATCATTCTTAGGGAAGGGGGAAGTGTACAGTCAGATCCATTTTTGAAATCTTTTCAATAATGGCGGGAAAGTTTTGAGGATAAAGGAATTTTGATTATTTAGGGGAACCTAAAGTTACTGCATGCTACATAGGAGAACGTGAATAAAATTGTAGCAATTTTGAAGTTGAACTTTAGCATTATGGATGAAGTAAGGGCTTGGAGCAAGGACTTACAAATTTTGTGGACAATAACATCTACTAAAGAATTAGATTTTATTGATGATTGGATAGAGAAAATTGTGGATAGTAGTAAAGTAATGGAAACATTACACGCAAAGATTCATCGACTCAAGGACCAAGCCTGAGAGTGAATTTTGGAAGTAGAGAAGCATTATAGCGATGCTTGTTTAGATTTTTTTGAGGATGAAGAATGGGAGAAGTTATTACCTATAGAGGTAGTGGTGGAGAATTTTAAGAAGATTTTTGTGGAAGCTGCTGATGACGAAGACATCTAGCAAGCCTTTAGGACTGAAGAAGCTTTGTTAGAATTGAATACCAAACTTGGGGATTTTGTTGACACCAAAATTGAAGTAGACAATTATAGGCAAAAGTTCAAGGAAAAATATGAGGCTTTAGATCTGTTGGATATGGATAAAATTATTGAGATCATAGAGAAATTCAAGGGCTAACATCCAAACATAGCTTTGGGATGAAGAAGAACAAAACCCAGATGCCAGAATTTCAATTTTGACACTCAGTAAGATTTTGAGATTTTGGATCATTTTGAGGTGCACAACTCTGTAGGTCTGCAGGTATGTAGCTTCGTAGGTTCACAAATCCACAACTCTGTAGATGTGCATTTTTGAATGTTTTGCTGATAATTAACTGCCAGTTCCAAAAATAGATCTTTCCATGCATTGAAAAAGTATTTTGAGGGTAGTTTAACTTTGACAAATGCCCTGTGAAGGATCAACTTCCAATTTTGGCACTTCCAAACACTTCCACTTCAACTCAGAGCTTTCTCCTTCTTTCTTCTCTCATAATTCTTTATTTTTTAACATGTAAAAGGCTCATGCATTTAATTAATGAATAGAATATGGATGGAGTCCTATTTAGCACGAGTTAGATTGTTAGTTTGTATATAATTAGTTTGTTTTATTAAATTAAAAGCATTTTATTGCATGAAGATATCTCTCACTCTCAACACAAATTGAGGAGATGATTTCTTATAAATACCCCATTGTAATAAGTAATGAGGGGTGCAGTTATTATGCAATAAAATTATGCTTTTAGTGCTCGCATTTGCAGTGTAGTGATTTTTGCCTAAATGTGTCATATTTTTGTGAATTTTTTTCATGAAATTGTGATTGAGCCAAAGGTTTATTTCTTTATTTCTGGTTATGCAATCTTTTAGTTCCGGTGTTTACTATAGTTTTATGAATTCTGCTGACGTATCTAGCTTGAGAAGAAATCATCAAATTGTGCCTGCATAACTCTCCATCTCGCATGAGCACACTTTCCATGGCCTTGCAATTTGATGAAGGGTGAAATATCATATGATCATTAAAGTTTCTCACCACCGATTGCATCAGTAGAATTGAGGAAGCGCTACTCCTACTTTCATTGGTTACCTACCAATTTCTTTGAAAGCTTAACTCCATATGTGTTGTTTTCTATAGCTTATGTCCATTAGGATTTCAATTTCACATTATTTGCTTTGAATTTCATGTTATTTTCTTTAAATTTCTTGTTATTTTCTTTATTAACCCCCTTGTTAGAATAGGATTTCATACTAGCTGCACTATTAGATCACATTCATAAAAAGCATAAAAATACAAAAACATAGTTCTTTTTTAGTGTTATTTTTGAAATAGTGTGTAGATTCTTTATTTCGTTTGAAATCAAAATGAACTAGCAAAGGCCTCCTTGTGAACATTCACATTTATCTTCAACTGAGTAGATTCTAGTAGGTTGCAAGATCGCTCAAAACCTTGGAGTTGATTCACAAAATCAGCTTTTCAAGAGAGGAATTCATAAGAATTCCTACCATTTAGCATCGTGTAAAATGATAGCTCAACAAGTAATTATTTCAAAAAAATAATAATTCCTTAACCTAAAATATCCATTTCCTTATCATGATATGTTATGCTTTTACACTATTGTAACTGTGAATTCAACATAACTTTGTCTGTACTAACTGTATTATCCTATGAACTTGCACACATAATCACATAGTCTGAGGTAGTCATACCTAACTCTGAACATATTCATAATATGCCTATGAAGCTCGCCAATCAAAACTCTAACTGTTCTACCATATAAATTGTATAACACTTAGAAAATTTTATAAGTCTAACTACCATAATTGTTGATATCTAATTGAAAAGATCATTTTGAAAAGAGTATTGCTAAGAAGGAGATTGTTGAAGAAGACTATGTATTTCAATCATTGTTTTGTTAGTGATGTCAAACCTGCTATTTGCTAGTAAGACAATTGCTTATATGTTTCAAGTACTATCACTTAGTTGATTGATGAGGAGAATTTGATCAACAATATGTAACAAAAGCACCTAGAGGAAAGGTTGAGTTATGATTATGTAATGAAGTACAAGGATCAATTAAGGTAGTGATAACATGATGTATTGATGATCTACTTAAGGTTACAAAATGGCTGGCTACACTTAGAAAGTATAGACGAATAAGTTAAACAAAGTTCATTTGCCAAGCTTGACCGAGTGGATAGTAGGTGCTGAGCAAAGTTAGTTCAAGCCAAGCAAAAAAATTCAGTTGGAGCCAAGTGAAAGCAAATTCTAGCGGATGTCAAGTAGGATAGTAGATGTTGAGTAAATTTTAGTTGATGTCGAGCACTAGTAAAATCTAGTCAATGCCAAGTGATTTTATAGTTGATGTTGAGTGATGTAGTATGTACTGAGCATCAGAAGATTGATAATGTCGAGCTGCTACATTATGACAAAGATCAAAGATTTGCCAAATAAAAGTTGACAAGTTTGTTTTCTTGGAACTTGTGAACTAGGAGGAAGATAAGATTAATGAGCTAGTGGCATAGAATCTTATGTAAACTATTTTGGAGGAAAATTCAAATGGATTCTAAGAGATTTTCTAGAGAAGACAAGATATGGGGTAGATAGATTGTATCCTACCTAATCCATCCAAAACCCTAATTTAGATGATGGATAATGAGTGGGAAAATGTTCTAATTTCTTTTATATAGGAATGTCTAGTCATGAAGCAAAAGAGTTAGAGAGTTTGGTGTGAGAACCTAAGAAGGAGAAGGAGAAAGGGGCTTTGCTTCATCAAGTGACCCAAGAGAAGTGTTTGCAATGGCATGCTAGGTAAGAAGGCTTAAGAAGATGAATGCTTAAAGGGTGAACAAGCTGTCAGAGTTGCAAAGAATGGAAGCCAAGCAAAATTGAGGACTAAATAAACATCTATAATTTGCAAGTGAAGTTTTAAGTTGTATTAGATCAAAGCTCTACTATTACTTTCTAACTATTGTATCAATCTAGAGTAAATACTTTGGAGTAAGGTTGAATTAACAGTCATTGGAAAATCCTTTAACAGGGTGACATTCCAAGTGAATGGCCTAAAGTCCTCTAACAAGGCTCACTTTTAATAGGGTGATTGAAATCCCTTAGCTGGGTCACATTTAATAGTGTGCATTGTAACCTTTAATAGGGTTGGCCTTTCACAAGGCATCACTTTAGAAGAGTGAAAAAGGAGTAGCATGTTATTGGTGGTTTTTCCTAAATTGGGTTTCTACATTTAATCATTGTGTCAAATGTACTGATGGATGTGTTGTGTTTCATGCTTTATATTTTTACAAATTAATTTGATAGTAACATATAAGTTTTAGTTGATACATAATGAATGCATGCATGGGTATGAATATTTTATGGGTTCACTAGATTATGAGAAAAAAATTATTTGTACATCTGGACCTTGAATAACTAATTCACTCCCCTCTCAGTTATTCTAAAATATTTCCAACAATAACTTCATCTTCATGCTCTTCTCACATCATGTGACTGATATGTTACCACAAATTAGAAAATCAAAATGTCTACAGGTTCAACTCTATGATTCTCAGTGTTTTCTTTTCTTGATGGGAGTTCAAATTCTTACTTGGGTTTCTTTCTCTAGTGCTCCAGTATAGCTTTCTAAGATTTAGTAACCATTGTCTCATGTTGAAGTGCATCTAACTGATGCTCATGTACAACTATTTGAAATTCAAGTGCTATTGTCTGATGCTCGGTAGGCCTGTGTTGTAACTTAGGTAGAATATCTGGTGCATCATCATAGACATAAAAAAACTTGTTGTAAGCTTCAAGTTCCTTCTTTCTTTCCAAACCATTCTTCTTTATAAACTCATAAAATCTTACATTTTCACTTTTAATCATCTTGTTAGTAGTCTTGTTCAAACATTTGTAAGCTTTTGTCTTAGATGAGTATCCTATGAATATGCCTCCATCTCCTTTAACATCAAGTTTATCATTCCTAGAATCCTTATGAATATAAAATCTACTTCCAAATATTTTGAAATAACTTACATTTGGTTTATGATCATACCATAGCTCATAAGGTGTCTTGTTTATTCCTTTTTTCAATTGAACTCGGTTGAGTGTGTAAACAACAATATTGATTGCTTCTCTCCATAATATTTGAGAGAAATCCTTCCCAATCATGAGTGTCCTTGCACAATCCATGATAGATATATTTCTCATTTTAGCAATACCATTCTATTGTGGAATCCTTAGAGAAGATAATTGTCTTTTGATTCCATTCTCAGCACAAAAGTTAGTGAATTTAGTAGACATAAATTCACCACCTCTATTAGATCTTAAACATTTTAAAGTGTTTCTAGTTTCCTTTTCAACTCTTTCTTTGTATAATTTAAACATATCAAAAGCATGTGATTTCACTTTCATGAACATTACAATCATCATTCTTGAATCATCCACAAATAATATAAAGTACTTATCATCATAATAACTATTAACTCCATAATTCGTTTGCAACCCCATAAGAAAAGTACTGACTGCTATGTGATATTTAGTTTTCAAAGTATATATTATCTAGGGAGTTATTCATTATATGTGGGATGTGCTCACAAACTACAATATGTTGTTTGTTGGGATTTTTTTATTTTTGGGCTACTTGGTATTGTTGTTCTTTATGAAACTATAAACTCCTTCACATTTGTTGTTGTGCATCTTGATTGCCATATGGATTCCTATCTTACACTTTGATCATGGTGTGATTCCTACAATTCATTTCATGAGGATTTTATACCACAAAACTACATAATCTCCCTATTGCCTAGGGAGTTAGAGCTTTTATTACCTGCTCATGTGGATGATGCTTCGTTCATCGTTGTTTTCATTTTCCATTTGTTGGTGATTTGTAGGGATATTTAGATGTTAATTGGGTTTTTTTGTTTGATATTTTCTTCTTAAAAAGAATGAATACATGATAGTGTATGATTGTATCAAGAGGGTGCTAAAGTGTCCCAAGTACATGATTTTTAGAACTACTCTGTAGTTGGTGGCAAATGCTTTGGAAGGGAATTTGAGGCTGCCATCAAAAGGTTCATTAACACTTTGTTTGATTTTTTGGGCACTCCCAACATCCCTATGTGTCCTTCTCTACTGATTGTGGTTCTTGCAGTCTATCCAAATATTACAATTCGCATTTTCCCTATTCCAAACCTTAATTTTCCTATACTGTGGGTAATTCTTTGACTGATGATGCTCAATTCATTGTGGCCTCATGTTCCCTCTCTCTTGTCTCCTGGAATGTGGATGGTGATGGTTGGGTTTCTCATATTCTGACTACCCCTTTAAAAGGCTAGGAAGATTTGTGGTTTTTCACTCGCGTCCCTTATCACCGTTGATATTTTGAGCAGGTCGACATGGAGGAATGATTTGTAATTGCTGGCCCCTACTTTTTGGGAATTCTTAGAGAATTTTGTTTCATTACTCAGATGCACATTTGGTGCTATAAATTTGGTGTTTTATATTTCATAGGTCTGGGGATATCATTTTGTGATGTTCTTGATGGTTTTCTATAAGCCAATATTCTAATAGGAGAACCTCTTCTAACTCTATATATGTAACATCAATGATGTTGGGTTTTCTTTCCTAATTCTTTCTTGGTTGAGTCTTTGAATTAGGTTTTGTTAATAAATTATATATATAGTGACTAGCCTACTTTTACTTTTAAAAAAATTAACTTGAATTGGACCATATTAATTAGTATGTAGTAATTCGAGAATATCATTGGAAGTGTGTGAATTGCTAGAAAAAATAGGCTTTGTCATCTTATTGAGCTAACATTCTTTGCACATAGTATTATCAAGTTTTTGCAGATTTGGTAAGCCTCTTATTCTTTTCTTTCTACTAATTTTCACCATATTTCCAAAGTTTACATGACACAACCTTTCATTCCATAGCCAAACATCCTCTATTCTAGAAAATAAACATGTCTCAACTGTAGGATCAAGGTAGAATAAGTTACCTTTGGTTTGCACTCCTATTCCAATTATATTACCTTCATCATCAAAGATTTTGACCTTCCTTTTCTCAAATTTCAATTTGTGACCCGAGTTATTCAACTGAGCAATACTCAACAAATTATATTTAAGTCCTCGAACCCAATATGCATCATCACATTTGATCTTATCATTCAACATTAATGATCATTTTCCTTTTACTGAGTATGGAACATCACTACCAAACTTAACGGTTCTACCATCATCAATTTATTCAAAATTTTTAAACTTACTCAGATCACCAGCCATATGATGTGAACAACCACTGTCAATAATCCATGGTTCATTCTTTGTAACATGCAAAATAAAAGCAGTTTCATTCTCATACCTTTCACCATTCAACTCTTGCTTGATTACAACATAGACCATTTCAACTATTTCTTTGTCAACATTAGAATTTTTCTTAGTATGGCCTTCTTTAGCACTATAACATGACTTCTTTCCTTTTTCTTTGTAATCTATGTTTTTTTGTACTTCTAGTCTTTTTTATTATTTCTATCAGATTTTCCTTGATTATGACATTTAGCAAAAAAATGGCCAACTTCATTACATTTGAAACATATCAAAGGTAATATACATTTGTATATATGTTTACCTCTATTGGAATACTTTAGAATAACTAAGAGAGGGTGGGGGGGGGGGGGGGGGTGAATTAGTTATCCAAGGTCCATATGTATAAACAAAACTTTCCATAGCTTAGTGAATCCATAAAACATTTATCTTCATCATGCATGCATCCATAAGATTATGCAATCACTTAAAACTTGTAGGTTACTATCAAATCTACTTGCTGAAATGTAAACATGAAACATAATAGATTCATCAACACACTTGACACAATGATTTACATGGAAACCCAATTTTGGAAAAACTACCAGTAACATGCTACTCTTTTTCACTCTTTTGAAGTGATGCCCTGTGAAAGGCCAACCCTATTAAAGGTTATAATACACACTATTAAATGTGACATTGTTAAAGGATTTCAATCACTATGTTAGGAGTGAGCCTTGTTAGAGGACTTTAGACCATTCACTTGGAATGTCACCCGATTAAAGGATTTACAAATGACTGTTAGGTCAACCTTAATCCAAAGGATTTACCCTAGACTGATACAATTCTTAGAGAGTAATAGTAAAGATTGATCTGATAACAACTTACAACTTCATTTGCAAATTATAGATCATTGTTTTAGTCCTTAATTTTGCTTGGCCTTCTTACTTTTTAGCTTTGACAACTTGTTCACCTTTCAAGCATTCATATCCTTAAGCCTTCTTGCTTAACATGCCAATGTAGTCTCTTCTCTCAGGTCACTTGATGAAGCAAAAACCCTTAACTCCTTGTCTTCCTTAAGTTCTCACACTTAACCACCTTTGCTTCTGACCAACCATTCCTATAAATAGGAAATTAATATCTTTTGTAGCTCATTCTCCATCATCCAAATTAGGGTTAGGATGGATTAGGTAGGATATAATGAATCTATCCCACATTCCATATCTCTTCTAGAAAATTCTATTTGAATCCTCTTTGAATTTTCCTAAAAATGGTTTACCTTGAATTCTATGCCACCAACTCATCAATATTATCTTCCACCTAGTTCACAAATTCCAAGAAACCAATCTTGCCAGCTTAGATCCATCAAATTCATGTTCTTTTAAATAATGCAGCCACTCGACATTATTTGGCTTCTGATGCTCAACACATACTATGTTGCTTGGAATCCTCTATGAATTTACTTAGCACAAACTGAAGTTTACTAGTGCTTGGCATCAACTAAACTTTACTCGACATCCACTGTTTTGCTCGACATACACTAGAATGAACTTTTACTTGGCTCCGACTAATTTTCTACTTGGCTTGTACTAACTTTTCTCAGCACCTATTCTCCACTCGATCAAGCTTGGTAGACAACCTTTGTGTAACTTGTCCTTCTAAAATTTCTTAGTGTAACCAACCTTTGTAACCTTAAGCAGATTATCAATACATCATGTTATCACTGTCTTAACTGATTCTTGTACTTCTTTACATAATCATAACTCAACCTTTCCTCTAGGTGCTATTGTTACATTTTTTGATCAAATCCTCTTTATCAATCAACTAAGTGATAGTACTTAAATCATATAAATAGTTGGCTTACCAACAAATAGTAGGTTTGACATCAGTGAAAAAAAAATGATTGAAACATGCAATTTTCTTCAACAATCTCCTTGTAATCTAATAACAACACCCCTCAACAATGATCTTTTTTCAATCTGATCTCAACAATCTCCCTCTTTGGCATTGATGACAAACCAAACTGATCGAACAAATGGCAAAACACTTTGTTCAACTAAACTAACTAGGTTAAAATAGTAAAACAATACCAAAAATAAAATAATTCCTTGTATTGAAATATCTCCCTCTATCAACAACTTCCATCTTCTAAATAGGTTACAAAAACTCTTTCTTTTAACTCCCTCTTAGTTTATTCTTATATCTCCCTCTTACTAGGTAGATTAGGATTTCTTTCTCTTTGATAACTCATCTCCCATTTGTATAGCTCCTGATAAACAATTTTCTCTCTTGATCAGTAATCTCTCCCTCACACTGATTAGTAAATCTTTCTTGCTAAATATGTTGGCTTGATCATCAATTTTTTTTTTTGATTAGCAGTCTCTCCCTTAGTAATTATTTCCCTTGATCATTCTTTTGATCAGTAAATCTCTCCATCTATTTTCTTGATCAATAATCTCTCCCTCTTTGACAACAATGCTAAAGACTTGTCATCTTAACATGCAGATATAAGCTTTTTAGTTTCTTCAGTTTCTCCCTCTATCACCTTGCTTGTGATTGATTTGAAGTTTTAGCTCTTTGATTACTTTAGGAAGCTCCTAAAGTAAGATCCTCTGCATCAATTAGTAACATATAAAAATTATCTTTTTTGATGCATGACACTCCTCTTTGTTACTTAGATAGCTTTTGATACGGGTATCACCCTTAGTTAGCCTCTTAGATACTCATGAGAATCCTTAGGTAATGCTTTTGTGAAAATGTCAGCAATTTGCTCCTTTGTGTTAACATATTCCATCTTCACTTCTTTATCTTGAATTAATTCTCTCAAGTAATGATACTTGATTGCAATGTGCTTAGTCTTTGTGTGCATGATAGGATTTTTTGATATATTGATAACACTTGTATTATCACAATAAAGTATCACTGGTTCTGTGATCTCTTTCTTCATATCTTTGAGTAGCTATTTGATCCATATAATGTTTGTACAATTTACAGTAGCAACAACATATTCAGCTTCAACAGTAGATTGTGGGGTGTAATTTTGTTTCTTGCTAGTCCATGTAACTAACCTCTTGCCTAAGGAAAATGCTCCTCCATTGGTGCTTTTTTTGTCATCAATGTTTCTAGCCTAATCGACATCAGTGTAGGCTCTTAATTCAAATTTCTCATTTTTCTTATAGTATAGATCATACTCCTCTATTCCTTTCAAATATCTCATTATTCTCTTCATAGCCATCAAATTATTCTCCTTGGGATTAGTAGATAATCTTGCAACTATCCCTATAGATAATGCAATGTTAGGTCTACTATGTACCACATATTATCATTTTTCAATCATAGACCTGTACAATGTTTGATTCACTTTAGCTAAATCATCATTCTTTGACAACTTGAGTCCTATCAGCATAGGTGTGCTTATTGGTTTTGAATTCTCCAATCCAAAAGTTTTCAGTATTTCTTTGACATATTTTGACTGAGTGATTTATATACCATATTTCATCTGATATACTTGCAAACCCACAAAGAATTTGATCTCTCCAAACATAGATATTTTAGATATCTTGACCTCCAAATATGATATCATCAATAAAAATTGTAGATAAAAAAATACCTTTGCCTTTCTCTATCTTTATGTATAGATTGCTATTATCATCAATCCTTTCAAATCCAATATTCACAAGATACTTATGAAGTCTCTCATACCATGCTCTTGGTGCTTGTTTCAAACCATATAGAGGTTTGTGTAATTTGCATACCATGTTCTTATTTTTAATATCAACAAAACCTTTTGGCTATTCTATGTAAACTTCTTCCTCTAATATGCCATTCAAGAATGAAAATTTAAATCCATTTGATAAACTTTGAAACCTTTGTATGCAGAATAAGCAAGTAAAGTTCTTACTCCTTCCAATCTAGCAACAGGGGAAAATGTCTCTCCATAGTCAATTCTTTCTTCTTGTACATATCCTTTGTAGACTAATCTTTCCTTGTTCCTTGTTACTTCACCATTTTCATCTAACTTGTTTTTGAATACCCACTTGGTACCAATCACATTCTTGTCTTCTAGTCTTGGAACTAGAGTCCATGTCTTATTTTTTTAATTTGTTCTATCTCTTCTTCCATGGCCTTACTCCAATCTTCATCTTCTAATGCATATTTTACTAATTTAGGTTCCTTCATGCTCAACAAATATGTATAATTTCTCAATCTATTTCTTGTCCTTGGTCTAGCATCTTTATCTCCAATAATTTATGTAGTAGGATGATGTTTTTTGACATATTTAGACAATCTTGGTTCAACTCTTGTTTCTTTATTTGATCTTTTACTTCTAGTTTCAGAATCATTTTGTACATCTCTATCAAGTAACTCAACATCTCTACTAATCTTAGAATCTGAATATGCTTCAACTTCATTTTGCAACTTGGCTTTTGAATGTAGCTCGATTCTTGAATGCAACTCGACATTCATGGTCTGTGACTTGGGCAATTATTGACACTTTTTGTTGGTTTGTAGCTTGATTTGTAGCATCTTCTTCAACATGCATACCTTCATAAGATTATACAAATGATTTGTATTCTTTTGGTACTTTCATAGGTTTAGCCTCATATACTTTTGTATATTCATCAAAATTCACATTTGCACTTTTCACAACTTTGTTAGCGTTAGCACTTAAACACTTAAAGCTTTCCTTCTTGTGGAGTAACCTAGGAATATACCTTCTTCACTTTTTGCATCAAGTTTACCATTTCTGAAATTCTTAAAAATGTAATATTTTCTTCCAAATACCTTAAAGTATTTTACATTGGGTGAGTATCCATACCATAATTCAAAAGGTGTTGAATGAGTACCTTTCTTGACTTGTACATTGTCCAAGGTATAGACAACTATACTTACAACTTCTCTCTAGTATTTCAAAGCAACATTATTCTCCATCATGAGTGTTCTAGCATAGTCCATTATAGATCTGTTCCTCCTTTCAACAATTCCATTTTGTGGAGGAGTTCTAGGGGGCAGATGTCTATCTTTCGATTCCTTTGTCATTAAAAAACATCTCAAATTCATTTGATGTGAATTCTCCTCCTTTGTTAGATCTTAAACACTTCACATTTTTTCTTGTTTCCTTCTTAATTCTTTCCAGGTACCACTTAAACATTTGGAAGACATCATATTTCTTTTGCAGAAACATAACTATCATCATTCTAGAATAATCATCAATAAACAACATAATGTACTTATCTCCTTTGTAGCTTTGTACTTCAATTGGTCCACACAAGTTAGTATGAATAATCTCTAGTATTCCTTTAGAGATTTCTTTAGAGATATAAGTTTTACTCTTAAAACTTGACTTTGTCATCTTGCCCAACTAACATCATTTGCACATTATATTATCAGGCTTCTTCAACTTGGGCAATCCTCTAACTTTTTTGATGTTACTGATACTAACCAAGTTATCAAAATTGACATGACATAACCTTTTCTGCCACAATCATACATTTTTAGATTTTATAATTAGACAAGTAGCATTGTCTATATCAAGATAGAATAGATAACTTCTAGTCTGATCACCTTTTCCAATCAATCTTCCATTTGTGTCATATATCTTAGCAACCTTGTTTTCAAATTCAACCGTACATCCCAAATTATTCAATTGTGAAACACTCAAGATATTATAGTTAAGTCCTTCAATATAGTAACTATTGTCACATAAAATCTTATCTATGAGCTTGATAGTACCTTTTCCTTTTATGGTGCATCATTACCAAATCTTACACTATTTCCATCATAACAATTCAAGGAAATGAACTTACTTTTGTCTCCAGTCATGTGATATAAACACCCACTATTAATGATCCACCTGTCATTCTTGTTTACATAGGTCACAAGTCCAGTTGCCTCATCTTCATTAGATTTTTCCTTCATTGCAACATATACCACTTCATCATCATGTTCATTAGATGTTTCCTCTTTAGCAATGTAGCATGACCTTTTGCCTTTTTCTTTGTAGTCCTTGATGTCTTCATCTCTTCTACTCTTGTATTTGTCACCACCTTTGTAGTTTTTCTTCTCTGGACATCTAGCAACAATATGACCTCATTGCAATTGAAACAAATGATAGGTAATTTACCTTTGAACTTACCTTTACCTTTGTGGAATATTCTTGCTAGTAGTGCTTCAAGTTGTTCAACATCCTCCTCATCTGTATCACTATTATTGGATACATATTTTATCTTTTTCTTCTTCTTCTTCTTAACATTAGGTTCCTTCAATAACACTTTAGCTTTGAAAGTAGATTCAATACTCTCAGGTTTCTAATTATCAAAGTTAGATAGCTCAAAATTAGTAAGTCTACCTACTAGTCCTGCAAGTGAAAGATCATTCCTTGGTATGCATCATAGTTCTTGAATTGCAGAGACTCTAATAGCATATACATGCAATAGTGTTCTTAAAACTTTACTTAACATAGTATCATCATCTACTTTTCCATTAGCTCCTCTTATTGCATTAACTACTTCTTTAATCCTCACAACATATTGAGCAATATTTTCACCTTCTTCCATTCTCATATCATCAAACTTTCCTTTGAGACTTTCAACTTTGATTCTAAGAACATTGGTGTCTCCTCCATAGATGGTGACAAGGGAATCCCACATTTTCTTTGCACTATCAAGACCTCTGATATCATCAAATTTAGCATAACTTAGGGCAGAGGCAATCTCCAACATTGCCTGGTTATGTTCTTCTTCTTTCTCATATCCTCAGTAGTTGGGGCTCTAGTAGGGTCAACATGCTCAATGGTAATGGTAGATTATGCATGATCCCCAAGTCCTCCAAGGTGTAGTTTCATCAAAATTTGTCATGCAGGAAAGTTATCTCTATTGAGCTTTGGTACTTCTCTTTTTGACATCTTGATCTTTGTGCTTCTAGTACCTTCAAACTAGTCTTCTTCAAGTAGATGGCTCTGATACCAATTATTGGAATACTTAAGAATAAATGGGGGGGTGAATCAGTTATCCAAGGTCTAGATGTATAAACAAACCTTTCCATAGCTTAGTAAATCCATAAAATGTTTATCTTCATCATGCATGCATCCATAAGATTATGCGATCACTTAAAACTTGTAGGTTACTATCAAATCTACTTGCAAAAATGTAAACATGAAACATAACAGATTCATCAATGCACTTGACACAATGATTTATGTGGAAACCCAAATTGAGAAAACCATTGGTAACATGCTACTCTTTTTCTCTTCTAAAGTGATGCCCTGTGAAAGGCCAACCCTGTTAAAAGTTACAATATACACTATTAAATGTGACCTTGTTAGAGGACTTTAGACCATTCACTTGGAATGTCACCTAGTTAAAGGATTTACAAATGATTGTTAGGTCAACCTTAGTCCAAAGGATTTACCCTAGACTGATACAATTGTTAGAGAGTAACAATAAGGTTTGATCTGATAACAACTTACAACTTCATTTGCAAATTATAGGTCACTATTTCAGTCCTCAATTCTACTTGGCCCTCTTAATTTTTATCTCTAACAACTTGTTCACCCTTCAAGCATTCATATCCTTAAGCCTTCTTTCTTAACATGCCAATACAATCTCTTCTCTCAGGTCACTTAATAAATCAAAAACCATTGACTCCTTGTCTTCCTTAAGTTCTCGCACTTAACCACCTTTACTTCTGACTAGCCATTCCTATAAATAGGAAATTAAGATCTTTTGTCGCTTATTTTGCATCGTCCAAATTAGGGCTAGGATGGATTAGGTAGGATACAATGAATCTATCCCATATTCCATATCTCTTCTAGAAAATTTTGCTTGAATCCTCTTTGAATTCTCTTAAAAATAATTTACCTTAAATTTTGTGCCACCAGCTCATCAATCTTATCTTCCACCTAGTTGACAAATTCTAAGAAAATAAACTTGTTATCTTAGATCCAACAAATTCAAGGTCTTTAAATAATCTAGCCACTCGGCATTATCTGGCTTTTGATGCTGGGCACATATTGTGTTGCTTGACATCCTCGATGAATTTACTCAGCAAAAACTAAAGTTTATTGGTGCTTGACATCAACTAAAATTTACTTGACATCCACTATTTTTCTTGGCATACACTAGAATTAACTTTTACTCGGCTTTAACTAATTTTCTACTTAGCTTGAACTGACTTTGCTCGGCACTTACTCTCCACTTAGTCAAGCTTGGCAGACAACCTTTGTGTAACTTATTCTTCTAAACTTTCTTAGTGTAACTAGCCCTTGTAACCTTAAGTAGATTATCAATACATCATGTTATGATTGTCTTAATTGATTCTTGTACTTCTTTACATAATCATAATTCAACCTTTCCTCTAGGTGCTATTGTTACATGTTTTGATCAAATCCTCTTCATCAATCAACTAAGTGATAGTACTTAAATCATATAAGTAATTGGCTTACAAAAAATAGTAGGTTTGACATCAGTGACAAAAAAATGATTGAAACATGCAATCTTCTTCAACAATCCCCTCCTTGTAATCTAATCACAACAATCTCCCTCAACAATGATATTTATTTCAAAATGATCTCAACAACCTCTTGATAACCTTCTTGCATGTAATTCTTCAATCTCATCTTCAAATTTAGACTCACTTTCTTCTTTGGCTTTCTTCTCTTTCTTTGTATTGTTGATGGTTAGTGAAGATTTAAAATCATTTCCAATTGTAACCATGTTGTTATCATAATTTGTCAACTCAAATATAGTTAAGTAACAAACTGGACCATCAAGTGTTAGATCATTACTAGAAATAGCTCTTCTTGAATAGTAGATACTTTGATAGCATAAATTGACATAGTACAAGGCAAGAGAATCCCTAAAGGAGATCTTCTAGCCCTTAGTGAATAACCAAGCAACGAAAATACAACAATAAGAAATAATAATGTAAGATCTAATACCAAATTACAATAATATATTCATAAATATAACTAATTATATGCAATGTGCCAGGCTATAAGGCCTTCCTGGTTATGGCCAGCAAGTAATATTTTTGCAAGATCCCTCAAGATCCAATCCAAACACTAGCTAGTCCAGATCCACACTCTAATAGAAAATCCCAAGGAAGATCTCAACTTGTGCTTGCAAGCCCACCAAGCAATCTCCTTGTTTTCCAAGCCGCAACTGCTAGCTCTTCTCCAAATTTTCTCTTCAAGCTCCTCCACTTCTCCATGATGGATCAATAATGATTAAAGACTTCCCTACAACCCCTACTTATACCAATCTAGGCCACATGTCAGCCTAGAACACAAATTAGATACAAATACATAAATTAGATGCCAAAGTTGGCTTGCTACAACAATTAAATGCCCAAAATCGATGTCTAAGTAAAATAGAAATATCTCCTAGCTTTGATGGAGTTAGAACTTGTGCTTCAAACCATAGGTAGAAATACAAGCACTCTTAATCCTTGAAATTTTCATCCTCTAACTCATTATAGAAAATTAGTTAGATGGCTTGCAATAAGCACCAAATTTGAGCTCCTCCCAGACCATGCTGAGCAACCAAAGATGAAGCCAAGCTCCATAGAACATGCCAAGATCCATAGAATATGTCAAGCTCCAAGACCATGCCAAGCTCCAAGACCATGCCGAGCTTCATAGACCATGCCAAGTCCCATAGACTATGTCAAGCTCCCAGACCATGCTGAGCTCCAAAGAATGTCGAGCACCAGTCCTTCTTTGATTGAGTACCAGTCCAAGCACCCTCCAAAGCAACTACTAAGCTTCCTCCCATGAACTCCAAAGTAGTCACCAAGAAAACCCAAGATGCTCCTGCATCAGACTCCCTAGGTAAATAGAAAAGTGTGTCCCACACTTTGATGCCCAAAGAAAGATTAACAACCAACTTTATCTTCACCAAAGGCTTCCACTTCAATAGGGACAAGAAAACCAATTTTCACATCATCCATATCTGCATCACACAATCAAACACTAGAATCTCAACCATCCAATCAGCATGTTCACTCCTATGAACAAATTGAACATAATGCTTCATCAAAAAATCTTTATCCACATCAGCAATGATAAACTCTACATCAGTAGCCATATTTAGATTTCCATCAACACATGCCAAACTCACAACCCCAACAATCTCATTGCTCACAACAAGATGCTCTACAATATACAACTCATCACCAATAGAAACCATATCATCCATGACCAAGCACTTTGTAATTTCCATGTCAAACCCAATTAACTGATCATGAAAATAAACCTCTATCCCAACATCAACAAGGATAGGAATATCTTTAGCAACAACCTCTAGCTACTCTACAAGTTCTATATCAAAATCCACAATCTGATCAACAAAACCAACCTCTTCCACCTCAACCTTGGTATGCCATCTTCTCTCACAAAAAAGTCTCTTAATTGGCCAAAAAACTCTCTTCTAGATCGGTAGATTCCAACTCCACAAATAGATATGAAATTCCTTCCTCACCCCATCCTTAACTCGATTAGCCAAGCTAGCTTCAAATCGAGAAGATATCTCAGAAAACCTCCTCTCCATCATATCACAAAGATTCACAATCATCTCATGGTCCAATCCTCTTGGAGCCATCTTCCAAGATCTTCATAAACCCTCTACACCAAATCCTTCCTATGATCCTTGTGACAAGATTGAATTGTTTGCAAGTTAGATTGCAACCTGCCACCTCGCATGAATAATTAGGAACCACATCACAAGTCCAAGACCACAGATCTGCAATCCACAAACTCTCTGCAATCATGCCTTAACAAGATCAGTCTCCCATCTTTGCATCCATCGATCCATCTATAAGACCTCTATAATTGCAAGTTAGAACCATGATATTACACCTCACAACCAAAAGATTTAGGACTTTAGAAAGAAAATTCACCACCAGATCAAGACCAACTCAGATCTACTTCTCCAATTGAAGTCCTGGTGCAAACTGTCTCAGCTTTGATGATCTGTCTACACACTCATGAACAACCTTCACTCTGATACCACCTAACGTAGTGCAAGGCAAGAGAATCCCCAAAGGAGATGTCCTAACCCCTAGTGAATAACCATGCAGTGGAAACACAACAACAATAAATAATAATGCAAGATCTAATACCAAATTACAATAATATATTCATAAATATAACTGATTACATTAAATGTGCCAGGCTGTAAGGCCTTCTCGGTTACAACCAAATACAAAGTAAGTAATAGTTCTACAAGATCCCTTAAGATCCAATACAAAAACTAGCTATTCTAGATCCACACTCTGATAGAAACTCCCAAGGAAGATCTCAACTTGTGCTTGCAAGCCCACTAAGCAATCTCCTTGTTTTCCAAGCTGCAACTACTAGCTCTTCTCCAAATTTGCTCTTCAAGCTCCTCCACTTCTCCAAAATGGATCAATGATGACTAAAGACTTCACCATAACCCCTAATTATAAAAATCTAAGCCACAAGTTGGCCTAGAAGACAAATTAAATACAAATACATAAATTAAATGCCAAAGTTGGCTTGCTACAACAATTAAATGCCCAAAATTGATGTCTAAGTAAAATCGCGATATCTCCTAGCTCCAATGGAGTTAGAACTCACACTTCAAATAATAGGTTTAAATCTAGGCCCTCTTTAGTTCTTGAAATTTTCATCCTCTAACTCATTATAGAAGATTAGTTAGATGGCTTGCAACAAGCACCAAATTGGAACTCCTCCCAAACCATGCCGAGCAACCAAAGACCATGTCGAGTAGCCAAAGACCAAGCCAAGATTCATAGAACATGCCAAGATCCATAGAATATGCTAAGCTCCAAGACCATGCTAAGATCCAAGACCATGCCAAGCTCCATAGACCATGCTGAGTCCTATAGACTATGCTGAGCTCCCAGACCATGCCAAGCTCCAAAGCATGCCAAGCACCAATCCTTCTTTAACTGAGTACTAGTCCAAGCACTCTCCAAAGAAACTACCGAGCCTCCTCCCGTGAACTCCAAAGTAGTCACCAAGAAAATCCAAGATTCTCCTACATTATATAAATAGACATACAAGTTCTCAAGATTTTACTTACAATTTTAGAATCCAAGATTTGTCCTTCAACAATTCTTATTGCACTCACAACATCTTTGATTTAGTTTACATATTGTGCAACATTTTCGCCTTCTTTCATTCTCATGTCATCATACTTACCTCTCAAGATTTCAACTTTAGCTCTTCTTACATTATCATCTCCTCCATGAATAAGATTTAGTTTATCCCACATTCTCTTTGTAGTGCAACATTTAACATTATTAAATTCAACATCAGTGAGAACAAATGCAATATCAATCATCATACTATTATGAATCCTCTTCTCATTCATTTGATCTAGAGTTAAAGGACCACCATGTGTGACATATTAATTTTCCAACCAATGTGTGAGATCATCTCCAATCCTTGATAGATGTAGCTTCATTTGGTCTTGCCATAAGGAAAAGTTCTCCTTGTTCAACTTTGATGGTTTTCTTTTATGCATCTTGATCTTTTGCTTAAGTTACTTTAAATCATTCCTTCAAGCACTCAAAGCTTTGATATCAAATTGTTAGATAACTTGGGGGGGGTTTGGGGTGGGGGTGGGGGGGAAGGGGTGAATCAGTTATGTCCACTTATCTCATAGTCCCTTCAAAAATTCCATCACCATCAAAGTAACATTTGTTAGAAATAGATAATACTAGGGGGGAGTGAATTATTATTCTACAAAATTTTACCCACACTTGAATATTGTTAATTACTTTATAACATGCATATGAAAGTAAGCCAAAAATATTGAACAATAAATAAATCCATACACAAAGAGAACTCATAACACCATATTTTTTTAACTAGGGAAACTTTGGTCATGGGGATGGTTGTATGCACCCAAAAATGGTCGCCTAGACTATGGGCCCTCATTATTCAATTTATCAATTTATCAAATTTTCTGAATCAATGGTTTGTAATAGATTCAAATCGATTTCCTTGATCAAATTCAATTTATTTCATTTCTAAGATTGATCATTTTATTCCAAGTCTTATTTAATTAAAAGAAAATCTTCTCTTTTAATTAAATAAAATAAAATCCCCATTTAATTAAAAGAAAACCTCTCTTTTAATTAAACAGTTCATCCACATTTAATTAATTAAGAGAAAAACCTCTCTTTTAATTTAATTAAATATCTTTTATTTAATTAAAAAGAACTTGCTCCCTTTTAATTAAATAAAAATCCCACTTAAATATCTCTTTTGATGAAAAAAGGAAATAAAATAAATTCTTTTTATTTAATTTCTCTACACTTAAAAATGTGATCTAAGTGGGATTTATCTTTCCACTTTCTCCTCAACCACTCCTCTTTTCTAATTGGTGGAATCTTGTCTCACATGGATCACCACTTTCTTCTCAACCACTCCTCTTTTCTCATTGGTGGAATTTTGTGTCACATGGATCAAGCTCTATTATCCCATATTGGTTGTGAGAAGCCTCTCACCTCCATAATTTCCTTTATAAGGGAGAGCCCTCTCCTCATGTTAGACACCCATGATTATGCTATCGTTATGCTACAGGTTTGAAGACCAATTTTTGAAGGAGTTTGAATACAAAAGCTTTTTGTGGAGAACTTCTATTTTCTTGTCTTTTTCTCTCTTGCACCCATCATGGGCTTTTAGCTTAAATCTTGCATTTATAGATTAGATTTTTCTTTCATAGATTAGATCTTATTTTCATGCATATTTGAAGATCATGGAGACTAGCATTCTTGCTTTTCCTCTTTGAATCTCTCATCTCATGGTGTACTTGCATGGGCACAAAAATAGGTCAAACTGAGGGCCTCCATTGCAAACCCTTGCACTCTATGAGTAGAGAGCTATGGATCGATTTGTGAGGGCTCATTCTTGAGTTTTCTTCCATGTAATGATTCATAGAAGTGTGACAACATTTTAGCACATTTGTGAGGGCTCATTTGTGTTTTTATTTTTATTTTTTTCTTGTGGGTGTGGTCTTGAACTCTAGAGTGTCTTTTTGTCCCCTTGAAACACTTAGGAGATTTGAGACATCATCCTTGATTGTTTTTGCACAACCATTCTTATAGTCATCTTGGCATCTATGCCTTGATGTGAGCATAGTTTTTCTATATTAAATTGGGTAAGCTAACATCGAAGTCATCTTGACCTTTATGTCTTTGATGCTTATGTTAGAATCTTTCCACATTTCAATCCACTATAAATCGCATTCATATCTTCATAGTTACATTTGTAACTAGTGATGATTATGTGATTTTTCGATGTCCGTTAATAATTGCCCAATGATGAAAATAAGTTCTTTTACATTCTCTAATGAATGATGAACAAAAAATCCTATGTTATAGTTGCTCTTTTGCAAGTACACCATTGCATTTCATGTAGCTTGCATTATTAGACTTCATGTTAGTTTGCATTTTTAGGCTGCATTATGAGTTTGAGAGGGTTCTCTTTTCATCTTTATTGTGGACATTTAATCAATTGTGGTCACATTTTGATCTTCATTTCCTTATTTTCTTTCGTGATCTCAATCGAAATTTCTATCTTAAACAGTTGATTGATTTTTGGAGCATTTTCTTTTCTTATTTCTATTTCTTTCCATATCTTTCAAACTTCTATCTTCCATTTTCTTTTTCCCCACTTCTTTTCTTCTAAATCACCTTTGGGGCATAATATTTCATGCTTGATGATCTACCTTGGTTCTATGATTGTTATATCTTTCATCTTACATCAAGAAACTTATCTTTTGTTTGATTTGATCAAATTTATCAATTTGTTGTTTCTCCTCTATCTCATTTCGATTTCAATCACGAGGGGGCAGTAATTATCAATTTCAATCCTTGATTCAATTTTATCAATTTTATCCTCAACTTTTTCAAGTTAAAATTTATTTGTATTCTTTGTCCTGATGTGTTCCCGAGTTGACCACACATCTGGGTTGTTTTGTGATCCCAAATTGACCTCACACTTTAATTTCTTTCTTTGACTACATGTGTTCCCGAATCGATCACACATTAGTCAAAGAGGGGCAAATGTATGCACCCAAAAATGGTCGCCTAGACTATGGGCCCTCATTATTCAATTTATCAATTTATCAAATTTTCTGAATCAATGGTTTGTAATAGATTCAAATCGATTTTCTTGATCAAATTCAATTTATTTCATTTCTAAGATTGATCATTTTATTCCAAGTCTTATTTAATTAAAAGAAAATCTTCTCTTTTAATTAAATAAAATAAAATCCCCATTTAATTAAAAGAAAACCTCTCTTTTAATTAAACAGTTCATCCACATTTAATTAATTAAGAGAAAAACCTCTCTTTTAATTTAATTAAATATCTTCTATTTAATTAAAAAGAATTTGCTCCCTTTTAATTAAATAAAAATCCCACTTAAATATCTCTTTTGATGAAAAAAGGAAATAAAATAAATTCTTTTTATTTAATTTCTCTACACTTAAAAATGTGATCTAAGTGGGATTTATCTTTCCACTTTCTCCTCAACCACTCCTCTTTTCTAATTGGTGGAATCTTGTCTCACATGGATCACCACTTTCTTCTCAACCACTCCTCTTTTCTCATTGGTGAAATTTTGTCTCACATGGATCAAGCTCTATTATCCCATATTGGTTGTGAGAAGCCTCTCACCTCCATAATTTCCTTTATAAGGGAGAGCCCTCTCCTCATGTTAGACACCCATGATTATGCTATCGTTATGCTACAGGTTTGAAGACCAATTTTTGAAGGAGTTTGAATACAAAAGCTTTTTGTGGAGAACTTCTATTTTCTTGTCTTTTTCTCTCTTGCACCCGTCATGGGCTTTTAGCTTAGATCTTGCATTTATAGATTAGATTTTTCTTTCATAGATTAGATCTTATTTTCATGCATATTTGAAGATCATGGAGACTAGCATTCTTGATTTTCCTCTTTGAATCTCTCATCTCATGGTGTACTTGCATGGGCACAAAAATAGGTCAAACTGAGGGCCTCCATTGCAAACCCTTGCACTCTATGAGTAGAGAGCTATGGATCGATTTGTGAGGGCTCATTCTTGAGTTTTCTTACATGTAATGATTCATAGAAGTGTGACAACATTTTAGCACACAATGGTACCCATAAAATGATCCACTAAACAAAAGAATATTGTTAAGGATATTGAACCTATTAGGAGTCTATGAATTACATATAGTGTCTTAGTCCTTGTTAGAGGACTACGCCTAGTTAAGATCCTCAACCCTTTTAGGAGTTGGTATTACAAAATGTATGCAAGATGAGCCCACTATCCAAACATACAATTTTACAATTTAGTTCTTATATAAAAAAGAGATAGATATCAAAACCTCTTTACTGTTATCTATTGTACTTCACATATCTCTGATCATACATTAGAATTAACATTACATATGTCTTACATAGCCTTCAAATAAGTTTTCATATCATAATCAATGCATTTGCATATCACACATATTCCCACACTACTTCACATAATTCAATCTTTTACTTATACCTTTCCTTTTTACAAAACTTGCCTTGTCGGCCTTCAAGTATTCACATGCTTGGCATAATACAAAATTAATTCTTACTAACATATCATTAATATCTAGGATGTCATCCCTAATTAGTTAAGTAATTATTTTGTCACAAAAATAGTTCCTTGACCTATAAATACCAAATTACTGATGTGATTTGTTTTTCTCTATTCATTGCCTTTACTAATAAAACTATTATATTTGATGTGATACTGCTCGTGCCATATTGCACTCTTGCACACATCACCATGACACTCTATACCATTTGTATCCAAGTTTGCACATGCCAAATATCTTTGTAGACTATACATTACTAAAATTGTCTCTATGTTGCTAGTAAAACTATTTGATACTTAGATAATTTTATGTCTTAGATTGTGAGACCTTTATTTGTACACTGTGCTTTCTCATCTTGATATATGTGTTTCCATAAATGACAACACTAACTCATCCTAATTATCCATATTTCCAATAATCTCCCCCTTATGCATTGATGACAAGATATGGAAAAATTGGCTACGTCCAAAAATGTTGTACAAAAACTTCTTCAAAATTTTCCTTTAAAAGTTTACATAACTTCAAAATTCAAAATTTGTGGATCATAAAATTGTAACCATGTTTCCTTATAACTCTTATTACAATACTAAGTAAACTTCTCCCTTTTAGTATAATTGTTGCTTCCCTTTACATACTATTACTCTATACATTTTCCCTCTATTCTTCTCCCCCTTTGACATCAATGATAAAGGTATCAAAACTTATGTACGTGTCAAAATTTTGGTCACCTTGTGGCTTTAGCTCAAGATTTTGGATAGGAAATCTACAAAATCATTCTTCAACTTCTCAAGATTTTTCTTCGATGTATCCTTCATTCATTTTGTGGTGCTTAAAAGTGCACACAATGCATAGGATGTCATTTCAACCTTTAAGTTAGTAGAAGCAAATTTCTCATAAGAATTGTTAGCCACAAGACATTCTTCCAATTTCTTCTATAGAATATTGATCTTTATTGAGAGATGTTCTCTAATTATAGAGAACCTTTAGATCACACATATGATCTTGCTGAGCTATAGCTACAACAATTGATTGAAAATCTAGGAGAAATAAGGAAAACAAAGAGTGCTTAGAGCAAATTTGATTCTACCCTGATATGCATTTTCTTTTATGTTCAAAATACATTTCCTACAATTGGCACTATGGCATGGAAAAAAATGGGTTAGTGGCAGTACAAATAGGTGAGTTCATTGAAAAATTGGGTGAAAATTTTGAATCAGTAATGACAAGTTACTTTGAGGATTTTAAGCAATCTATGAAGAAAAGATTGAGAATTCCAGTATCATTGGTGGAAAAACATTGTGATGATGTTTGTTTCCTAGTTGATGTTGATTATAATTTTGTTCAAGGAAAAAATCCAAGGGTAAGATGGCTAAGGCCATTAGGATATGAAATCAATGTAGATGAGGCCTCTGCAACAATAACTGCATTACTTATTGAAGATATATATATATATAAAAGCCAAAGCATTTGGTAATTGTGAGATGAATAAATCTAAAATTACCATGGAACTAAAGAATGCCTCTATTATAAAGGAGATGGAGAAGTTGGTGAAGAAATTAAAAGCTAAAATTGATGAAGGTGTTGAGCAAGAAGAGGATGAAGAGGAAGAAGACATCCAGACCCAAACACCACTTGCACTAACACAAGGAATGGGAGAAGATCAACAAGAGGAAGAGATAGAAATTGTAGAAGGTGCCAAGGAAGAAGGAGCCAAGGAAGCACCTACTTCTACTAATCAAAAGAAGAGAAAGGATAAGGCTCAACTAGTGATAAGGTCTAAGAAGATTGCAAAAATGAGCCAGCCCAAACCTACAACACCTACTACAAGGGCTAGTGCATGTGTCACTGCACAAAAGGAAAAAGAAAAGATCAAACTAGCAGATCAAAAAGGAGAAGCATTGAAAAGGCCAAGGAGGAAATACATTGCACAAGCTGAATCAGATGAGGAAAGAACAAAATCAGCTGACAATAGCCAATTTAAAGTGGCGAGTCACAATTCGTCCTCAGATCTAGAAAACCTATGTGAAAATGTTAAGAATAGTGTAGATCTGTTAGGATTTTCTCATATTAATTTTGATAATCTTGTTAAAGTTGAAAATAATTAAGTGGAGGAAGTTATATATGCCATGATGGAAATTTTTAAGAAAGCCTCACTAGAGATTGCTAACTCTATGCCTAAAAGCCTATATGAAAGAGTTGAGTAGAAATAACATTATTGTTTGAATTTAGAAAGGCAAATAAGAGAGGCATCACTTGCACAAGTTATTCCTAAACTTAGTAGGGCACAAATTACTAAGGCTATGAAGAAATATGCAGTTATATTTGTTCCAAAATATATAGCCTTCAACATATTGCAAAATAATATTAAAGATGTTGTGAAGAAGTCCACACAGATGTGGAAGGTTACATATGGGCTTGCTACAGTAAAAGAAGGACAACATGAACCCATTGAGGTAAAAGATGATGAAGAAGATGATAACAATGAAGACATAGTTAAGGGAGGTACATAAATGAATATAGATGATAAGGCAACAACTAAGGTAGACAACAAGAAGAACAAAATGTACAAGATACACAATTGCCTAATGTCAACACTCAACATATAACAAGTGCAAATATTGAAACAATAATAGTGAAGGATGTTTTTAATCTAACTACTCACAACATCAACCCCCTAATGGAGGAAGATCTAAAAAAGATACTTGATCAATCTACACTGCAGGAAAAATTATGTGATAATCCTATATTAGTAAGTGTAGATGAAATACAAAAAATAGTGACTGAAACTACAAGGGAAGAGGTGAAAGCACAAGAACAACCTACCATCACCCCTCAAGTCACTCATGTACAACCTTTAGATAAAGTCCCAGAAGCTACACCAACAAAGGTTGATACAATTGTAAAGGATACAGTGGAAACCCAAACCACTAATAAATAACATAGTCAAATAGGTCAGATAAATCTATTTGCACCTCCAACACAAGTACAAGGTGCAAGTCAAGGAATTATGGAAAATAAGGACAAGGCTAATGAGACCAAGTTAACACCAAAGCTAAAGGAGCAAGCAACCATTCAAGCATTGGTAACTTTACCAGAATTTGGCACTCCTTCCAGTCACACTCTTCAGAAGCCAAGCATATATGCAACACCATTGAAAATCTTAGTGCTAAATCCAAGCTCATCAAAGGTAGAAGAGGTAATATAATATGGAGATGTAAGACTTGATGAAGAAATTATGTTACCAAAGTATGATTATGACACAATGACAATAGAGAAAATGGGTATATTGCAAGAAGCCCTAGCTAGAAAGAAGCATCAAAAACTACTCAGAAGGGAGCATAGGCAGAAGCAAGCATTGCTAGATATCAAAGACATCTTTCTATATGCATTCAATCTGCCAACTCCAGATGAAACCAAGCCACTCATTGAACAACTGACAAATATAGTGGAAAAGATAAATGATGCAAACCTTGATACAAATGCTAAACTATTAGAATCACCTGAAAAGAAATTCCAAAGTAAAGTGAATGTCAAAATATCAAGTGACATAACACTCACACAAGTTGCATTGGCAACAAAGGTAGAAAGTGTGAAGAAGGTACTTGAGAACATTTTCTCACTGTACACTAGATTGTGCAACCCCACACTCTTCACACAAGAAATAAGGAGTCACATTTTGAGTTTGGAAAGTCAAATTAATGCATCAAGTGCAAAATTGCCTATGAATCCAGCTCAAAGTGAGAAACATTTTAGAACTTTATTGCAAACCTAGAGTTAATTAGCAACATTATCTACCAAAGAAGCCAATATAAGGGAAAAACTAATTAGCATCCAAACGACATTGAACCCACACATGCAGATTTTGCACAATGAGTTAGGCTATGTAGAAACTCTTATGAAGAAAGATCCCAATCTTTCTATATTAGATGGCCTAGTCCACCTTATTATCAAGCTGGCTATCCAAATTAAGTCTTTGGATGTAGCATGTGAAAATTGGGATGCAACTCTTAGGATTATACTAGAGGTCCATAAATATTTCTTGGATAAACACACTATCAATGTATAGCCCATTGACATAAGTGTCAAAAAGGGGGAGAAATAAAGTAGTAAAGAAAAGGGGGGAGAAAAGAAAAGAAAAGGGGGAGATAGTAAAGAAATAGTAAAAATAGAGTAAGAGCATGCGGGAGCAAGAAAAGAACAACACAAAATAGCACGAAGTGAAAGAGTATCAGTTAAAGCATATCTACTCAGTAGGAGTACATAATTTTGAATATAGAACATACCTATCAACTTAGGGGGAGTTGTCAAATTTTGAGGTATAAGTTGTTACAAAATTTTGAAAATTTGAAGTTTTGTACATAAGTTGAATAAGAGATATATTATGCTCATAACATGTAAGGCCCCTCCCCTAGTACCTTATAATTATAAACCTTAATAACATGAATAAGGTTAGATCTAAAAGGAATAAAGGAGATAAGACGTTGTGTTCTGTCTCTTGTGAATGTTAGACTATTATCGCACACCTTATGATAGAATGATGGTAAGAAGGTCTTGGAATCTAAGTATGCCTTGATTTATAATGAACCTTAATATTATTAATATGGATGTATATTGTAGTCATTGTTGAGCTAAGCATCATGTTCAAATTTTATTAGGTTGACAAATTAAGACCATATGGAATGAAGGCTTGAGGTGCCATAACTTAGAAAACTATGTCAATGGGTTCCTGATATTTGAAGGCCTATCAGGATAATTAAATTAGATGGCTAGTATGGAAAGATGAATTTATAATGCCATTTTTGGTACTGATAATAATTATAGATAGAAATTGTTATCAATTTAGATAAGGCTTACTCGATAGAGCTCGACATGATGTAAATATAATAAGTCGATTTGTCACAATGAATGATGATTAAGATGAATATATAATATATTGACTAATAGATATAATGGGTTTACCTAATGACTGATTTTGAACCTATGCATACATGATTATTAAAGCATCCTGATTCCCTGACATTAGTGATTTTTGAGACATAAGCCTTATCATGTAATATCTCATAATGATAACGAGCTAGTGTTAGTAATCAAACTATATTTAATTGAATCAAGTATACCACATTGTGATGATTACATCTTGGTGGTTTCAACCTAAGATATGTAATCAAAACTAATTTTCATGATGGCTGGTTAAGCAATATAGATCCAACATTTCATCATTTGGATAGAAAATGGATTAGGATGTGGTTCAAAATGTTAGTTGGATCATTTGATTAGAAAACTAATGTTGATATGTAAATTCTGACATTTTAACATTTCAAAAAATTTATATGAAAATGATTGAGAAATAAAAAAGTTGATCATGACAATTGAGAATGTTAAAATTGATTTTTGATGATTTATGATTAAATTTGATGTGCAAATTTTGATATCATAACATTTTGAAGGTCTTATTTGAAATGATTAAGTAAAGGAATTCCATTGAATTATGTTAATATGGATTAGTTAACATTTAAATTCAAATGCATTTATGATATATATTTTATATGACCTCCTTGGACTACTGATGCTTGAGTTTAATGTGCAGGAAGTGGAACCATGGAAATTCTGGGGGGGAAACAAGTTCCAAACCTATGTGAACAGAGTTAACCAAGGCAAATTTTTGGAAGATTCAAAAGCATTATTGTGAAAGTATTTTGATTTGTAAACATAAGTTTTCTTGTATGTGGAAATTTTTAATCATTAAGATTCATTAGGGGCATGTCATGTTGATGTGGAATGTGCTTTTATGTGCCACTTGACACTTGTGGACTTTATGTGCAATTGACATGTCATTTAGGATTTGGGTAATGGTGGCATTTTACCCTAAAACTAATTACATTGTTAATGAGTAAGTAAACCCACTTGACAAGGGGTAGGATGGGTCACAATCAAAGGAAATTCGAATTTGGACTTGAATAGGGTTTTGAGAGGTCATTAGGTGGTCCCAAATTGTCTTTTATATGAAAATGAGTTGCCCATATGATAGTATAACATGTTATGGACCTAATTTTGACCATGATAGTGACTAGATAGCCTAGGGGGCCCCTTTACCCATGTATTCTTCCATCAATTCGAAAATTGGAGTTGTCACATGTGTTTTCTCCCATGTTTCCACTAAGTCAAATATAGCAAATTTAGAGGGAGACAAGTTTGTAAGAGGAAGTGGTTTAGTGTATTTGCTAAAATAGTTAGTGAGAAGGCCTTTTTAGGGAGTCTTTGTCAAATTAGTGGGTTGTTCACCCGCTCTCTAAGTTTAGAGACAGTTAGTTTTTGGAGGGAGGCTAAGGGTGCTCTACATCAACTATCATTGCCTTTAGCTTGACCAAGGTTGGTGCTCAATCATGACAATTTTATTTTAGTATTTCATAGTGAATATGCAAGTATGGAATGTTGTTATGGAGTCAAGGAATGTTATTGTAATCTTTGTGTTGTGTTGTGAATGTGCAATGAATTTCATGTATTGTCTTGGTTTTCTTCCTTGATCTCTTTGTTTTATTTTGGATGTTGAATTTGTTCATGGGTGTGAAGGCTTCACTCACCCTTGGGAGAGAAGAGAAGCCTTGGGTAAATAGGTTAGTTGGGCTCAACATTGAATTTGAGAGATTTTCCTCTTGGAGAGGGTTTTTTTGTTCATGGAGTATGGGCTCCATGGAAGCCATATGCCTTGTTTGATAGCCTTGAAGAGTCATTTGTATTATGGGAGGTATAAGTGTATTGATGTGAAGAAGAGGATGTATTTGATAGCCTTGAAGAGGCATTATGCAATTGCAAATGTATATGTGTATATGGTTATGGCATTCTCCTCTTTGGAGAGCCCACTTTCACCCCTTGTTTCATGATTCCAATGGAGAATCATTGTGTCAAACCTTGGAAGGGAGTGTTATGTGTTGTGTTTTATGGTTTCATGCATTGCATGTGTGTATCCCATTTGGAATTGTTTCCCCTTCTTGGTGGGTGGCTTCTTAGAAGCCTAAGATGGGAGGCGATCCTCCGTGGTTCTTTTTTGAAATATTGTGTAGGTTTTGTGCTCTAGGGTTGATCCCTTCTCTTGTACACCAAAAAGGGTGTACCTTTGTGAAATGTGGGGAGAAGACTTCCTTCATGTCTTGGAGCAATGTATTTCTAGGGTAATATCCCCAATATTGTATGGTAAAGCCCAAGTCCCCTTGTTGCTTGAAGTATTGTCTTGTAGAAAAGACCTCCATTGTGTACATTACTATGAGGAAAATGGATTCATGAATAAAAATAAACAAGAAGGGGAACATAATTATGTGACATTGCAATGCAAGATATAATAATATGATTGTAGATGTAATAAAGACAAAGAAATATTTCTTTTGTTATCATATAAGTTGTAATAGAAAATAAGAGAGGTTCCTTTAATAGACATAGAGATTAACACCTAAGAGATGTATAGGTGGATCATAGAATTAATGTAAGGGAATTATTTTCAAAGGATTGATTTTTTCAATGAAACTACATTATGCATCCATTCAATCAGAATCATCATCTAAATGATGGGATGAATGAATCCATTACTTCATTGATTAAGTCTTGAATATTCTTCTTGAGTTGAGCATTTTTCTATAAAGGATTCAAATATTTCACTAAGTTAGATTGTTGCATTGGAATGTGAAGAAAACTTCTTAGTTAGCCCAAATTTAAAAAATAATAATAATAAGCAATTCAATTGACAACATAGAGTAAATTTCCATAGTAAATTACTTGTTGTAGGTGCACTTTCACCTCTCTGGATTTTGTATGGAGAAGGCAATTAAATCTCCCAATTCAGACAAATATTTTAATCCTAAATTAATCCCTTACAATCTCCCCTATAGAGTTCCCATAAAGTAGACTTCTTAATCATAAATACAAACTTATGTAAATAAAAGAAAGGACTATTTCTTGCATTATATTATTACACAAAAAATTATCACTTTATTACCATTAAAAAAAAGGGGGAGCTAAGTGAATGTATATTGAAAGATCTTTTTACCTTGAAACACATATAACAAAAATAAAACAATCAAGTAAGTTACATAGGCTAGGCCTCAATCAACCAACCCATTTCAAAGGTTGGTACCCCACCTTACACATGATAGGACTCTTCCCCACCTTGGAAAAATAGCACCACCTTACCTAGGCATATGGTCTTGGAAGTAGAAGTATAGAAAACAAACAAATTTTATGGACGCCTTATCTTGTCACACTATGAAATGTCCCTCCCCTCTTTGCATGGAGTTTGACACCCAAGGAGGACCACTAGGAAGGAGGCATCCTCCCCCACCTCACATGCCACATGTAGGATAGAAAACCATGTCTTGGAGTGGAGGAAAGTGGGGATAAGTAAGTAAAAATTTAGTTACGAAAAAGAAGATATCATAATAGAAAGTCATTTTGTTGATTTATTTTGTTTGACTACTTTGACATGGGTAAAAATTGTAGATGGAAGTGGTTAGTAGTTAGAGGATTGAATAGTTAGAGGGTAGGATTAATAATTGGAAAATACATTTGTATATATTTGTATCTTGTCATAGGTAGGATGTCCTATGAAATAGTATTATAGTTTAAGTACTTTTATTTTTTGAGTATAAATCTTAAGAGTGATAAGTAGTAGTGGCTAGTCAACAATTAGGTACGATTGGTTAATCTATGATATTAATAGTTTAGGTTAGTATATAGTGGTAGTTTATAAATGGATATTGCAAGAAATTATATATAGCGTGAATAGTTTTTTTAAAAGATGTATATATATTACATTATGTTAGTTACTTAAAGAGATATATAATTATATATTTCAGATTTAAAGGAGCAGGTTATAGACACATGTCATATAGTTGATATATGAACACCTAACCTTTATATAATTAATCCAATTAACTTAATACATTAATATAGATAATGTTTTGGAATCTATATAGGTCATTTAATGCATTTTGATACATATTATATATTACTTATAATATAGGTTAGATCCTTATTTGTGAAAATAGAATAGATATTCAAATGAGATATGTTGTTAAGGACTAGAGGGGAACTTGTCTAGTTGGTAGATTATTAGTGGTGAATAACATGTATTTTGGGAAGTAAATTGTAATAGTACTCATTATGAAAGTTAGTTATCTAATTTTTTATAGGCAAGGGTAAGTAGGGACAAGTGGCCTATATAGGCATGACTATGGAAATGTAAACATAGATGCGAGTGGTGAGATGCCTTGAGTAAATATAATCAATAGGATATGGGAAAAGCTAGTAATTTAATAAATTAAATAGTGAGTCATAGGAAGGAATAATTATCTATCTAATTCATGTAACATAATGTTCAAGTCCTAATACCACTTCAGTTAGAAAATGGATAGTATGCAGTAACACAATAAATACAACTATTAGGTATCATGTACTCTTGGCCAATCACTAATCTTATTGACAATGTATAGTCTTGATGAGATATTCTTAATTGTTATTAATAATAGATAAATAAATTTTTTTTTTAAAAAGAAGCTATGTTTTTTCCCTATAGGTAGTAAAGAAAAGGGGGGAGAAAAGAAAAGAAACGGGGGAGATAATAAAGAGATAGTAAAATAAGAGTAAGAGCATGAGGGAGCAAGAAAAGAACAACACAAAATAGCATGAAGTGAAAGAGTATCAGTTGAAGCATATCTACTTAGCGAGAGTACAGAATTTTGAATATAGAACAAACCTATCAACTCAAGGGGAGTTATCAAATTTTGAGGTATAAATTGTTACAAAATTTTAAAATTTTGAAGTTTTGTACATAAGTTGAATAAGAGATATGTTGGAAATTATCTGAAATTAAAACCCATTTGGCCTTTGGGTATAAAAACCTTGAAAATCCAAAAATAATTAAGTTTAGACACCGTATGCAAAAATGGCCAGCATAACAACGCAAAATCCCAAACCCTCATCCTGAAAAATAGGGAAAATGCTCATACCCAACCAACTGGGCAGAACCAACAAACAAAAATAGAGAGGAACACTAGTTCTCAACCTCTAGAAAAATGGCTACCAAAAATAGAAGCATAAATGGAGTAGAAACAATAAAATTGGAGAGCCCTACCTCATAGCCAAAAGGGAAAAATGGAAATTTGAACTAGAAAATAAAAAGCCCACAGAAGTGGCCAAAAATTGCGACAATCTAAAGTCTCCATGAGCTGGATCCAATGAGCTTAGCCTCATGATGATCCCATGCCCATAGCTCCCACAATGAACAAAACTGTAAATCCTCATGAAGAGGATTTTGGGTTTTACTCTCCAACTTTCTAATTCAAAAGTGAGAAGTGAGGAATTAAATTCCTTTTTGGATACTTATTCACTTTTCGAGTGAATAATCAATTAGGGAAAATAACTAGCCAACCTAGTTAAACCCCAAATTGACCTAAACGAAAATAGACCATTCCTAGTAATAGGAATTCATCTATGGAAATGCTGCCAAAAATTAAAACAAATCAATTAAAAAGCTCGAAAACCCAAAACACAAAAATTTCCTTAACAACTTTCGCGATAATGCAAAACTCTAAATGCACAGACACACTCACTAGTATAATCACATAATGCAAATGAGTTTGGATTTAATAATCAGTGAAAGGTTTAATTAAACAATTAAAATAAGGATTTGTTGACCATATACAGATGACATTGGGAAATATTGAATCAGTAACTCCATGTGTCACTGCCAAGGATATAAATCTTGCACACTAAACAACACGATCAAGTGCAATTGCATATAATAACATAGCCGAAGCAATAAATGCATTAAATTACCTAATTTAACCATTTATTTAATTATATCAAAATAATATATTTACATCACTCATGTTTGCATAAAGCATAACAATGCAAGAATGAAGTAAATAACAATAGCATTAAATCTATCACCTAACATAATTAGTGATATGTCCAAATGCTGGATAATCAAATATCATCATAAAACACACTATCATCTCACAATGGCATCATAATGAAAATATGATCAAATGAATAACATAGCAGTCTAAAATCTATGATACTAAAATCAAGGTAGGACATCTGACCCTCAGGTCATCTCAAAAGTAAAACATAACGTAAGTAGATATCTGCAACACATAACTAATGAACCCAACAAGGAAAATCTATTTATAATTATTTAAGAATTTAATAATGGTTGTTTAAACAACATGAAAAGGCAGTTAAAACACACAAGTGAACACAATCATAAACATGACTAACCACTGCTATAGGAACCTAGTCCAGTGTAGCATGATAATAGTACACAGTGCAATCTTTTCACACATCTCAAGGTAATAACAAAACAACCTCATGATACTACATCGATCCTAGTAACCATTGGCATAGATCTTAGTGAACCATAAATCACATCATAATCTCAAAAATCAGCCGAAACATAATCAAAGCAACTGATACAGAAATATAAATCCAATCATCTCAATGGTGTAAACCACTCATGGTCACAATCATGATCCATCACAAAAAAAGACCAACAAGGTTGCATCCACCAGGATGATTTACCAAAGTTGAATGGGAGAGGCACTACAGCGTATGTCCCCTCACCTTGGGTACATGGTGGCCTCTGTCACCAGCCACCTTGTCTGTCTTGTTGCTTGTACCTTGGGTGACATAATCAAGTGCATAGGAAAATGGGGTGCTTAGCTAAGTGGATAGAAAGTGGGTCAAGTTGCAGGTGTGTCTTTAGGTATTAGGAAATTGGTGTTAGTTAGAGGCTATGTTAGGTGATGTCAATAAGTTAGATAAAGTAAATTGGGATATTAGATAAATTTAATCTATGATGGAATTAAGGGTGGGGGTGCCACTCATGTCATAGGAAATTAAATTTAAAAAAATAAATAGATAAAGATGGGTGGTATGTGATCAAAAGAGTAATCACTATACAAAGAGGTAATATATGTTTGGTGAAATAATGATTAGTCATAGGTGATTTTTAGCTATTTCATTAGTGATTAAATATCAATATGGTGATATAGATTGTATAGGATATATTTAGGATAGTACACTAGCATGTCAGAAGAGTAGCAAGATAGTGAAGTATTAAATGGAAATTAGTGTTAGTCGGATGCATAGATACATTAGGATATATAAGATGAGAGTATTAGCAAGTAGTAGTAGGATTTAATTAAATAATAGAAAGATTATTTGTATTATATATATATATATATATATGTTGATACTATATATTGCACTTGAATAAAATATGATGCTATGATTCGATATGATAAATAATAGATCAAGAGGGACATTAATTGGGTAAAAGTAAACCCTATATGTATAATTCTAAATCATTCATGAGTTAATAATAAATTTTCTTACACACCCAAGTAATGTCATGATGAGCTTATATCTAGGAGTACTGTAACCTAGTTTATATGGCATAACTAGAAAATTCATGATCATAATGCACAACATGGATACACTCACCCACATCAAATTCTAATGCATACTAAAATCAAGGACTTAAAGAAGTTGATCTCAAATACATATAATTGTGACATCATACCTTTGAATTACCATATTGATTACTATATTAAAGAAGTGAGATGAAACTCTAAACACTCTAGTTAGGGTCAAGTAGGTTAAGGATTGAAAGTAAGTTACAACCCAAGTACTCAACTAATAAGTATCTAGTATTTGGATCTTCTAATTCTTATCAACCTAATAAGACTATGTATGTCCTTATGTAAAATTGTAAATATTATCATTCTTTTTTTTTTTTTAAAAACTAGTTATGTTTTTGCCCTATAAATTGTGTTTTCATCTAGCTTGTTTATGAATACTCACTTGGTGCCAATCACATTTTTGTCTTCTGGTCTAGGAACTAGAGTCCATATCTTGTTTTTCTCAATTTGTTCGATTTCTTCTTCCATGGCCTTACTCCAGTCTACATATTCTAATGCATCTCTTACTAATTTGGGTTCCTTCATGCTCAGTAGACATGTATCATTTCTCAATCTATTTCTTGTCATTAGTCTAGCATCTTTATCTCCAATAATTTGTGTAGTAGGATGATGTATTTTGACATATATAGACAATCTTGGTTTAGCTCTTATTTCTTCATTTGATTTTTCAGTTTCAAAATCACTGTATACATATCTATTCGATAACTCAACATTTCTACTAATCTCAAAATCAGAAAGAGCTTCTTCTTCATTCTATAACTCGACATCTAAATGTAGCTTGGTTCCTTAATAAAACTTGGCATTCATGGTCTATGACTTGGCTGTCACTAAAACTTGTTGTGGGTTTGTAGCTTGATTTGCATCATCTTCTTCAACAAGCATACCTTCATAAGAGTATACAAATGATTTGTATTCTTCTAGTTCTTTCATAGGTTTAGCCTCATATGCTTTTGTATATTCATCAAAATTCACATTTTCACTATCCACAACTTTGTTAGTGTTAGTATTCAAACATTTATAGGATTTACTTCTTGTGGAATATCCTAGGAATATACCTTCTTCACTTTTTGCATCTAGTTTACCATTCTTGAAGTCTTTAAGAATGTAACACTTGCTTCCAAATACTTTAAAATGCATTACATTGGGTGAGTATCCATACCATAGTTCAAAAGGTGTTGAATGAGTACATTTCTTAACTTGTACATGGTTCAAGGTATAGACAACTATACTTACAACTTCTCTCCAGTATTTTAAAGCAACATTTTTCTCTATAATGAGTGTTCTAGCATAGTCCATTACAAATTTGTTCCTTTTTTCAGCAATTCCATTCTATGGAGGGGTTCTAGGGGCATATGTCTAACTTTTGATTCCTCTATCATTCCAAAACACTTCAAAATCATTTGATGTAAATTCTCCTCCTCTGTCAAATCTCAAACACTTTAGACTTTTACCTATTTCCTTATCAACTCTTGCCAAGTACCACTTAAAGATTTGGAAAGCATCAGATTTCTTCTTTAGAAATAATGTTGTCATCATTCTAGAGTAATCATCAACAAGAAACATAATATACTTATCTCCTTTGTAGCTTTGCACATCCATTAGTCTCTAATATTTCTTTAGAGGTATGAGTTTTACTCTTAAAACTTGACTTTTTCATTTTGCCTAACTGACATTGTTTGCACATTATATTATCAAGCTTCTTCAACTTAGGAAAACCTCTAACTTTTCTCATGTTACTGATATTGACCAAGTTATCAAAATTGACATGACATAACCTTTTGTGCCACAACTGTACATCATCAAATTTTACAACTAGACAAGTAGCATCCTCTATATCAAGATATAATAGATTACTCCTAGTTTGATCACCCTTTCTAATTAATCTTCCATTTGTATCATATATCTTAGTAGCCTTGTTTTCAAACTCAACCTTACATCCCAAAATATTTAGTTGTGACACACTTAAGAGATTATAGTTAAGTCCGTCAACATAGTAAGCATTGTCACATAAAATATTATTAGTGAGTTTGATAGAACCTTTTCTGTTTATCAAACATGGTCCATTATTACCAAATCTTACACTATTTCCATCATAAAAATTTAAGGTAATTGACTTACTTTTGTCTCCAGTCATGTGATGTAAGCATCCACTATCAATGATCAATCTATCATTCTTGTTCACACAAGTCACAAGTGCAGTTGCCTCATCTTCATCAGATTCATCCTTCATTGCAACATACACCAATTTATCATCTTGTTCATCAGATTCATCTTTTGTTTCTTCTTTAGAAATGTAGCATGACCTTTTGCCTTTATTTCTGTAGTCCTTGCTATTTTCATCTCTCCTACTTATGTACTTGTCACCACTTCTGTAGTTCTTCTTCTCTAGACATTTAGCAACAATATGACCAACCTAATTACAATTAAAACAAATGCTAGGTAATTTACCTTTGAACTTACCTTTACCTTTGTGGAATCTTCTTGCCAGTAGTGCTTCAAGCTATTTTACATCCTCCTTATTTGTATCCCTATCACTGGATACATACTTTATCTTTTTCTTCTTCTTTGTGTCATCAAGTTCCTTTAATGACACTTTAGCTTTGAAAGAAGATTCAATAGTCTCAGGTTTGTAATTATCAAAATTAGATAGCTCAAAAGTAGTGAGTCTATCTACCAGACCTTCAAGTGATAGATCATTTCTTGGTATGCATCTAAGTTCTTGAATTGCAGAAACTCTAATAGCATATATAGGCAATAGTACTCTCAAGACTTTTCTTAGCACAATATCATCATCTATTTTACCATTAGCTCCTCTTATTGCATTAACAACTTCTTTTATCCTTGCAACATATTGAGCAATATTTTTAGCTTCTTCCATTCTCATTTCATCAAACTTACCTCTGAGACTTTTAGCTTTGGCTCTAAGAACATTAGTGTCTCCTCCATAGTTGATGGTAGCTAAGGCATCCCACATTTTCTTTACACTGTCAAGACCTTTGATATCATCAAATTTAGCATAAATTAGAGTAGAGGCAATCTCCAACAATTCTTGATAATTTTCTTTCTTCTTTTTCATATCCTCACCAGTTGGGGCTCTGGTAGGGTCAACATGCTCAGTAGTAATGGTGGATTGTGCATGATCTCCAAGTCCTCCAAGATTTAGCTTCATCAAAATTTTTCATTCAAGAAAGTTATCTCTATTAAGCTTTGGTACTTCTCTTTTTGACATCTTGATATTTGTGCTTCTAATACCTTCAAACTAGTCCTCTTAAATAGATGGCTTTGATACCAATGGGTGGAATACTTTTAGAATAATTGAGAGGAGGGGGTGAATAAGTTATTCAAGGTCCAGATCTATAAATAAAACTTTTCACAGCTTAGTGAGCCCATAAAACATTCCTCATGCATGTATCCATAAGATTATGCAATCACTTAAAACTTTGTAGGTTATTGTCAAATCAACTTGCAGAAATGTAAACATGAAACATAATAGATTCATCAACACACTTGACACAATGATTTACGTGGAAACCCAATTTGGAAAAAGCCACCAGTAACATGTCACTCTTTTTCACTCTTCTAAAGTGATGGCCTATGAAAGGCCAACCCTATTAAATGTTACAATACACACTGTTAAATGTGACCCTATTAAAGGATTTCAATCACCTTGTTAGGAGTGAGCCTTGTTAGAGGACTTTAGACCATTCACTTGGAATGTGACTTGGTTAAAGGATTTAAAAATGATTGTTAGGTCAACATTAATCCAAAGTATTTATCCTAGACTAATATAATTGTTAAAGAGTAATAGTATGGCTTTATCTAATAATAGTAATAGTATGGCTTTATCTAATAATAACTTACAACTTCATTTATAGATTATAAATCACTATTTTAGTCCTCCATTCTACTTGGCCTTCATACATTTCAGCTTTGATAGCTTGTTCACCCTTCAAGAATTCATATCCTTAAGCCTTCTTACTTAGCATGCCAATGCAGTCTCTTCTCTTAGGTCACTTGATGAAGCAAAATCCTTGACTCCTTGTCTCCCTTAATTTCTCACACATGACACACTTTTCTTCTAACCAACCATTCTTATAAATAGAAAATTAAGATCTTTTTCTACTGATTTTCCATCATCCAATTTAGGGTTAGCATAGATTAGGTAGGATACAATGAATCTACCTCACATTCCATATCTCTTAAAATTCTCCTTGAATCCTCTTTGAATTGGGCTAAAAATGGTTTACCTTGAATTCTATGCTACCATCTCATCAATCTTATCTTCCACCTAGTTCACATAGTCCAAGAAAACAAACTTATTAGCTTAAATCCATTGAATTCATGATCTTTGAAATAATCTAGCTACTCAACATTATCTTGCTTCTGATGCTTGACACATACTACATTGCTCAGAATCCTCTATAAAATCACTTGGCATGAACTAAAGTTTACTAGTGCTCGATATCAACTAAACTTTACTCGGCATCCACTTTTCTATTCGACATAAACTAGAGTAAACTTTTACTTGGCTCCAATTGATTTTCTGCTTGGCTTGCACTAACTTTGCTTGGTACCTACTATCCACTCGATCAAGCTTTGTAGACAAACTTTTTGTAACTTGTTCTTATTAACTTTCTTAGTGTAACCAACCTTTGTAACCTCAAGTAGATTATCAATACATCATGTTATCACTATCTTAACTAATTCTTGTACTTTGTTACATAATCATAACTCAACCTTTCCTCTAAATGCTATTGTTACATATTTTGATCAAATAAGTGATAGTACTTAAATTATATAAGTACTTACCAAAAAATAACAGGTTTGACATCAGTGAAAAAACAATTATTGAAACATACAATCTCCTTCAACAATCTAGTCTTAACAATGATCTTTTTCAATCTAATCTTAACAATCTCCCTCAACAATGATCTTTTTCAATCCAATCTCAACATGTATAGATATATATAAAGGGGAGATATGTATAATAGAGGAAATATGTATAGAAAAGGAACTATATAAAAGATATATAAAAAGAAGACAAACAAAAACAATTTTGAAAAATAAAAAACAAAGCTTCTAGTTCAAACCAAGTTATAAAGTTTTTGGTACAAACCAAGTTGTAGAATAGAGCATGTACATAGGGGGATTTTCATTAAAAGATTTTGATTGAATATTTTGTGCATGAAAAGTGTTTTTGTCACTAATTCCAAAGGGGGAGATTGTTGATCCAATGGCAAGACATATTGTCAATGAGTGCCAAAACAAGTAGTCATCATGGAAAGTCAGTATAGCCCGAGCTACCAAACTGAAGAATGTTAACCAAGCTCTAGTGTAAACTGAGCTAGTTTAGCATTCCAATTTAAGAATTATAATTGAACATGTAGATCAGTGTGAACCAAGCCAGCTAATTTTTTTGAGTGATCAATGTGAACCGAGCATCCTAAGTCAACCAAGTGCTAGAGTCAACCAAGTTGACAGTATTTCCCAATTGTCTCCATATCACCCGAGTAAGCTATTGGACCCAAGTATCAACATTGAGTCAACTTGGTAATTATTTTTGAAACTATTGAAATAATATTATAGCCAACCTAATGTAGAGTTATTATTTGGATCAATATATAAGGAAGTCCTCCAAAGATATCATTGAGTTACATTATTACAAGAAAATTTGGATAATGGAAGAGAAAATTGATTAGGAGGCTATAAAATAGTCATCTATCATAGTTAGGTGATCACTATATTATTCAAATGATCTTCATCAGCAAACAAAATTGCAAAGTAGAGATCAACCTATTGATTCATCCTAACATGTATATTATTCTCAAATCCTCTAACCAGGTGGACCTAAAAGTTGTTACATAATCTCCTAAACCTAAGTCCATACTTTATTGTATTTTATAAATCCTTTCACAAGGTGGACCTACCATTCCTACTTACTCTCTACTGAGTAGATCACTAGAAGTGACCAATTGTAAGTCCTAAAAGGCCAACTTTATTACTGTAGTAGTGAAGCAATGTGGGTGTCATCCCACCCCTAGTTTTACCTTCTCCTTGGAGGGTTTATGGGTTACCAAATATTGTGTCAAAGTGTTATATTATTTTTAATTTATTTCTTTATGCTCCATGCATGCAAGTAGATTAGATAATCTAATAAAGTTGGTGTAAGAGAAAGATGTTTTAAGTGGTTCATCATTTACACCCCCCCTTCTTAGTCACTCAGTCATCATTACATTTCCAACACATGACTCTAACTTTATTTTGAAGTGTGGATTATACATGGCTATTTTGAAGTACTATCATCCAACTCTGTCATCTTAGTGCCATTCGAGTTGGGTTGTACCTACTTTCAAATTAATATATGGCTTCGACCTCTTACTTACAAAAAAAGTTCAATTACACCATAAACTATTTTTAACCTCATAAATATTTTTAAAAATAGGTTAATCTATCCAAGATTACAAAAAAAAATAAAAATCACACTCTAAAATAACAACACTTAAGCTAAAATGTGGAGACAAATAGAGAGATTATGAGAAACATAAAATCAAACCTAGTCTTAAGATGAAATCATCTATAACATATTAGATTGTATTGGTTGAGGTTAGGTCTTTTTATTATAATGACATGTATTCTAATTGTGAAGTTATCTAAGAAGATTAGAGAACATGAAGCTACTTTGTTGGCAAAAAAATGCTAACATAAGAGAAATTAGAAAAAAAGGAAGAACACGTGGACAAAATAAAAGAAGTTGATGGATAATTGGTGTATTAGCATAAAAAAGTTCCCAAAAAATAGTAGGGAATTATAAAAAAGTACATGTATCTTTTTTTGAAATAAAGCATGTAGACAAGAAAACTTGGGAATAAAAAACAATATTATATCAAATATTTCAAGCCTGCATATGATGATACAAAAAATGTTAAACAAAAATGAAATAAAATGGAAAACAAAAATGTTAATGGATCACCAGATGACTAGTTCACATCGTCATAAATATGAAACCAAAATATGAATGATACCTAAAGAAGAGTGAAAATATAGAAGGTTTTTTTTATTGTAGTCAATAAGAGATGGAGAACAAATGAGATTAAATTGACTTGCAAGGATATTCATATCAATTACAGTGAGCCACTAGATGTAGATGCCTTTAGTATTCTACTTGAAGAAGAAAGTATAACAAAAGGTTCAAATTTATTGTTCAAGTTTCATGTTAAAAGATCCAAGATACAAAGTGAAATATTTTATTAATGTCTACAAGGCTGAAGTAGTCTATGGGACCAAAGGATAACACACACTCCTAAAAGAAGGCACATAAGAAAAAATATATTTAATAGAAATGTAGTCAACAAAAATTTATTTGGACTTGATGCCTATCTATTTGTTAACTATTTAGGCATATTTTTTTTCCTCCAACTCTTCTAGTCCTAATTATGGATCATAGAGTGTGATTAAAACTATTGATGAAAAAATTATATACAAAATCAAATCCATAAAGCTATATAACTCTAGTATTGTTAACTATCGATAAACTCTAAAGACTTACTAAAAGTATTTCATTTCAATTTCATTTATCTTAAATTGTAAAATTTGGGTAAAAGGGTCAATGAACCCTTAGTCTATTAGTGAAGGTAAAATATTCTTATTAAACTTACCATGATCAAGAATCTAGCATCTAAAAGAGACAAGATTGAGATCATATTCAAGACTTATTTAATATAATGAATACTTGACTCATATGTAAAAATGTTTAGCATAAATGCTAATTCCCATTAGCCTCAAAAAATTGAGGAATATCTATTAGGGTTTTGGTTTGCATATTGGTTTCTTGAAGAAATATCTGTGTATATGTGTCATACCACATTTACTACAGTATCCATAGGGTTTTTATAACATGGATCTTGCCAACTTTAGCCCACTAGTTCATGTTGGTGTTGGAGTTGTTATGGTAGTTGCTCATGGTGCCCCCCCAAAAAATGCCCTCACAAGTTCATCCCAAAAATGTTTCATGAGGTATGTCCTCCCTTGATGTTATATTTAATGATCAAGATTTTGATAGTGTGTGTGTGTGTCTAGTTAGAGAAAAATAGCTTCATAGGCTATTTTTTGGGAAGAACTCCTAAAAGAATGCTTAAAGAATGGGTGTCCAAAGCTTGAACTCCTTATGGTGTTTGGCTTGATGGTATTCAAAATATCACCAAAGGTTTCTTTTTCTTCCAATTTCCAGCCCTTCCCATGTTGAGGCTATCCTTAGTCATGGTCCATGGTTTGTTTGGTCCTCCCTTTTGGTTTTTCAGTGCTAGTCTCAAAACTTTTTCATCTCCAAGGACAAACAACTTAGGGTTCCCATTTGGGTTGAGTTCCCAAGTCTTCCATTACCTTGTTTGTCACTCATCTATGCCATTCCTCAATTCCTCAACAAGGTTTAAAAAAAAAAAAATTGACCATTTTTTTAATGCTCAACCTGATCTTTCCCATGACCTCAAGGAAATAATTGATATTCAGGTGGGTAGTCACATCTTCATCCAGAATGGGTTGCATTTGAATTTTCTCAACACTTACTATAGCTATTAGTTAAAAAAGCATAAGAATAAGGAATACCCTCTTTTAGTGTCTCACACAAAGACCCCTCCAAAGGAGACTCCTTCTAGGCTAATAGAGTTTGTGAAAAAAAATGAATGGACCACAATGGTTTAGAAGGGAAAAATCAAGGACTCGATGAAAAAAAATTGAAGGATAAGGATTGAAATAAATCTCTATGTAAATTTATATTTTCTATGTATCTAAATTCATTACATGAAGTAATTCTATTGTAAACCTAAGATTTGCAATTCTGATCAAGCAACAAAAGATGGAAGTATCTGGAAGCATTAAGAAATCTATTTAAGGAGGAGAACAAGAGAATTTTAGGTTGTTGGTTTGAAGTGGGTGATGATTTCATTATGATGTTATTCGAGTGTTAATGAAGCTGATAGAGATATGATTAAAGGATGTTGTAAAGATGGAAGTTGTTGAAGGAGAAGAAAGAAGTGTTAAGCTAAGTAAATTGAGTAGGGAGAAGAGAAGAAGAAGAATTTATGGAAGACATAATCAGCCGAGTGAGTAAAAGATAGAGAAAGAGAAATAATAGAGATATGAAGGAAAAGTAGTTGTTATTCTTAACATATCACTTTATATTATTACTATTTAACCATTGTAGAAGAAACTCTTAGAAGCACTAAGTGGACCTAACAAGTTTGTGAAATCCTATATGGTAACATCGATTAGTGGTTTTTTAAAGTCATTTAGGATCCGTTTGATTGTTGGAATTAGACAAGAATTGGCATCCCTAATCCCTAAAAAATTCAAATATGTTTTTTGGGTGTGCAAAATCAAAATTGGGATTTGGGGAAATGTGGATTTGGTATCCCTAGTTGACTCCCACTAGTACAATAATAGTAATATATGACTAAAAAAACAACTAAAAGTTGTATATATGTGACTAAACTTAGTCACATGACTAATAGTAGTTAATATCCAATCATTTATAACACTACTAAATTTACTACTAAGTAATAATAGTCATTTATTTGATCATTGATTTAGTGGTATATTTAGTAGTGTATATAGTGGTATATTTAGTAATTGATTTAGTAGTATATTTAATCATGTGGCTAGTCTCATATTTAGTAGTCTATTTAATCACATCTTTAGTTGTATATTTAATAGTTGATTTAGTCATACATTTAGTAGTATACTTCGTAACATATTTAATTGTATATTTGGTCACATATTTAGTATATTTAATCACATATTTAGTGGTATATTTAGTAGCATATCTAGTAGTATATTTGATCAAATATTCAGTAGCATATTTAGCAGTGTATTTGGTCATAATATGGCATGATGGAATCTAACCACCATCCATTTGCTTGTAAAGTAGGTTCCCTTCGATTAAGTTAGCACCCTTTGAAGAATGATCATATCATGTGTAACTTTCTACATTGTCTTGGTTCTTATCTTTTGAGTTAATTCCAATAATTTTCATAGTGATTTAAACCTAGTTTCTATTTATAATTAGTGTACCTTTGTCATGATTTTTTCTTAGATGGAAGTATAATTTATTATTGTACTTAGAAATAGCTAAATTTCCTTCATCTATATGATGTATGTTTCTCCTTAAGTTCTACATCATAATCAACATATTAATTAAACATCACCATTGTCAAAAATTGTTTAAATATCTAATCATGACTCATAATTAGTCATAATCAACACTTGATTATAAAATTGTTCATTTTTCTCTGAAGTTCAACCTTTAGACCTACCAATGACGACTCCATATTTTGTTGAAAATTCCATATTTCTTTAACACAAAATCATTAGCCTTTTGTTATGGAATTGAAGAAGACTTACTTATATGCTAGTTTTTTAATTTTTACAATTCAAATTGGTAATGCTATCATAAGAGAAGAAACATTTGGTTGGCAATATTTTTATATACAAGAAAATACCAATTTTAACAACAAACCATGCAAGATGGGTTGTCTACCACTAACCTTCCCTCAATTAGGCAAGCCACTATTTTCTAAAAGGATAATCATCATGTTTATAACACAATAAATTAACGTAATAAACAATACATAACTAGGATTTACTTATCAAGGAAAAACATGTATTCTAGTATCATATTCATTTTTCCAAAGAAACATTTGACATAAAATAAAAATAAGAAAGGCTTATTCTTACATTGACAAAGATAGTCTTTCAAAATAGACTTTAGTTGTATGATTGCAGGACTAAACAGACTATTCCAAGAATGTATGAGTTGGTATTCAGTTTCCCATTTCACCAACCTTTTATTTTTAATGTCTTATTCATCATCACTTATTACAAAAGAGCCCTTTCACTCGTCATGAATTCCCAAGTCTTTCCTCATTTCAATTGTTATCCAATAATTTTTCTGACCTCCTTCATTATCTCAATATGAAGGTCTTTTTGTTCACTTTCTCCAATGTTTATGAGCTTCTCGAGTTCCTATCCACTCACTCTTAATACCTATTCACTTCTCTGACCTTTTTTCTTTTATAGTTTTCATCAACTATTGTCATAAGGCTTGCCTAAGTGGATAGTGCTTTTTTTGTGTTGAAGGGTGTGTTCAATGTGAAACAAGTGTTTCCACATTGGAACTAATGAATAGGATTCATAAATTTTAGTGATATTATCAGTGCAGTAACTTTTTTAATTTAGTTTTAGGAGCATGAAGGCTTTAGAGAAAGAGAAAATTGGTGCAGGTGGCATCCATGTCTATGATTTAATACTTATGAATGGAACACTAAGTTGATCTTTTTTTTCTACTCATTCAATATTTTTTGACTAAGGGATGATAATTTTATGGGATTGGGAGAAAGAATTTATTGATGTTAGAATGATAAGGCATGTGATGCTTGGGGAAAATGAGGCTAAAATGCTTGAAAGATAAAGGATCTTATATTATATATAGCCCTCCAAGCTTTGTTAACTCTAAACAAATAGAAAGTTGTTCTAAAGCCACAACAGATTAATAAAAATAATTTCTCAGCAAGTAGGATGTTATATTCAATCTATCCTACTATTAGTAATGATTATATATGTTAGGTACAAGTAGTTTATCATATCAAGTTAATTGAAAAATTTAGGAGGGGACCTAAATTTTTGGGATGTGAAGCTTAATCGTCACGTGACTATTAGTGTTCACCTATTTGCTTTTAGATGGTTATATATGACTCTATAAATAGGTGTATAATTTATGCACTAATGATATTGGATATATTCAATGATACATTGATTCCCTTCTTAAGTGTGGATGTGAACAACTTTTTCAAACTAGAATAAATTGTATTCTTGTATTTGGTGTTCTTTGTTTATGTTTTATTGCATTTCTTTCCTCATTTTATATCTATGAAATTTAATGTTTTATTTCACTTTCATTGTTAGAGATCCTATAAAACCAATCAATAATATTAGATGTTAGAAGCAATGTATACCTATTTATTTTTCTTATATTACTGAATGTGTTATGCAGTTTAGAAGAGTATCATTTTCCATATAAGCTTTAGGAAAATAAGTGAAAGAAAATCAAAACAACCATTCAATTGTTGGTTTTAAATTCATAAAAGAATTATAATATTTTTTTTATAGGTTCATTTGATAGAGTGTGGAGGTTTTTCTAAAGATTCTTCTCAAAATGTGGTTACTACCCTCAGTAGTGATGGTGCTTACTACCATGGATGCAACCATTTCTAAAAAACCATAGGCCAATAGATGTGCCATTTCTAAAAAACTATGTCCCTTCTTAGGTTTTGATAATATAAAGTACATCAATGGTGCAAAGGAAGTCACACTTTCTCTAGACAAATGGACAGGTAATGCCCTTTGATAGTGCCATGCCCATCATCATTTGCAAATTTGTGTTATAATGGTGTTTGAATTTGGATACCTAATTCTTTTACAATATCTTTTCTTTTGATTTGGTGCAGGCATTGGTTTCCAAACCAAGGGTACATACTTATTTGTGCATTTTAGTATGCAAATAAAGATGGTCCCTAATGACTCTGTTGGCATTGTCATTGCTTTCTATGTAGCTAAAACACCATCTTCTACTCCTTTCAATTCTCTCTTCTACTCCACAACACATATATAACTTTGGCATCACCAAATAATTCTTAGATTAAAAGTGTTAAATAGTTAAAGTTGACTTAATTTTATCTAATGTAATTTTTTACTTAATGAGGGTGATTTCCACAATATGAAATTTACTTGTGTTCTTGTGAGTTCCAATTATCATCTCAGAACTCAGAGCATGATGAGATAGACTTTGAGTTCTTAGGAAACAAATTTGGGTATCTATACATTATTTAAACCAATGGGTTTAGTAGAGGCAAAATAGATAGAAAACAATGCATTTACCTTTGGTTTGACCCTACAACATAATTTCATTCTTACTATGTTCTCTGGAACATGGATCTGATTATGTCAGCTCATGTTCCTTGATTGATCAAAATACCACCTTTATCAAATCATATCAATTGACCCTATCTTAAATAGTTCAAAATATGGCTCTTTCTTTCTTTCCTAACACATATTGTAGTGCCTCTCATGTTTGCAATCTGTACCTTGTTGTATTTTTATTCGAGAGATACTTGTGCTCATGTTATTATTTTGCATTTGAGATGACTTGAGGGTCAGATGTTATACCTTGATTTTAGTATCATAGATGTTAGTCTTCTATGCTATTCAATTTAGCACATTTGCATGATGATGCCATTAGGAGATGACAGTATGTTTTATGATGAAATCTGGTTATCTGGTATTTGGAAACATCTCTGATTATGTTATATGTGGTGGATTTAATACTATGGTTATTTACTTCATTCTTGCTTCATTATGCTTTATGTAAATGTGAGTGATGTAAATGGATTATTTTGGTATAATTGAATGAATGGTTAAAACTAGGTATTTAATGCATTTATTGATTTGGCTACATTATTATATACAATTGCACTTGATCATGTGTTTTAGTGTGCAAGAATTATATCCTTGGTAGTGGCACCTGAAGTTAGTGATTCAACTATTCATTATTACCAATGTCATTCTTATACGATCGACATATATCATTTAATTTTTTAATTAAACCTTCTAATGATTTGATTAAATCTAGAATTATTTGCATTATGTGACTAGACCCATGAGTGTGTATGTACATTTAGAGATTCACTTTTCTACAAAGCTTATTAAGGAAAGTTCACGATTTTGGGTTTTTTAGGATTTAAATTTTATTGAATTTAATTTCGATACTTATGCTCATGTTGTTATTTTTCATTTGAGATGACTTGAGGGTCAGATGTTACACCTTGATTTTAGTATCATAGATGTTAGTCTTCTATGCTATTCAATTTAGCATATTTACATGATGATGCCATTAGGAGATGACAATATGTTTTATGATGAAATCTGGTTATCTAGTATTTGGACACATCTTTGATTATGTTATATGTGGTGGATTTAATATGATGGTTATTTACTTCATTCTTGCTTCATTATGCTTTATGAAAATGTGAGTGATGTAAATGGATTATTTCAGTATAATTGAATAAATGGTTAAAACTAGGTATTTAATGCATTTATTACTTTGGCTATGTTATTATATACAATTGCACTTGATCATGTGTTTTAGTGTGCAAGAATTATATCCCTGGCAGTGGCACCTAGAGTTAGTGATTCAACTATTCATTATTACCAATGTCATTCCTATACGGTCGACGTATCTCATTTAATTTTTTAATTAAACCTTCTGATGATTTGATTAAATCTAGAATTATTTGCATTATGTGACTAGACCCATGAGTGTGTATGTGCATTTAGAGATTCAATTTTTTGCGAAGGTTATTAAGGAAAGTTCACAATTTTAGTTTTTTTAGGCTTTAAATTTTATTGAATTTAATTTATGGTAGATTTATCGTAGATGAATTCCTATTACTAGGAATAGTGTGTTTTTGTTTGGGATGATTTGGGGTATAACTAGGTTGGCTAGTTATTTACCCTAATCAGTTATTCACTTGAAAATTGAATAAGTATTGAAAGAGGAAATTAATTCCTCACTTCTCACTTTTGGAAATTGAAGATTTGATAGCTTTTATCAAAATCCTCTTATGGAGGATTATGTTTCTATTTGTTGTGAGAGCTACAGGTGTGGGATCTTTGCAAGGTCATTCTCATTGGATCTAGCTCAGGGAGACCTTGTTGTGCTATGATTTTTGATAGCTTATGCAGGTGATTTATTTTATTGTGTTGATTCCTCTTTCAACCCCTTTTTCTGTTAGGTAGGGCTCTCCCATTTTCATATTTAAGCTCAATTTCTACATTTGTTTTTGGTACTTGTTTGTTGGGAGGCTGAGAACTAGTGTTCCCCTCTATTTTTGTTTGCTAATTTTGCCTAGTTGATCGGGTATGAACATTTTTCTTATTTTTGGGATGAGGGTTTGGGATTTTGCACTTTTATGTTGGCCATTTTTGCATATAGTGTTTGAACTTGAATTTTATTGGATTTTTATGGCTTTTGTGCCCAAAGATTAAATGAGTTTTATTTTCAATGTTTTCAAGTTTTGGGCTTTTTACCTCAATTTGTGTGCTGCATAAGTTTATCGAGTTTTCTTGGCATGTTATTGATCATGGAATTAGATCATCCATAGGATGTAAGTCATATCATTATTGCATTTTTTTATGTTGCATTGGGATGTGTGTTGCATCTATCCTCCTGAACTTGTTGTCAATTAAGTTTGATTTATGTTTGTGTTCTCATCTAGCCCTTCTGTTTGATCTTTGTGATGGTGGTGTGTCACACATGAGCACAAGAGCATGCATTTTTTAGGTGACTTGCAAGGCCTAATTTCTCATTTATATTTTAGTGGATTTATGTTCATGTGGGGTTGGGTTGGGAATATGCATGCCTACAGGCACTCATCATGTGATGAATATGGGTATGTAGGGTAAGGTTAGTGGAGGGGCTTCTCTTGCAACTGTGGTGTCCTAGCCTAGGTTGGCATTAAGGTGTTTCTAATAAGTGATAATTAATTTTTAGAAAATTAAATAAGATAAGAAATGTAAAGTCAACCTCTTGAGGGTGGTGCTGAGGGGAATGGTTAGTGATTCTTAGTCCTTGTGGTTTAGTTGGGGACATAGTATGTTAGCCTCCTAAGGAACTACCAAGGGGAATGGTTTGTTAGCATGTTCACCAACTCTCCACTAGAGTCCCTACATAGTTACCCATAGAGTTTTTTACTAGGACCTATTGTACTTGCATTGTTGTCTGATCTTGGTTTCAATCATCATTACTATTTGGTGTGAGTGTTAGCCATGTATATTTTCTTTATGTGTATTTATGGTTGGATCATTATCTCCATCAGCATGGTGGGAGTGGACCTATGGGTTCTACATGGTTGGGAGGCATAGCTACCTTCACTATTGTTGGGGACTAGTGTATAGAGATGGTTTATTATCCTAGTGCAACCATTTCTTGTTGTTCACTTGGTACTTTGGGTTTCAAATTATGTTATCTTGATATTTATGCTTTCATTGGAATTCTTGGATATCATGTTTAGATGATGTAGTTTATTTGATACATTCCTATATTATAATGTTTAGCATATGATTAGATGATGAGTTTTAGTAGTTAGAATATCTAATGCTTTATTTTTTAGCATGTTATATTTCCTTATTCTTATATTGTAGCATATTTTAGTAGTGACATCCTCATAAGACAACTCCAACGATCTGGTCAGTAGTTTGGGATGTTACGCATAGGGGATGGCTAGGACCTTCGAGGTCTCATGATGTTGTTATGGTTGGGAGGAACTGCACATGAGTTTTTTTATTCTTGTACATTGTGATGTTGTTTCTATTTACTATGATATTGCTTTCAATATGTTTCTTTTACTACTATGATTTAGATGGTTAGTTGTATTCCCATTTCTATCCATTTGCTTATTGCATTTGAGTGTCCAAGCCTCAACTTGTGGATTTGGTACTCCTTAATGTGGAGGTTCTACCCTTGTTTTTCCTTATGTTCTTTCATCATCATATTTCTTTCTTTTTTGGATGATCATGTGTGATTCTTTTAAAGTATCACATGCCCATAGAGAAAATGTTGTGTGATACTAGAAAGTATCATACATCTTAAGAGAAAATATCACACAATACTAGAAAGTATTGTGCGCCCATTGGAGAAGTATCGCATAATATTGGTAAAGTATCACATGACCTTTGAAGATGCATCATGTAGTCCCTAATAGTATTGTAGACCTTGGAAGAAGTATTGTGCGCTCCCTGATAGTATCACGTGACTTCTTGAGAAGTATCGTACAATACTAGAAAGTATCGTATAGTGTTGCATTAAAATGTCATCTAGGTTGTTTGAAAAATCTATTCGGGTGGATAGTGGGCACTTTTTAGTATAGCCAAAAGTTTTTGAGAGGTGATTTGACTACCCTCTAAGGTGTTCTTGAATCCCTTAGTTTTGGATAATGAATTTAGAATGTTTTGGATTCAAAATCATTTGCATTCTATTGTGGTTAGTGGTTTTGGTCAGTAGTGGTATTCTAGAGATTTGTTGCTTGTTAGGATTGTGGTTAAGTCTTCCCTTGTGATCTTTGTGATCCCTGTATGATGTTATCATGTGCTTTCATACTTGTAATTTAAAAAAAAAATCTTGGCTTGTACTAAATCCTTGTCCCAAGGATCTTTGGGTGGGGCATTACACATACACATTTGCATTTAGGTTCTTTGTAGATGATATTCCAATAAGAGTGTTCAATAAAAACCATAACTTGTGAGTGAGGTATCCATTCAATTAGCCAATGAAGATCTACTCAAGCCTCTAGAATGTAGGTGATTGGGTTACAAGAGGGGGGCTTGAGAAGATTGATTGGAGCAAAGCACAATTTGTGGCATCATACAAGGGATTCCATGTTGATGGGCATGAGGCATCTACACCAAATTCATAATGCCCAACATAGGGAAGGAGATGGTTGGATAAGAAGGAATTTGATGATTTGGATGGATTGTAGTGGAGAAGGCTGAGATGGGTGAGAGCAAAGTATACGATTTACAACTATTGCAGAGATAGAGTGAGATATCCAGTCATGTCTCCTAAGAGTTTCAAAGATCATGACATCTAAGATTACTTCTTTCATTTCCTCCCATGGGCTTATATAACTAAATGGGTTATGGGGATTATCATATTATCCCACCTACAATAAAAATTTATGTGTCTACTCTAGCATTCTAATAATATGTGCTTGTTTATGTAAAATGGTTATCCTCACTGCATATAACTAGCAAATGATTTTTTTATGAAGTATTGTTACTGGGTGAATATAGGCATTTCTTCCATGTCCATGTAATATTGTTAGACCTAGGTGAAGATAAACTAATAATCACAAAGCAGATGATTGTGGATCGAGCTTTAGGCTTCCTTTGGGTGGTAATTCATTATTCTATGGCTTGTAAGTCATTAATTATGAATACCATTATTATATAGGAGTCTTAGATACCGAAGGTCAATAATAAGGTCATGTATTTCCTAAAGCTTTGAGAATAGGTTGAATACTACATTGGTATTGTTTAACAAAATGTCTAGTAGTTATATTGTTGTATATATTAAATAATTTATGAAGGCTTACTATTTTTAATTGGATGAATAATTCCAAAGTAAAAACATGATGTAATATCAAAAGAATGAATGACTATTCAAAAATATTTAATAGAAAACAACAACCTTACATCAAATATTTGAGGACATTTTGGTTACATTCTTTTGTGGATTCTCTACAACAGCTATTCATAGGATTGTTCTTAATGTATACAATCTAGCCATCTAAATCTACACATTAGAATCTAGAAGGGTTTTATGAAGACAATTGATGCAAGGTTTGTACAACACTCCAAATATTTTCTTTGGTGTTAGGTTCATCTAAATAATTATTTACAAGCAAAAATGATCTTATCAAATTTATCATGATTCCAAGAAAAAGTGTTAATTTCTCAAAGAGGTCCTTGGATGCTTCACTGGTTTTTTTCCTGTGAAGTTTTTCAAAGTGCTATTCATAATCTTGTGCAATGGTTTGCATCAAAGATCTTAAAACAATTTCTATCTAATCCCTTCTCTTTTCATCCAAGCATCTTTCATTAGTAAATTGTGATGTCACTTGAGCTACAATGTCTCCTATAAATCAACAATCAACTAAATTTTAGAATGGTGACTTGAATAAGATCACTGTGAGCAACACAAAACCTACAAAAATCAATCACCAATGCCAGTAATAAGGCTAAATAGTTCCAGCTCCAAATGCTATTCATAATATTAGGAAGCAATAATTATGGTTATAGAAGATCCATCTCATGGATATACCACTTATTAACCCTTTTTGTTTCAAAAGGATAAATATATTAGCATGTTTTGATCTTGATCACAACTCATAATCTAGCATGTTTTGATCTTGATCACAACTCATAATCTAGCATGTTTTGATCTTGATCACAACTCATACTCTAGCATGTTTTGATCTTGATGGGCTTTGTAAGAAAATTGACTTACTAGGCCCTTGAATTAGTTTGTACCCTTGAGTCTTCACTATGTATAGTCCTCAAGCACTTAAAGATACCCAGTAACACAATGAAAATAAGCATGTATATATATATATATATTCACATCATCTTATATAGGTATACATATATGTGTGTGTGTATGCGTGCACATGTGTGTGTAAGATTACATGTCTGAAATATGGAAATCTATCCTCTTAAAACTCAACTATAAATAGTTGTACATATTTGTACAAAACATTAAGCTTCAAACACATTTGAAATAGTGATACCAAGGTAATAGCAGTTTCACATTCAAAAGACACTCAACCAATAATGTGGAAATTTGTGATCATATACAAAATTTGAACCTATACAAGGGTTTGGATTTGAAACTTTGAGCCAAGGTTGGAAATCGATTAAACAAACTTTGATCCTGTACATATACTTGTGATAGCAAAAGCATATATACACACTCACACCCACAAACCAATTTCAAAAAAGAAAGTGCTCCAATAAAATTCCTCTTCTTTTACAAAGTTACATAATTTTGTAACGTAGAGTTTAATATTTTTCCATACTTAACTTAAGTAGTTGAATGGTTCACACAATGATTTTTTGATTTATTAGAGCTCACAAAAACCAAAGCTTTGAAGGACATTTTGCCAAACAATTTGGAGGCTTTACCTAATTACGCATTTGGAATGCATGTCAAATATAACATTTCCAACTATAATATCTAAAAAACCCTCCCTAAATACTATGATCATTACATTCTATATTGTTATGCTTCCAAACTTTGTGGAGGCTTTCTGTCAAATAATTTGTGTATCGTGTTCATGCTCAAGTACATTTTGTAGAAGATATCTATCAAATAGTTCACATGCCTTCTTCATGCTTCCACCTTTTGTAGAGGCTTTTTGTGACACAGTAAGTGTGCCTTGTTTATGCTTTGACATTTTAATATATTTCCACTAGAGCATTTCCAACCATAATGCTTGGCATAAATCTATCTTCATTATGCTTTGAAGGATGTTGGAAAAGGTTTTTGAATCTAGCTTTACATACACTTGTTGTATTTTCTCAAAAGTATCTAATGCACCCAAGTGAATTAGGACTCCTTGGCACCCATTTTATATTATAACATTTGTAATAAATCCCATTTTAGAGTTCACACATTAAATGTTTAAAGTTCACAACTAGGAGGCTTCGTATCTTGTGATAAGAAAAAATATCTTATGAGATTGGATTTTGAAACACACCATAATATATAAACTTGAGTAAGTCCAAATCAAAAAACATCAAATCCAAGGGATTTGATGGACATTTTCTTATAATCCATGAAGCAATGTTCATAAGAGTGGCAAGAGGAAGCCAACAAACCCATATGTAATGACTAGTACATTTATCAGTGGAGTCCACTTTTTGTTGGGAAATAGTTTGCTTAGAACCCAAACTAGAACAAGAAGAAGTGCACCAATCAAGAAAATCCATACAAGATTTGGGTACAACCCTTTCTTCCCAAACAAGCATTTTGGACCCACAAGACCCCAAATTATAGATGCATCAAAAGTGTTTCTATACTTTGGACATGTCCAAACACTATATTAAGGAAAACCATTAGTGTGACATATATATTATCTATTATTTCTAGCATCCACCATGTAGTAGAGAGATTCACTAGTCCTACCAAGACTATATATAAAAATGGAAAGGAGAAAGAAAAGTAATTTTGTGATGGGTAAATTCCTCATTTTGAATACCTAAAATTGACATTAGTTGAAATTAAAGTAGCAATAGAAACCGTACCTAAGTCATATACATACAACATGAAGGAATTTTCATGTATTGGCCAAGCCTTAAGTCTTGAAGAAAATTAAGTACATGTGTATCTTCACTGTTCAACTCATGTCAACACACTATATATTCATTGTGAATAACCCTAATCTAAGGCATGAATAACCTATGCTGAGAACCTAGATTCTTGTATAACTTAGTACAATATTGAGCTTTTAGTTATAGTTTTTCATTTGATATTTTATTTTCTAGGTTGGAAATTTTGAAGTTAAAGTGGGCTTATAGTGATTTTCTATCGTGTGTGATTATTTTTGTTTAATTGTAGGTCTATCATTCACTATGTGGGTAGGAATGAAATTTACACTACTGTGAAAGTGCATAGTCTTCTTATAGCTCAGTACACATACAAGTTTGTCTATTATGGACTATCTGTTATGTGGTATTTGCTTCTTGGTGTAAATCTTCTTAGATAAAGAGTGTATATGGTAATTTTTTGTTGTTTTTTGATCCAATCTAATTTTCTTAATTGTATCCCTATAAGTCATTGTGTTGGTATAAATGGAATTTATAAATGTCTATTATTTTAGGATGGTTGGATGGGTTATGAATTAAAAGCTAGATCATCCTTTATAAGCATATTTTCCAATTTCCCTCCAACCAAGGTTAGGGTAATAATTTTTTTGTTATTACATGAATATATATATAATGCAAAAAAAATAGAGGTTGGAAAAAATAATCAGCACAAGGGTCACAATTTTTGATCCATATCACTCATTCCAATAAGATTGAGTTGGAAAGTTTGATCTAATTGGTAGTTTCTATCCTTAAATTTTTTGTTACATTCTTTTAGAAACTTCTTTTTGTTGAGCTCTCATTTTGTATGATGCTTAATGACAGGAATCCTTTCAAACTCCTCTCTTGAAAAGTTGATCTGGGATCAACTCCAAGGTTCTAGGTGATCTTGTGACCTATTGGAATTCACTCAATAGAAGATAAATGCGAGTTTTCATGAGGAGGCCTTTACTAGTTGTAAACAATTTGGATAAGATTTTGAATCTGCTTGCTATCTCAAAATAAAAACCACACTAAAAAGAAATATATTTTTGAATTTTTATATTTTTTGATGAATGCAATCTAACAGTGTAACTTTATGAATTCCTAAATTAACCAAGGGTTATTAAAGAAAATAATGAAGATAGGGTAACAAGAAGTGTAAGAAAATAACTTGAAAAGTAAATTCCTAATGGACATAAACTAATGAAAATAGTAGCAACACTTCCTTAATTCCACTAATGCAATCGTCGATGGGAATTTAGTAACCATAATATGTTTCACTTTTCAAAAAATTGCAAGGCCATGGAAAGTGCACTCATGCGAGACAAAAAGCTATGTAGGAATAATATGGATGATCTCTTCTTGAACTAAGTATGTCAGTGAAATTTGTAGACCCATAGCAAACAACAGAAGTAAAATATCACATAATCAAAGTAACACAATAAAACTATTGGCTCAATTACATTCCATGAACATACTTTCACAAAATCTAACACACTTAGGCAAGAATCACTACACTCCAAAACTCCAAATGCAAGCACCAATATTATATATTATTGCATCAAAATAATGGCTTGGAATACATGTTGCATTCCTAAATTTATAAGAAATGTTCTCTTCAATTTGAGTTGAGAGTGAGAGATATCTTTATGAAAAACATATGCTTCTAAACTAATAAAAAAAATCTATTTATGTATAAACTAACTCTCTAATTGGTGCTTAATAAGACTCCATCCATATTTATATTATTAAATGGATGCATGAGAATTTACATGTCTTGAAACAAAAAATGCATGAGAAAATAAGAAGAAGAAATCCATTAGATGATGTAGAAGTGTCTAGAAGTGCCAAAAATAGAAGCTCCATCTTCACTAAGTGTTTTTAGGAGTTAGACTACCATTAAAATGCATTTTTTATGCATGGAAAGCCCTAAATTTAGAATTGGTGGTTAACTATTAGTGTACCTCTGACTTCTTCAAAAACTTCTAGCGCACCTCTAAAAAAGTTAGCACACCTGTGCACCTCAGAAGCAGGTTCAAAAAATGCAAAATTTCACTAGTTATCAAAACTAAAATTCTAGCTTCTGGGTTTTGTTCCCCTTCATACCAGTGCTATGTCTAGGTATTTTCTCTTGAATTTCTCAGTAATCTCAGTGACTTGAGTTGCATCTAGAAAATCTAAAACTTCAAATTTGTCCTTCACTTTCTTCCTATAGTTGCCCACCTTGATGTGAGTCTCTACAAAATCTCCTAGTTTCACATCCAAGTCTAATAATGCTTCTTTAGTCCTGAATGCTTGTCTAATATCATCATCATTAAAAGCTTCTTCATAAGCTTTTCAAAACTATTCAACAATTACTTCTATAGTCATCAATTTTTCCCTTCAATCATCTTCAAAAATGTCTAAGCATACATCACTATAATATTTCTCTGGCTCCAAAATTTGTTCTTGGGTTTGATCCTTGAGCTTATGAATATCTTCTTGTAATGTTTCCATTACTTTACTGACATTCACAATCTTCTCTTTCCAATCATCAATTTTATCTAACTTTTCCATTGTATATACATCCATTAACATCTAATATCTTTGACCCTTGATCAATTGTAGTGCTTGTAGGTCCTTGCCCCAAGTATGTACTTCATCCATTAAACCAAAATCCTGGTTCAAAATGACCACTAGCTTATCTACATTATTCTGCATATGGTGTAGTAGTTTAAGACTTCCCTGTATAATCTACACACAATTTCTCTTCAAAACTTTCTTTCCATTACTGACAAGCTTTCAAAAATGGATCTAGCTGCACAGTCTCCTTATCCCTTTTCTCTAGTGTTGCATTCAAAGTCTCCTCAGGATTTTTAGGATCTATGGGACCAACAACTTTGTTAAGATATCTTTTTATGATCTCATTCTACTTCTGAAGTGTTATCAATTATGTGCCATCCTATTCTAAGTGCCTAAACACTTCTTTGATTCCCATTGTTACTATCAATTTAATAGTGTCTAACATCAGTTTCCCAAGCACAACCTCCCTAATTTGATAATATTTTAGAGTCAATTCTTCAATATCTACATGTAGAGGAGGGATAGCAACATGACTAAAAAAATCTTGGTTCTGACCACTCATGATAAAGGCCAATGCTTGTGCATCTTTTGGTGGTGACTTAGGTTTCCTAAGAACTTTAATCAATTCTCTCATTCCTTTTGTTTCTAATCACCTCTTTTCTCAACCATCTCAGAATATGTTCCATCAAAGATTTAGCTTTTGACGAAGAAGGATTTTCCTTTGCTATACTCTTCCCCTTATTTTTGGAATTAAAAGTGGGAAATGTAAACTTCTAAGGGTTGGGGGGAGACAGGGGCAAATTAGGAATTTAAACTTGGATCCATAAAACTTTCACCATTCATACATCACATGCATTAACATACTGAAATAACATGTAAAGTAAGTGCATCTAAAACATGTAAGTACTCAAACACACACACACACTTGACACCTGATATAATTACCCAGAAACCCTCCAAATGAGAAGGTAAAACTGGGGTGGGGATGACACCCACAAATCTTCTCTATAAACTATATCCAATTAAGGTTACAATGGTTTGAACATGAATCATGATCTACCCTATGAAAGCTTGCATTGTTAAAGGCTTACAAAGATTGTTAAGTCCCTCCTTGTTAGAGGGTTTCAAAACCCTATTAGAAGTATTCTTGGTTAAAGGACTTTAGGTCATTCATTTGTAATGCCACATTGTTAAAGGATTTGGTAAAGCCTATTAGGACTACTCCGCCTAGGAGATTTAACTAAAATCACTTGTCAAAATGTCTTAGCATAGATCTTGTAGTTGGTATTTGTTGTCCTGATAAAAAATCACCTCTATCCAATCTCTGATTAATCCTTCATGATTTGATGTATCAATTTTGTATCCTCTATCCTCTATTCTTCACTTAACTGATTCTGCAATTCACTCTTATTGCTATGTCACCTTGAATGCTCTGCAAACTATCTTGTTCGCTCCTCCAATTTGATCATTCAACCCTTTACAATGCTCTCAACTCTCTCAAAATTTAGGGCTTCATCCTCCTTAAGAAGACTGAGGTGGCTTAGGGTTAGGTATGAATCTATGGCTAAGATTCATCCATTTTACTACTTAATCCTTCCCATTTTCTGATTGACTGCATGTAATTGCATGGGGAATTTGCACGCAGATTCATCCTTACCTCTAAAGATTGAAAACTTACCTTAGGTAAGCTAAAAAATGGTTTATATAGTTTTTTGTGCCATAACAAAAAAATATGTCCGATCTATGTTACTCAACATATGTACTTACTAATGCTCGACATACACTATAGTTTTGGTTCTGACTCGGTACATAAACTACTCGGTATCTACTGTTCACTCGGCACTTGAATCACTTGACATGGTCTATCTACTTGGAACTTGAGTGACTTGGCACATGAATGAATCAGTGCTCATTGCAACTCAACATGGTCTTATATTTACATGTTGTATTCAACAGGCATTACTAGTTCAACATGAACTAAGTAAATGTCTTAAGTGAATTGACACTCATTTTTCAAAACCAATCTAAGATCAACAATCTCCCCCTTTGACATGAGTGTTAAAAACACTTGAATATACATAATCAATATAATATTCTCGAGTATAACATATCCATGACTGGGCTTATATATAGAACTTCAAATTTTCAAAATTTTGCAATAACCTATGTACCTCAAAATTTATAACTCCCCCTAAGTTAATATGTCCATTCTATATCAAAAAAATTTTCTCCATTCTAAGTGGATTTGTCTCTATTGACTGATACTCTTTGACTTCAATGCACTTATACTCTTTATACTCTACCTTAGCTGATATCTACTCTGCTATGTTTCTATCTTTGCATTGTATTTCTCAAAACTGTATATCACTGGGGTCAAAATTGATAACTCCCCCTTTGTTCATGCTTCCCCTTTTTCTTTATTCTCTTTCTTTGTTCCCCATATTGATTTGTATCATTTGTATCTTTTCCCTTTCATTATTCCCCCTCTTGCTTACTTACTTACTCACTCCCCTCTTTTTTGACACTTATGTCAAATGGGCTATACACTTATAGTGTACTTGTCCAAAAAGGATTTATGGACTTCCATTATTATTCTAAGAGCTAAATTCCAATTATCACATGAAATATCTAATGACTTGACTTGGATAGCGAGCTCGAATGCAAGGTGTACTAGGCCATCTAGTATAGAAAGATTGGGGTCTTTCTTTAACAATATTTCTACATAGCCTAATTCTTTATGGAGGATTTCCATGTGTGGGGTGAGAGAGGCCTGAATATTTGTCAATTTGGCTCTTATGTTAGCCTCTTCTACTGTTAACATAACTGATTAACTTTGTGATTGAAGCAATCTATGGAAATGCTTCTCACTTTGAGCTAGGTTCTTAGGTAGTTGTGTGCTTGATATGCTTAGATTCCTCTTCAGGCTTAGAATTCTATGTCTGGTCTCTTGGGTGAAGAGTGTGGGATCACACAATTTGGTGTACAATGAGAAGATATTCTCAAGTACCTTCTTCACATCCTCAACCTTGGTTGCAAATGCAACTTGAGTTAGTGTTATGTCACTAGATATCTTTTCATTTACTTTCCCTTGAAACTTTCTTTCAGACCATTCTAAAAGTTTAACATTTGTATGCAGATCTTCATTATTAACCTTTTTCACAATATCTAATAGTTTTTCTAGTAGTGGCTTGGTTTCTTCAAGAGTAGGCAAGTTGAATGCATCTAAAAGGATGTTTCTAATTTCTTACAGTGCTTGCTTTTGTCTATATTCCTTCCTAAGCATTTCTTGATGCTTCTTTTTCTCTAGAGCTTTTTGTAAAATGCTTATTTGATCAATTATCATTGTGTCATAATCAAATTTAGGAATTATTATCTCTTCATCTAAAGTGATATCACCATAATGAATTACCTTTTTAACCTTAGAAGAGCTTGAGCCTGGCACTAAGATTTGGAAGGGTATAGCTCCATGCTTAGCTTCTAAAGAAATTTTGTAGGTGAAGAGCTAGATGTTGGTAAAGTTACCAATGCTTGGATGGCCTCTTATTTCTTTACTTTTGATGTTTTTTCACCCTCTTCAAACTTATCTTGATCTATGACAATGACATGACTTGCACCTTGTGTCTGTGCTTCAGGTACAAATGAATCTATCTATCCTATTTGCTTTGTTGTTGTCTCTTTTTCTTCTTTGGTAGTATACCTTTGCTCAACTATATCTACATTGACACTTGTGCAAACATTAATAGATGTGTCTATAGTTGTTTGAATCAAAGGGTGATCACTAGTAACTAAAGGGATGACAGAAGGTGGTTCTTGTGTATTCACCTTATCCCTTGTAACTTTAGTTACTACCTTTTGAAGTTGTTCTACACTGATCAAAATAGGATTTGTACATAATTGTGCTTGTAGTTTAGGTTGATCTAGAATCTTTATCAAATCTTCTATAGTTAATGGGTTGATGTTCCAAGCTGATGCATTAGAGACATCCTTGACAATGACAATTTCTACAAGGTACAATTGTTTCATGAGGAGGACTAACACTCAGCATTTGTGTGTCTTGCACACTCTATTCCTCATGCTATTGTTCAACTATTGTTGTGTTAGTATCGATATTCTTAGTCTCCTCTTCAACTATATTTCTTTCTTCCATGCTATCTTCTTTATCATCCTCTTCTTTATCATCAATTTTACCCTCAAAGGGGTCCTTTCTCTCCTTGCTTCACAATAGTTAATCCATAGATTAATTTCCACATTTGAGTGGATTTATTAACATCTTCAATTTTATTTTGGAGAATTTTGAAGGCTCTATAATTTTGTGTGAACCTTCCTCCATATTTCTTGTTTGCCTTAGAAATCTACCTCTTTGTTAGTTTTGGCATTACTTGGGCCAAAGTAGTTTCCCTTATTTGCTTTTCCAAATTTAAACAATAATGTCATTTTTTCTCAACTAAATCATATAATTTCTTGGGTACTAAATTAGCAAATTCTAATGGCGTATTCTTAAATTTGGACATCATTGCATATAGGGATTCTTCTACTAGCTTTTTCTCCTCTTTTCCCAAATTATCAAAATTTACATTTTTAAGGCTAGATAGATCTACATTATTTCTAATATTTTCACACATATTTTAAAGATCATAAAGTGGTGTATGACTTACTACTTTGAATTGAATTGTATCTTCTAATTTAGTTCTCTCTTCATCTAAATCAGGTTGTGCAAAATATTTTCTTCTCTACTTCTTCTGCTCTTGGCCTCCTTATTCTATCTACCTAGTTTTCTCCTTGACCTTTTGTTTGGTAGCTTGTGTGCTTTCCCTAGTGATAGCTATTGTTGTCTTTGCTAGGCTTGGTTTAGCACCTTTCTTTGCTTTAGCTACTGGCTATGCCTTGGCCTTTCTTTTCTTTGTCTCAATATGTGTTGGTGCTTCCTTAGCTTCTTCTTCCTCAACACCCTTTGTTTCCTCTTCTTCTTTGTCCTCACCCATGCCTTGGGTTAGTGCAAGAGGTTCTTGGGTTTGTTCTTGTTCTTCCTCTTCTTCCTCTTCATCTCCTTCCTCTTCTTCTTCTCCAACACCCTCACCAAATTTAGCCTTAAGTTTCTTCACTAGTTTTTCCTTCTTCTTCAGTGTAGAGGCTATCTTCAATTCCATTTCTACCTTTGACTTCATTACATCATAATTTCCAAATATTTTTGCTGTTTTATCAACTGCCTTAGCTAGAAGTATAGTGATGGATGCTAAGGCTTCATCAACATTGATCTCATAACCTAAGGGTCTTAGCCATCTTACCTTAGGTGTAGCATCCTATACATAGGTGTAATCAATATCTACAAGAAAACATATATCATTGTAATATTGTTTAACCAAAGAAATAGGTATCCTCATCCTTTTCTTCATAGACTTCTTAAAGTCTTCAAAATAAATTCTCATGATAGTTTCAAAATTTCCTCCCATCTGCTCAATGTACTCATTTATTTGAGTAGCAACTAACCTGTTTTTCTTCCATTCTATTTTGCAAAAAGATGGGAATGTATTCTATACATATAAAAACATGCAAATTAGAATTGATCCAAATTTTCACTATGCACTCTTAGTCTTCCATACTACTCCAAGGTTTTCCATTATTTGTTGTAGTTGAAGCTCAACTAGATCATATGTATGATCTTTCTTCACAATTTTGTATCCAACATCTACTGCAATACATGGTACACTATTTAATATGTTGGATTGATAAAACTTGTGAGAAATAACCCTTACTACAAATTTTATTAGTGGATCAGATATAGTGTTTATTGTCATTCCTCATTTGTTCCACTTTGCTCCTGTATTCTTCTCTATTCCACTTTGCTCCTGTATTCTTCTCTATTATCTCTTTGGAATCACTCTGTAGAGTCTTTGTCCGATCTAGGGTTGGGAAAAAATTAACCCTATGAATTATTCTCTTTGATATCTTTATTGGTACACCTTCTAGCCATAGGGATTCATCATGTATTTGGATCAATACTATTCTTATCCATTCTATCTTCAAAATGGTGGGGAATTCTAGGCACGCGTCAAACCCTTCCTTTCAACAATTTTGACTTCTTCTTTCAAGACACCATTTTCACATAATCTATCATAGGCTTCCCTTATTTCCATGTCACCTATTCCTCCTATCTTATACTTGTAGCATTTTTTGACATCTTGGATCATAATGACTTTTGAGGGAATCATGGACAACACACTTGAAGGATCTTTTTTGTAACCAACATCTAGAATAGCTTTGAAATCTAGTTGTTTTACCTTGTTACTAACTAATTGGACATTCAAGACCTCCTTTCCTTCTACATTTCTTGAGCTAGACACCATTGTGACAAACTAGGGTTTTTATAAATGCAAACTGCATAGCACAACTTATGATAAATACCTTTAAAAATATAAAGAATTGGAGTGAAATAATCATTGAGATCTTTAAAAATTCATTGAAAAACTTTCTAAATCACCTTCTACTCTATTTGCTTTTGTTTAAATTTGAAATGATGAGAATTGAGTGAAAAATGACCATATACCTATTGAAAACCCTTGTAGTTAATGCTTAGTGCTTGTATAGCTGTAAACTTGGCATCAACATGATTTTTGATTCACTCAAAATCCATTAATATTACCATTACTCAGCAACTACTATAGACTTAGCATCAATTAGCTAGCCTAGGAGGTCGACACTAACTAGTATTCCACTTGAAAATCATTAGAAATTTTTCATGCTCGACAACAACATGAAAACTTAAAAATTCAATCTTGATTTTTCAACATCTTGCATCTTCATTCATGCTAATGTAGTCCTTTTAGTACTAACTTCTTTTGGAATTGATGTATGATATGATACTTTAAGTATCAGTCCCACATACCTCTTGTTTGCTTAGTTTGATGAGGTGTGACCACCTGACCCATTGGGTGAAGTGATCCCTTCTCCATTTGATGTACATCAACCATCTTTCTTCTTCCATGTCTTATTCATCTCATTCCTAATGTGTTCAACATTTTCCTTGCCATTGCCTTTATCAAACTCACAACTTGGTGCCTTTAACCTAGTTGGACAATGCTTGCTAATATAACCAATCTTCAAATAGCTAAAGCATGTGGTTTGACTCAACCACCTTTTGTAGTTACCACTAAAATGAGTCCTAATACAATTCTCAAGCATATGTCCATATTCTTGACAATAATGATAGCTATATCTTGTATTGTAATCCCAATTATAAGAGTTTCCATAGCGTCTTACCTTTGCTAGCTTGTTTGATGACCACATGGACTTGGATATGCATATAAAGGCTCTATGTCCATACTTCTGATAGTTGTAGCAATATCCTTCAAATCTTGGTGCATGCATGGTTCTAGTCCTACATTCATGTGCTTGATGACCTTGTTTATTACACTTATGATAGTGAACCATGTTCTTAGGCTTGATATTCTGATTTGTATTATTACTTCTATACACATTAGCAATATGTCCTTTCTTTCCACAACTATGACAAATAGGTTTGGAATTCTTACCTTTGATTTTCCTTTCTTCAACAACTTTGGATGATTCTCCTTATTTAGTGTTTGTGTAGCCCAATCCTATTGTATCTTTATTAGATCTAGGGGATCTCAGTAATTTCTCAAAGTATTTGATGGATTCATTTGGCTTGTTGAAAATTTCAACAAATTCCTTTTCTCTTTTTAGGTCATTTTGCAGTTGTTCATTTTGCAACTTCAATATAGTTATCTCAATGTCTTTGACATTCAACTAATGATGAGCATTCATCATTTGGCTCAAGATGTCTAATTTCATGTTTGAGATTTTGGATAGCTCTATTGACTTCTCTTTTAGTCTATTTGCTAGAATAGCCCTAAGTTGTGATTCTTGCTCCAACTTGAGATTTTTGATTTCTTCAGCTTGGATTCTATTCTTCTCTATTAGATCTACAACCGTTGCATCAAATTCACTGGAACTACCATCTACAAATAGCTTTGTGGTGTCAATCTCTTTGTATTGTGCATTATTTCCTACTATAGCAATCTCCTACCTTCTCTTTAAGGAAATCTTCAAGGCATCTTTGGCTTCATTCAGTTGATGTAATCTCAATCTCATAGTTCTCCATAGTCTTTCCCAATTTTTCAACTTCAATTTCAAGATCTTTCCTTTAAGTTGCAAAGCTTCTCCTTCTAAGAACTAGGCTCTGATACCAATTTTCAGAATTACAAGTGGGAAAGGTAAACTTAATTTTAAACTTGGATCCATAAAACTTTCACCATTCATACATCACATGCATTAACATACTGAAATAACATGTAAAGTAAATGCATCTAAAACATGTAAGTAATCAAACACACACACTCGACACCTGATATGATTACCAAGCAACCCTACAAATGAGAAGGTAAAAATAGGGTGGGGATGACACCCACAAATCTTCACTACTACAACAATAAAGTGTAGCCAATTAAGGTTACAATGGTTTGACCATGAATCGTGATCTGCCCTGTGAAAGGCCCACCCTATTAAAGACTTACAAAGACTATTAAGTCTCACCTTGTTAGGGTACTTCAACACCCTATTAGAAGTGTGCATGGTTAAAGGACTTTAGCTCATTCACTTGGAATGCCACCCTACTAAAGGATTTGGCAAAGCCTGTTAGGATTACTCTACCTAGGAGATTTAACATAAATCACATCTCAAAATGTCTTGGCATAGATATTGTAGTTGGTACTTGCTTTCTTGGTAACATATCACCTCTATCCAATCTCTAATTAATCCTCCATGATATGATGTATCAATCTTGTATCCTCTATCCTCTATTCTTCACTTAACTGATTTTGCAATTCACTCTTATTTCTAAGTCGCCTTGAATGCTCTGCAAACTATCTTATTCACTCCTCCAATTTGATCATTCACCCCTTTACAATGCTCTCAACTCTCTCAAAATTTAGGGCTTCATCCTCCTTAAGAAGACTGAGGTGGCTTAGGGTTAGGAATGAATCTACAACTAAGATTCATCCATTTTGTCACTTAATCCTTCCCATTTTCTAATTAGCTACATGTAATTACATAGGGAATCTACATGTAGATTCATCCTTATCTGTAAAGGTTGAAAACTAACCTTAGGTTGGCTAAAAAATGGTTTATAGAGTTGTTTATGGCATAACAAACAAATATGTCCAATCTGTGTTACTTGGCATATATAGTTACTAATGCTCGACATACACTATAATTTTTCTTCTAACTTAGCACCTAAATTGCTTAGCATCTACTGTTCACTTGGCACTTGAATCACTTGGCACAGTCTATCTGCTTAGCACTTGAGTGACTTGACACTCATTACAACTCAGCATGGTCTTATATTTACATGTTGTACTCAGCATGCATTACTAATTCAGCATGAACTTAGTAAATTTCTTAAGTGTGTTGACACTCAATTTTCAAAACCAATCTAAGATAAACACTTATCACTCCTCTCCAAAGTCTTCTCCATCTATGAGAGATCCACATCAGGAGTCTCTATATCCATTGAGTACATAGTTCTCACCTCTATGTCTTGGGAAGTCTTCTAAGGCTACTCACATATTTTTCCTTTCTTTGTCACTTCATTGGTAGGTATTTGTTGTGGCTCTTTCTCTTTTTCTACTTGTACCTATTCTTCTTCATTGCTCGGAGGAAGAAGAGTAGCTAAACCTTTACCCATGCAAAATGTAACTTGATTTGGAAATGATGGAACTACTTTGGGTCCTTGTGGTTGAGATGGAAACTGAATCCAATCCTCTTGTTGAGGTTGATTAGTTGGAGTATCTCTTATCTTATCTCCCACTAGTTCAATGCTAATCAACATAAAGTCAAAATCTAACATCTAAAGATATTAGTCACTTCACCCTCGTACTCATCAATCCATTGCTACAACTCATCCTTTGAAGTGATAGACTGAATAGGCTACTTGGGAATGGATGGTGGTGTTATTGTGGAGCTTCTTCTCCATTCTAACTTTATTTCTCTATAAAGATGAGCCCTCCAACTCAAAGGAAGGTTATCTTTTTCATCTTCATCATCTTCTTCTTCATTTTCTTCCAATGTTTTAATCTTTCTTCTTTTAGGAGCTAATAGGGAGGCTTGCACCTCTTGTTGAGGAGGAGACACTTCTTGTAGTTTTGCTTCAGTCCTTCCTTGCCCTTAATCTAGCGATGGCACTTAAGGATTATCCAAGGTTTGCATAGCTTCTACATTCTCTAACCCTTGTACATTTTCTACCCCTTCTTATGGTGATGCTTGAGTTGGTTCTTCTTTTGGCTTATTTTGTTGGGGAGAAGTTCTCTTCCTCTTTCCTTTACCCTTTTGATCCCTATAATATCCAACTTCTCTATCAAGTTGGTGCATTTTTTTCGGCCTCATTGGGGATTGAGTTGTAAAAGTGGGCACTATTACCTTAGCTCCTCTACCTCTTGCTAGGCAAGCTATAGCATGGAAGACTAATACTCAAGGAATAAGATCTAGTTTGAAAGGTCTTTTGATCCAATCCTTAGTCAATTTGATAACATGTCTGGCCCTGTGATTAATATCTAAGTTTTCCTCCTTATTAATCTTAGCATTCATAATGGGTCAATAAAAAATCTTGTCTCTATTATACAACAGACCAAGAACATCCTTAGTATCTTTTTGTACTACTTTTAAATGAACCTTTATCTTCAAAGTATTGCTTGCCAAATAGAGAGTCATCCTACAATAATCCCCTATACAAATATTGTAGTCATCTACCACATTCATCCAATGGTCCTCAATTGCATCTTCATGTTGGAATGTTTTACCTACTAACTACTACACTCTTCCAATGTTATCGAAATAAGGAAGAGGATAGTTATATTCCTCCAAGGGATATTGATCCCACTTGGGTTCAAAAGATGGAATATCCTATCTCTGAACCACACTAAATGGTCCTATCATAATGGGCCACACCTAGGTTATCTTGTGTTGCTTCCTTACTCTGTCATATGTAGACAAGAGTTGTTGAGTGATCTCTAGCAATATAAATTTGTCACTTGGATAACTAGGGAGCTTCTTGGGATTGATAGTCATTCTCACTACCCTCAAATAAGTGAATGTTTGAAATTAGATGTAATAGGCATCAACTTCCAAAATCTTCCCCACTACCTCATCTAATATCCTCTTCACATAATCCCCTTTAATGAACTAGATAATCACAAAAATAAAAGCATCATTCACTGTCCTATATTCCTTGTTGTGCTTTGGAAGCTTTTTCTTCACCAACTGGGGATATACTATATAGGGTCATCTATTCACATCTTGCATGCTGCCCTTTTTGAATAGTACTAGATAATTTATTGTCCTCACCCCTAATAGGCACACCAAATAGGATGTCATGTAGAACTTATGATTTTTCTTAATTGTCACCAACTACTCATCCAAGTTCTCTCTAAGAATGGAGTCCCAATCAATTGGCATCTTTGCTATTTTGATAGTCTCAATAAAGTGTACCATCCATATATTTAGGTATCCTAATGCTAGTAAACCCATGACTCTACTCAAGAGTATTATAGAATATCCAATATCCTCTTTCATATAGCCCCTTTTCATGTCCACTTTGCCTACTTTACATCCCAAAGGAGTCTTCACAATGAAGTATGAGGACTAGATAATTTTAGAAGCTTCCTCTACATGTTCTTTGTACCATCTTTCTACTTGAAGATAGGTTAATCTAATAAACTAATCTACTCTCAAGAGATGGAATACCTTTTCTATGTTCTTAGGTCAAAGATCTATCATGATCTCTCTAGTTATACTCTTTACAACCCTTTCCTCAAAGACATAGTTTTTTGCTAGTGTCATGATCAACTCTGAGGACTATACTCATACTAGGTGTGATGCTATGTTGACTAGGCTTGATTATATAAGAGCAGATATCAATGGGGACCTCTCTGTAGGTTTATTTCACAACACTAGGAATGCATTCTAGTTGGTATGGCCAAGTTCAGTGTCCCAAATCTCTAAATAATCATCTTGGAAGTGTGACTTTGCCAAAACACCTTGAAACTTAAAAATCACTAGTTTTAGGACCATCTTTGTAGCGAGGGAGGATGATGAAGAAGCAATTAAATCTATACAAAATCAATGTCTATTAGTCTAGAGTTTGAAAAAAAAAAATTAATACAAACCCTAGTGATGACAAAAAAAACCCAAAAACCCTAATTGCGAAAAGACATCAAAAAACCAAATTTAAACTCTAAAAAACAAAAAAGAGTGCACTTGGCACACCTCAGAGGTGCACTAGGTGTGCCTTATTCCTTATTAAACTTTCAAAATATGAGAGTGTGAACCTGGCACACCTCATGGGGTGCACTAGGTGTGCACCCTTATATCATTTAAGTGCATAAGTAGGGGTGCACATTTAGCACACCCTTTGATTCTTAATGTAATGGTGTGTAGCTACACACCTAGATAGGTGCGCAACTACACACTTTTCTTCGGTGTCAAATTTTTAAAGTTTTTTAGGTTTTTAATGTTTTAAAGTTGATGTAACAAAGGTGTACATCTTGCACACCTTAGGAGGTGCACAAGGTGTGCACCTTTGTGTAAGTTTGTTTAATCATTTTGGTGTGCTTTGTGTGTAGGTGAAGGCATAGGTGAGCCAGAGCTAGGCATCTCAAGAGCTATGGAGGTGCCAGAACATGGAGTTCAAAAAAAGAAATGAAGGTGAGAAGGGGTTGGGGGTCCTAGGTTATATAGACCTAGGACTTAGTGCACTAGCACACCTGGTGAGGTGTGCTAGGTGTGCATTTTTACTTGCAAGAAATGACTTACTCCCTTAGATGATGGTTTCTAGAATTTGGGTTTTTCAAGCTAAGACATAGATTAGCCAAAGACATTAGGCAACAACCCTAAAAAAAGAGTCGAACCCCAGACTGGGGATCCAAAAAACTAAAAAATAAAGTAGGGGGTCCCCATTTCTAGGAAAAATAGGGTGTATGTTGTGAAAGCACATAAACTTTTTATAATACAATGCTTATTTATCTAGATATGGTAATTTTTGTTATTTCCCTTAAGCTTACATACAGAGAAAAATAAAAACATAACACCAATAGATTAAGTATCTATATCCAAATTAGGTAGTAAAAGGAAAATACAAAGTATACTTACAGTGACACTTGTATTCAAAGCCTTCAAGTGCATATATATCTTGACAAATTGATTGAGTCAATTTTTGTTGAATTAATGGTATTGAACCTTCTACAAAACTACTAGGTGTCACACTTGATAATTCTTTTGTTGAAGTTTGATCAGAATCTTCTTAAAACTTATGTATCCAATTTCTCTACTAAAGCTTATTTTTTAATTAGAATAATTATGTCAGTGCACATTAGACTCAAGTGGTTCTATTGTTGGAAAGATAATATGAATGAGACAGCATTAATTTTTACTTTCAACTCTAGGGAATTTTATTTCTAAGCCATTTGATATTTTAAAATAAGGAAAATGCTTTTGAAAATTGGATATGTAAGCAAAGCTTTAGTTCATTTTGATTGTTTCATAAATAAATTGCAATGTAAGTGGGTGTGGCAATGAGCCAAGGTCTATGAAGAATGTTGTGTCAAAATTTTGATTCTAGATGACTTTAAATCTTATGTTTTGATTTCCTATGACTTCTAGACCATTTTGTGTTATTCTTATGTTGGAAATTCACAATTTTTATGTTGAGAAGCTCTACATCTCCAAGAATGTTTTCCAAATACCAGATGATCTAATACACATAACTAGAAGAGGAATTTGACACCTAAAAGTCACAACTCTAGTTAAAAATCAATAGGATTTGTGATACTTAATTAGGAAAGTACCTAATGTAAAACTTAGTGTGAACCATATCATACACATTAATGTATTTTTAATTTATTTTTTTATATCTTGGGAAATAATGATGTCATTAGGAAATTACACTTAAATACAACTACTAGGAGAAAATCAAACTCAGCAAGTTATGACATTATGAAGAATGGGTCACTGCACTATCAACATAATGATAAGTCATAATTATAGGAAGAATGGGATTGAGAGGACATAATTATACATTAATACTATTGTTGCAAAAAAAGGAAAAATGTGACTAAAATACACATGAAAGAAGTCAAAATATAAGGAAAGAGTAAGGAGTTATCATGCCTAGTGGAATAATTGACTATGTTGTATCCAGCCTGTCAAGACTTGTCTCTATATCTCCTGGGGACCTAGAAAATGTAAATGCATGGCGTTAGTCAAAGAGATTGGGAAATGAAGGGCCTTTACCTGATCTATTAAAATTGACTACCATTCATGTATATTTCAATCACATTATCAGATTAGACCATAAGGGAAAAGAAAATGCAACGTCACTATTAATGTATCGGGCATGAAAATGAATTCATAAATTGTAGTCTTATTTCAAAACATAAAAACATCCATGAGTAACATTATGATCATGAAAATAGCATGATGATAGTAGCAACATTTATACTAATGGCATGAAATTCTAAAGAGGAAAAGTTACAATTACTATCAGCAATGAATGTCAAAATAGAATGGTATCGATAAATGAACAAACATCACGTCATCATATTATTATGTCCTACTAAAGAAAATATCATGTATAAGGTAACTGATATTCACTATTAAATTGGCATAAAACATAGGTAGATGCTATTGATCAACATAATAATGAATAACCAAAAAGTTATAGAACAACCAATACAATGATATTGTTTTGAGCAGTCAAGTATTCAACATTATTTAGAATCATCGAATTGCAATAGTATAGATCAAACACCATACCATCAAAGTCTCATACACTAGATTCAAAATAACTACAGTTGAGGATATACACATGAAATCCAGGGAAAATTGTAAGCTAACGATGTAGTCATAGTCAATTATTGGTCTCCCCATCTCTGAACTCCCTTTCCATTTGTTTCTCTCTACACTATACTGAGCATAGTTTCTTCTACCATGTGTTCATGTTCTTTGTTGGTGTTAAATGAATTTTTAACTACAATCTCTCAGCCACTCCTTAATGATCCACTAAACTACTTGTGTTTGTGCTGCTACCCTACATTGGTTTGACTTCATTTTTATGATTAGAACATCTATATGCATTGTTACTACCCTCAAATTGGCAATGATTTCTATGACTAGAATAGTTCTTGCTATTCTTTTTCTACTCTACAAATTGATAGTGTTGTTCACTCTATCCCTAAATTTTTTGTTGTAGATAATGACCATGTTTACCTTGACTAAGACCCCCTATCTCAACCATCCTTGACTTACTAGAGGTTATATGATAGACTGCTAAAGCTAGAAATATAGAATGAAAACTTAAGAGACCTAATACAATCCCTCTCTAAGATAATTTTGGAGCTCAAACAGTAGACAGAGTCCAATACTACACTTCTCCACCACTTTCACCTCTGAGGCAACATGCATTAAATCTCACCTTGACTCTGTTATTGGGAAACTTGACAAGCTTGACACCAAAAGACAAGCAAACCAAAATTGTGGCCAAGCATTCCTCTCTAATATCTGTAACTAAACAAAAATTTAATAAATGGGCCTAGTTATGCACTAATGTTGCACCTCTTTCGATGTTGAGAAAATTATTCAAGGGAAACTTGAGGACAAGTGTGTGAGGCATGCTCACCAACTATTTGATAGTAACCTATTAGTGCATACTACTTGAAGTTTGATCTTCATTGATATATATTCATTGTTAGAGGAAATAAAAAATAAATTGAAGAAGACACTAGAAAAGAATGAAGAAAGAGGAAGGAGACTAGAGGAATTGATAAGGCAATAGATAGGAGAAGAAGCTAAGTAGAAGTATGATAGTAAAGAGGATAAAAATGTTGAGGGACTTGTTAAGGCAAAGGTTCAAGTAGTTGGAGAAGAAATGGTCACTGAATTAGACCAAGAAGCAGAGCTAAAGGGAGAACAAATGTCCAAAACAAAGGACAATAATGGTAAAGATGATAGTGAAAGAGAACCTGAACATGATGAAGCAACACATTTCATGCAACAAGAAAGAATCATGGAGTAGACAATCAGCCCTATGACTATAAATGTTGATGACATTAGTGAAGAACAAAGTCATTTAAAGACTAAACTAGTAAAAGGGGTAATGATCAAGACTTCAATTTAGGTAGAGGGGAAAGACAAAGCCATTGGTAAGACTAAATTTTTTCTTGATCAGAAAAAGAATCAAACATATTGGACTATATTTGAAATATTAACCTCAGAAAAAAAGGTTGAGGATGACAAAAAGATGGTGATAGGCTAGTTTAAGACCTCAAACAATATAGATCTTTATCAAAGCATAATTTATATCTTTTAATTATACTAGTGAATGCAACATTATTTTGATTTTGCTTGACTTGTAATTCTATGGTGTGTTTACAAGATTTTAGGCTTAGAAGATCTTTCATAGGGCCCCCTTTTTATATTGCATCAAAATGAAACCCTTCCCCATTCACCAAGATCACATATCAAATTAAGTTCATCTCACCTCACATCCTAAAGTATGGAACAAAACTACATGGTTCTCCATTATTGTTGACTCAAAATCCATGCGCTAAAACCACAAAATCTTTAGTTGAAGTAAACACAAGCTTTGACACCAATATACTATTTTATGAGAAATATGGCGGGTAAAAGCATAGATCTGTGTCACCATTTACGATACCAAAACCTATTTTGGTCAAATCTCATTTCTCTATCAAAACTCACTTTTTTTCAAAAACTAAAATAACCCTTTTATAGATCTCAGATTCAATATCATCATTCTATATATTTTTCAGTGTTTTGACTAGTTATAATATGTTATAATCTCAAAATATTATAAGTTGATATTTCAACATTTCAAAAGATGCTCCCTCAAAAAAGGAAAAAAAAAATAGTAAATCATATCAAAAAAATTAGAAAATCATATTTATCTCTAGAGAAAAGAATCCTCTTCATGAATATGTAATTTTTTTTCAAGAAGGTACAGATTTGATAGGGAAGTTTTGACAGGAGGAAAAAACTATTGGATTCTAATAAGGTTGAATTTGAGTACTTATAACAAAGAAAATATTCATAAAAAATAATTATTTCTTTTTTTGTTCCCTAGCTATACATGTCCTCTATATGATATTTTCAAATCAGAACAAAAAAAGATGATTTGCATATACTTGTTTGACGAGAACTACACCCTATACTTTTTACAGTTAAAAAAGGGACTTCAAAATAAAATAAAATAAATAAATTCTTGCTCAAAAAAATAATAAAAATTATAGGCATAAAACTCATCCAATTCTATACATTTAATCAATTTACATCATCTTCATATTCTAAACACAAATACCACTTTTTTTGTCATTAATGTTGAACTGTCACATTCTGATATCACGTTTCTTTACAAATGGTGACACAAGTTTGTGATTTTACCCTGGCCAGATGCTAATGTAATGATGATTTGGATGAGGAACAAGGCTTGGATCTAGTACAATTCTAAAGCCTTTATCTTTCAAAGGAATAATAGTGATGCAGGAGTGTTATAAACAAGAGTCCACCAAGATAACTGAGAGAGGGGGGGTGAATTAGGTATCCAATAATTAAAACATTTATTATCCTTAAAGAATCTTATCCATTCAACCAAAGTAAACAAAAACCATAGCAAGATGCAGATTAACAATTACACCAGATTTGCTAACTAGGGGAACCCTTGATTAGAGGGAAAACCCCAGAGGGAATGATGCCCATAAGATGATGTACTGATATAAATATTCCTTGTTAGAGGATGGATCCTCTTAGGAGTCTATTACAACATTTAATACATAGAGTCCTTGTTAAGAGTTGTGCCAACCCTGTTAGAAGTTTTAGTATAATGTATGCAAGAATCTAAAACATTTATCTTCTTTAAACAAACTTAACCATTTACCCAAAGGAAATAGCAACCATACAAGATGCACATAGATACCCACAAGATGATGTATAAATATAAATATTCCTTGTTAGAGGATGAACCCTATTATGAGTCTATTACAACACTTAGTACAATGCCCCTATTAGGAGACTTTCAATCCCTATTAGGAGATTCCAATCTTGTTAGGAGTTGAAGAACAATGTATGCAAGAAGAGCCCATTGCCCAAACATGCAATTTCAACTACAAGAAGAGCTCACCACTCAAACAAATAGTTTACTATTATTTTCTTCTTTTCTTGCTTCTGCCTCTATCTTGTCAACTAGACCAATTACCGTTAGACCTTGTACGTCAGGTCACAAATCTCAAATCCAAATATTAAACCTTAGATCACTCAGCAAAACCTCAGAAATGAAATTTCCTTTACTTTCACATTGCTCTTCTCAACTTTGCATTTCACACTCTCTAATTCTTTCAAAACATTCACAATTTTCATATATGCATGCCATGATAAAGGAAAATATCATTCCTTTATACCAAGTCCATAAAATAATTCCTTGAGTTGGTTGTTAGTCCTTCTCAATTAATTATTATAAGACCACATTAAGAACATGTTACACTTAGAGATAACACAATATTTTGCCTTGCAAATTGAATAAATTTCCATACACACAATATTATGATGAGTAAGCTTAGCCACATCATCCTCAACATGTCTTCTCCATGTCCTTAACCTCAATCCTTAAGATATCAAATCTACTAAGAGATCTAACAAGTTTACTAGAACATGCCTTTGTAAACTCTATCTTAAAACAAACATCATCAAAACTTAAATAACTTTATCTAGATTTATCCTTTCTACTTTTGATGTTAACTACATATGTCATATACTCAAAAGTGTCTCCCATAACTTTGGGTGGTTATCATGCTCAACTAGCCATCTGTATCAACTTGATCTTTATGTTGTTCTTTTTTCAAATACAATAGAAGACATTGAACATGCTATGTTGACATCAATGACAAACTCAGTCATGAATGTAACATATCATCATCAAACCAATCTTCCAACAATCTCCCCCTTTGGCATTGATGGAAACATAGATGAAAAACATCTAGTTCCAAGAATACCAACAAAAGACTATCCATCTTCAAATTTTCTTCATTAATCATACTCCCCCATTGATATGCCTGTACATACTCTACTTATTTTGAACATCTTCATTAGCATACTAGCAAACTTTTCTCCTTAGCATAATATTTTCTTGCAATACTTCTCCCTATTTAGCATTATGTTTTTTCATGCCAAACTTCTCCCTCACTAACATCAATGTCAACGGTTTCTGCAACCAATATCTCAGCATCAAACTTTGCAACAATTGATACTTATTTAGCTCGACTGTCAAAAGACACTATTCACAACAATATCAATCAAGAGTCCTAGATGACTCTATCCATCATAGATACTCCCCCATATAGGACGCATCAACATCCAATCCAAATAAACAATGGTGCTTTGTTAGCCTAGACCAATACATTCTTGCATCTTTTGCTTTGATGTAGGAAGGGGTATAACCCCAAGCATACCTCACAAATACTCAAAAGTCTCTTTGGGAAGAGTCTTAGTGAATATATCTACAATCTACTCTTTTGTGCTTACATACTCCAATCTGATTTTTCTAAAATATTTTCTCTCAACATATGATACTTAATATAAATGTGCTTAGTCTTCAAATGTAACACTGGATTCTTAGACATATTTACCATGCTTGTCTTGTCACAATGTATAACAATAGGTTCATTAATTTTTATCCCTATATCCTTTATCATCTACCTCATCCAAATAACTTGATTGTAGTTATTTGTTACTAAAACATACTCTACTTCTATTGTACTTTGAGATGTACAGTCCTGCTTCTTGCTTAACCAAGAAACCAATCATCCTCCAAGAAAGAAAGCTCCTCCACTGGTGCTCTTTCTATCATTTATATTTCTTTCCCAATCTACATCAGTATACGTAGTTAGAGTAAAATCATTAGATCTATCATACCATAATGCAAATTTTGAAGTTCCCTTTAGATATTTGAATATCCTTTTTACTACTACATAATGCACTTCTCTGGGATCAGCCTAGAATCTTGCAACAATTCTAATTGTATTTGCTATATTTGGCCTTTTGTAAGTTAGATATTGCAAACTTCCAATCATAGATTTGTGCTTCTTCCACTCAATAGTAGGTGTCTCATCCTTTGTAGATAACTTGTGTCTAGTTACCATAGGTGTTCCAATAGGTTTACATATTTCCAAATCAAACATTTTTAATGAGTCATTTAAGTACTTAGTTTGAGAAATGAAGATTCCTTCTTTATTATATACTATTTTCAATCCTAGGAAATATTTCATATCTCCTATCATACTCATTTCAAATTATTTCTTCATTTCTTCTGCAAACTTCTTGCTTTCTTCATCATTACCTCAAAATATAATGTCATCAACAAATATTTCCAAAATCATCAAACCATCATCGATTTCTTTCCAATATAGATTACTATCTATCATACCTTTTCTATATCTGAGCTTTGTCAAATGCTTGTCTAACCTTGCATACCAAGTTTTGCATGCTTGTTTTAATCCATACAATGTTTTCCTCAGTCTACATACTATGTCCTTGTCATCTATCAAAGGACATCCTTTAGGTTACCTCTTCTTCAAGTTCTCCATTCAAAAATGATGACTTGACATCCATCTAATATACTTTGAATTTCTTCTACGCTGCATAGGCTAAAAATATTCTTACTACTTCTATTCTAGCCACTGAAGCATAAGTCTCCTCATAATCTATTCCTTCTTGTTGTGAGTAACCTTTACATACCAATCTTGCTTTGTTTCTTACAATTTCTCCATGCTCATTCATCTTGTTCCTAAATACCCATTTGGTTCCTGTCACATTCTTGTCTACTAGTCTAGTGACCAATTCCCATGTTCCATTATTTTCTATCTAATCCATTTCCTCTTTCATAACTTGTTTCCAGTAGTCATATTTACATGCTTCATCTACATTCTTTTGTTCAACTTGAGATATCAAGCATAGTTCTTCATTCACTCTACTCCTTTACATTACACCTTTTTCTTTGCTTCTGATGATCTGATTAGGTGGGTGATTCTTTATCATGTTCTTTCCTAAAGTAGGAGTTTCTATCTCAACTCTTGGTTCTACTGAAGGTTCTGAGCTTTGTCCCTACCTTAAATCTCCTTCATTCTACAAATCAGTGTTAGTCTCAAGAAATATCTCATCATTTCTTGTATTAGTAACAACATCATCATCTAAATTATAATCAACTATTCTCTCTTGTATTCATAACTTCTCATCAATTCTCACATTTGCACTTTCCATAATAATCTTAGTTCTCTAATTATAACATCTATAAGCCTTGATTTTCAATGAATAACCAAGAAACATACCTTCATCACTTCTAGCATCAAACTTACCAATGTCATCATCTCTCTTTATGTAACACTTACTTCCAAATATTCTAAAATACTTAGCAGTAGGTGAGTGACCAAACCATAGTTCATAAACTGTCTTGTTTGTGTCCTTCTTAACTTTCACTCTATTCATAGTCTAGACTATTGTATTCATAGCTTCTCTCCAAAATTTCTTGGACACATCATTCTTTGCTAACATAGCTCTTGTAGCTTCTATAACAGACTTGTTCCTTCTCTCTACAATGCCATTGTATTTAGGGGTTTTCAGAGCTGATAGTTGTCTTTTAATTCTATTTTCATCACAAAACATGTTAAACTAATTTGAAGTAAATCCTCCTCCTCTATCTAATCTTAAACATTTAATCTTCAAACTAGATTCATTCTCAACTCTATTCTTGGATATCTTGAACTTGTCAAATGCTTTAGATTTCTCTTTAAGAAATGTAATTTATGTCATTCTATAAAAAACCATCAACTAGAATCATAAAATACCTTTCACCATAGAATCCTCTAGTCTTTGTAGGACCGCTGAGATCTATGTGTATAATCTCCAACTTCATTGTAGTGGTAAACTTCTTGCTAGGAAAATAAGTTCTTCCATGCTTTGCCAAAACACACTCCTTGCAAATTGTGTTAGTAGGCTTTACAATCTTTGGAAAATCTATAACAAAAAACATTCTACTTGTCCTCACAATACTATCAAAGTCCATATGATAGAATCTCTTATGCCATAACCAACTATCATCTACCTTTGTAGTCAAACATGTCATTTTAGTAGGATTCAAGTAAAATACATTACCTCTAGATCTGGTTCCTATTCCAATTACCTTTCCATCTTTATCTCTAGTCATACATGTCTTTTCTAAGAATTGCAACTAATAACCTTTGTCTACTAGTTGTCCAACATTGAAAAGATTGTGTTTTAAACCATCAACAAAGTATACATCCTCAGTATTAGTTTTACCATCAAGAGTCATAGATTCAATACCTTTTACTTGACACGTTGCACTATTTCCAACTCTAACAATTCCTCCATCCTAACTTTGGAAGTCAAAAAACTTGTTCATGTCACTAGTCATATGATATGAACAACCACTCTCAATTATCCAATTATATTTTGTCTCAACGTGTTATACCAAAGCTACCTTCTTTGGAATTTCTTCTTTAATTGCCTCAAATCCAATTTCATCATCACTAGCACTTAATTTATGTTCATCAATATCATAATCTTCATTTGCATACAAACAATCTCTATCTTTTCTAGGCTTAGGATTTCCTTTATACTTTTTCTTCCTTTTAGGACACTTAGATGCGTAATGACCATATTCATCACAAGTCTAGCATTTAAAGATTTTCTTATCTCCTTTTTCTCTTCTTATGACAAGGGCTATTGCTTCATCAATCTTTCTATCTTCTTTGGATCTAATGTTGCTAGCAAAATATCCTCTAGCACTTGTGGTCCTGGATAAGTTAGGTTGAATACTTAAGGCACTAAAAGTTGTCTCTGTTATGGTCAATTCTCTGGACTATCTAATTTCATTCTTAAATACTTCAAGTCTTCGAAGCAATGTCTCCTTTGTGAAATCTTTGGTACATGATATCAACTGTTGGAAATATTTAGAAAGGCTAGGTTACTAAGAGGGGAGGGGTGAATCAGTAACCCTACAAAACTTTTAACTTCAATTATCCAATTAACATTTAATCCTTCTCATATAATTTAATCTAATTACATGCAAAAGAAACTAAAAATATGAAAGCATTCATGACATTGTGACACAAATATTTGGTGACTTAGAAACCTTCCAAATAGAAAGTAAAACTAGGGTGGGGATGATACCCACAAGCTTTAGTACTGCAGTATAAAGTTGGCCTATTAAGGTTTACATTGATCACTTCTGATGATCTTCCCTATTAGGAGCAATAAGGATTGCTAGGTCCACCTTGTTAAAGGATTTACAAACATACAATGAAGTATGCACTCGGTAAAGAGATTTATAAAAGACTATTAGGTCTACCTTGTTAAAGGATTTGACTAATCCTCCTGTTAGGATGAAACAGTAACTGATCTCTAATCTACAACTTGGTTTGCTGAATGAGATTCCTTTATGTACTAATCATCTTGTTGTGATAGATATGTCTTTGTTGCTCCTTATACTCTTGTAGCCTTTGTGATTAACTCTTTCTGGTCTTCTCTTAAGATTACATATGCATCATTACTACTCACATTGGATGTGATACAATACACTACATATATACCAATCCAATTGTACAAATTATAAAGTCAACCACTATACAAGTTTACATAAATATTACAAAGTTGGCTCAAATGTAGATACTTGAGTTCTGAAGATTGACTCGATGAAATTTTGATACTCGACATCCACTAGCAATGTTCAACATCATCATGCACTCAGTAGACATAGAAGCTCGGTCCATACTGATCACTTTCAAGTAATCTTGAACTTGCTCTGCATCGGTGACTCAATAGATACTATGAAACTTATCATGTAAATTGAATCACTTGTTTACCACTACATAGCTCGGTAAACACTATCACTTTGAGCTTGGTATAAATTGATTCACTTGGTTAACACTGAGTAGCTCGGTTAACACTAGACTTGCATCACATAAATTGCAAACTTGGTAAACACTACACAACTTAGTTTACACTGGTAAACTCGATATATACTGAGATGCATGGTTTACACTGCTGATCTTCATAGTAACTAAAACTGCTCGGTAAAGACTAGAATTTGTTCAAAGGACTCGGTAGCAATTGTAGAACTTGGCACCAATTGAAATGTGTAGCAAACATTGTTATTCATACAATAAGCTTAGTAGCTATTTATAATTTGAATAAGTGTATGTCATTAATAACAAACTTGACTGAGATGTCAATAATCTCCCCCTTTGGCATTAGTGATAAAAATACTTGTCATCCAAAACTGAATTCAAAAAGTTTCCTGAATACCTTTTATCCATCACCTCATGATACTAGCTTGCTAGAGTATACTATTTTTGAAATTTTTTTTCTAAATTGATTTTGTAAGATATATATATTTACATGGTAAGGTTCTCTCATACATTATACTATACATCTTCTTGCTATATACAACATATACTTACTTTACATATATTTCTCCCATATTTCTTTTACAACTTATTACATTTTTTCCCCCATAACTTTTACATTTTTGTCCATCTATTTTTTCATATACATCTTTCTTATATCTTCTTATTCATAGTATATACTCCCCTATACATATGTCTTTCTTCACTTTTTTAACATTAATGCCAAATATTTATTTTATTTATTTACATAGTAACACCAAAATGAGATAAAAATTTTGAGTGTACCTTGAGTATGATAGCCAAATTTTTATCCCAATTGTCTTGCAGAACCTTACATGTGTGAAGTGCAATCTACACTTTACTAACAACTCTTTCATGTGGTATGCTATGGATAAGTTGTTGTCATGGATGAGAGTTTTAGAATGTGCAATATGTTTCTACAGTGGATCCATGTTTGGAAGAATCATATTTTGTATATCTACCAATTTAGATATGATCCTTGCTTCTTCTCTAAGCAGTTCTACTTGTATATTTGTCAAAAACCTTATCTTCTTGAAGTGTGGAGAACTTGAACTAGGGTCAAGTTGTAACTATTGAGCACTTGACTTGATATCTTCATCTATTTTGGACAATTTATCCTTTATTTCCTTAGTAAAATTAGAAACATCGCATAGCTTACCAAAAAGTGATGATAAATTTGTAAAAGATGTTTCTAGAGAACCCAAAATTGTAGAAAGTTCTACTTGATAGATAGCTATTTGTTGAGCAATGTGCTCCAACAATTTATTATCAAAATTATTTTCTACCTTATGTAGTAAGTTATCTTGTCCATCCAAGTCTTCATTAAACTTTTGGATTGCCTCTGCTAGTTGATACAAAATTGGCTATGAAGAATCAACCTCTATACCTGTAGCTTCTGCCAAAATATTCTTGGCATCCTCAATAATTTTAAATTCCTTATCTCTTTCCTCTCTTAATCTCTTTTGTTTGACTTTTTTCTAGAGGAGTTCACCAAATGTCTACATTTGGTCTAGATTAAGCTTGGAAATATTCCAATTTGGGATTACAATTTCCTCATCTAGGTCTATTTCTTCCTCCATCTCTTTTCCTTTACCCAAAAATTTTATGCTTAGTTGAGCCTTGGTCTCAACTATCCTTGCACTTATTGCTTGTGTGCCCTGAATAGAAATAATTGTAGACATACTAGGACTAGTTGTAAAAATTGATATTGCACTTATTGACAAAATACTAACAAAAATACTGAGGAATTCAAAATTGATGTAGCAATCAAAGATGTGTCCAAAACTATTGTGCTAAAAATTGATGTATTCAAAATTGGTGTAGCCAACTTGGTAGAAGAAGGAAGAGTCTATAGCTTAGTAGATGAAGTGGAGGTCACTTTAGTCAATGATGTGCTAAGCTAAATTGGAGAAAAGAGTGATTAGACATTTGGGTTGTCACTGGTGGTCACAATTAATCTTGCTAGGGTTGTCTCCATGCTTGATGTTGTCATTGGTTTGTTTGGAGAGTGAGGAAGTGAGGAAATGACTTCTATAGCTATCTTAACTGTATCAGTTTCCTCATCATCTTGTGTTGCTTCCTTGGTAGCCTCTTGCTCTTGTTCCTCTTTATCTTCTATGTTATCAAAATGTGTTGGCTCTTTGTCATTTCCTTCTTTATCCTTTTCCTTATCCTCTTCACCATCATCATCATCTTTTACATCAATAGGAAAATCATTCAATTTATGTAAAAGATAGATATTTTTCCAAGTGTTAGTTGCATTCCTTATAACATGCTCAATATCTTTCATCATAATTAGACAAGTGTTGAATTTCATAATAAAATTTTCTTCATTTTTCTTTAGTGACTCTTTTACCTCTACATTTGATATGCTTGGTATAAGCTACCTCAAAATTTTCCCATAGATGTCTTTGATAATTTACATGGCAAATTCCCATCTTGGCTTAATGTTCTTCACCAAAACATTAGGAATTTGAGAAGCAAGTTGGTTTGGTGGATATTTCTATTTACCCATTTTGTCCGTCACCAGATCTTATATCTGCTCCTTCTTTTTAACTATTTTGATTTCATAGTTTAATGCTTTAAAGTTTTTTTATACTGGCTCCAACTTCCAAATCTTTCAATTTCACTTGGAAGGTGGGTGGAGTTTTTCTGAATATAATGTCTCCTCCTTCCTTGTTAGTTTTCTTCCTAGAGGATCTTCTTGTAAATACTGCAGTGGATGGCTTTGGTGGCTTGATGATAATTACCTTGCCCTTCTTCCTTAATGGTTCTTCTTCCTCATCATCTATTTTCTTATCCTCTACTTCCTCATCCTCACATTTTCCTTCGGTCAACAAAAGGGTAGAACTTGTTTTTAGTTTAGCAATTCTTTTCTTTCCTTTGTTAACCACCTGAGGGAGCTTTATTTCTAGTTCTATACTAGTTTTTGCTTCATCATATATATCAAAATATGCAACCTTAGGATCAATTGGTTCATTAACAAGTGCCTCAATGATATCTTTAGTTTCATCAATATTAACCTCATATCCAAGAGGTATTATCTATGCAATTCTATGCCTAACTATTTGAATGTATACTTTGTCACTATCTTCCATAAAACACACATCATCCTTATAGTCTTCAACAAGTTTCTTGGGGGTATCTATTGTTCATTTTCTCCTTGAATGCATCAAAATAGTTTTCCATGATACTATTATAGTTCTCACCCATCTCAACAATATACTCATTGATCTAATAAAGCACATGCACATCTTTTCTCCAAACAACAGTGCCTTTTGAAGGGAAGAATTTTTGAACATAAAAGAATAGGCATGTTAACAAGGAGCCAAACTTACATGGATTATTCTTTGATGTCCTGATGCTTTCCATATTCTTGTTGAACTATTTCAATAGTAGCTTGATAAGGTCAAAAGATAGATTGTTCTTCACTACCTTGTATGCAAGGTAAACTGCTTCACATGATACATTGTTTAACCTACTTGAGCTATAAATCTTGTGTGCAATAATATGGATTTTAAATTTCAAATCCATCTCTATGACACTGCTAATCTTCATTCCTCTGCCATCCCATTTTGCTAGTGTTTTCTTTTCAATTTTTTCCTAACCTAGGGTTTTGGTCATCTTAGCTTTGGCCAGCATTGGGAGATTAGCAATTCAATGAATCATTTTCTTTGTGATCAATACTAGTTGCTCCAACCACAACTACCCATTATGCACCCGACTAATGATAAACCTAATCCATTTTTCTTAAAATTCATGGGGCATGTGAGGGATGTGAGTTAACCCTTTAGTTTCTAGATGTTGGTGCTGAGGTTTCAAAACTCCATTTACATGTAGTTTATCTAGGGTATCATTCATTTCCAAAGTTCCAATCTCTTGAATAAAACATTTAAAGTGAGTGCAAATATCATTGTTTAATATTATCTTTGGAGGGATTTGAGACTACGCTCCACTCAGATCTAGGGTTTTGGTGATTGCAGGAGAGAGCTTGAAGTTTGGTGCCTTCCATTCCACTCCACAAACCAACATGTTTAGCCCTTGCTTTGCCTTGTTGCTATGCCATCTTCACTCGGTAGGGTTTGAAAGAAGTTGAAATCTTTTGCTAACAATTCACTCAAATTGCTTGGATGCTCTGAAGATCGCACTTCGCAATAGCTCTCAAGAATTTTATGGTAAGAATGACTTTGATCCCATGCCTTTTATCAAAAAAATTCCATAAATTCTCAATGCAAAAGGTAGATTAATTGACATCATCTTGATAGTATGTCATCCACTTATTTGCATTGAATACTTAGTGAAGTCTTCATGACTCGGTAACCACATGCATCTTTATTACTCTCGACCTCACTTCAGTAAAGTCTATATCCCAACCTCACTCAGTAGAGAAGGTAACTCAGTAGACACTAGTACCCTTTTACTTGGTAATCCCTTTTTATCCTGAGTAAAGATTTAGATAATTTTGTTCTTTCAATCTAGAACTATTTTGAATGTTTTCTTTGGTATCATAGTCCCAATTTCTCCTTTGAGAACTTAAGTAGAAATGGTAGAGTCACTCAATTCTTGAGTGACTTGATCACCATTGCTTGGACTTGTATTCTTGGTAGACTTTGGAACCCATTGCTATCTCATCTATTTTTGGATGTTATCAGCTTTTTCCTTCTTTTCATCTTCAATTCTACTAGTATTCATTCAGTTCTTGGTAAGATGACCAAGTTCTATACAAATGAAACATCCATTAGTAGTATCTCTTTTCCTCAAATGATGCTTTACACAATTCATTCCAATGTGTCCAAATTCTTCACAATAATGACATCTATACTAGGTGTTGTAGTCTCAACCAAATATTGCTTTCACAATTTGTTCTGCTGGATTCAATATCTTGGTTTTGCATTTTGATAATTTGTGTCCATGTTTCTTACATTTTTGACATTTTCCTTCAAATCTTGGTTTCTCTTTGCATTCATTAGCCTTATGACCATGCTGATTGCAATTGTAGCACTTTCCATTAAATTTTTCCTTTCCATTGCTCCAATATTTGTTTGAAGTATGACCCATCTTACCATAGTGATTGTAAGTAGGTCTTTGATTCTTTTAAGCTCCTTGCTTGGATGATTTTCCTTCTTTTGTATATCCAATTCCTACTTCTCCTTTTTGTCTATAGAGATTTTTCTCATTCAATTGATTCATGTCTACTTGGGATTTCATCATTCTTTCATTGATTTGCCTTTCAAAGTTTAGATCATTTCGTAATCTTTCATTTTCATTTAGATCTTAAGCTCACGATTTCTTCATTTGCATTGGAGAGCTGATCAATAAGGTCTACTTACTGAAGGGATTGATTTTGGATCTCATTGTTCTTTCCTTCTATCTCTTCTTTTATCTTGTTCTTCTACTCCATGACCTCACATAGCCTTACTGACTAAATTTCTTGTTCTCTTCTTGGTTTTCATACTTCTTCTTGTAGGGAACCATTCTTTTCTAGGAGTTCTTTGATTGCTTTATTGGCTTCATCACTGATTACTTGAATGAATATCTTTAACCTTTTCTTCAATGTAGAGATGATCATTCATTTGAATTGCAATTTCTTTTCTTCTTTTTAGGGATTGAGAGAGTTGCTCCTATGCTTTCTTGAGTTGGGCAATAGCCATTTCCAAATCTAGCTTCTCATTGTCAATAGCTTTGTCAAGTTTGAATATCTCCATGGCCTTGATCTTTGCTCAAGCTATTAATATTTCTCTTGAGAACCACAAATCTCTAATACCAATTGTTGGAAATATTAAAAAAGGCTAGGTTACTGAGAGGGGAGGGGTGAATAAATAACCCTATAAAACTTTTAACTTCAATTATCCAATTAGCATTTAATCCTTCTCATATAATCTGATCTAATTCCATGCATAAGAAACTAAAAATATGAAAGCATTCATAACATTGTGACACAAAGATTTGGTGACCCAGAAACCTTCCAAATAGAAATAAAAATTGGGGTAGGAATGATACCCATAAGCTTTAGTATTATAGTATAAAGTTAACCTATTAAGGCTTACATTGATTGCTCCTGATGATCTACCTTTTTAGGAGCAATAAGGACTACTAGGTCCACCTTGTTAAAGGATTTACAAACATACAATGAAGTATGCACTCAGTAAAATTTTTTATAAAAGACTGTTAGGTCTACCTTATTAAAGGAATTGATTGATCCACTTTTTAGGATGAAATAATAGTTGATCTTTGGTTTGCAACTTGGTTTGTTGAATGAGACTCCTTTATGTACTAATCACCTTTTTGTGATAGATATGTCTTTGCTACTCCTTATACTATTGTAGCCTTTCTAATTCGCTCTTTTTGCTCTTCTCTTAAGATTACATATGCATCATTACTACTCAAATTGGATGTGATACAATACACTACATATATACCAATCCAATTATACAAATTACAAAGTCAGCCACTATACAAGTTTAGACAAATATTACAGAGTCGGCTCAAGTGTAGACACTCGAGTTTTGAAGATTGACTCGGTGAAGTTTTGATACTTGGCATCCACTGTCAATGCTTGGTATTGTCATGCACTTGGTAGATGTATGATCTTAGTCCATATTGATCACTTTCAAGTATTCTTGAACTCAGTCCACACTGGTGACTCGGTAGATAGTGTGAAACTCATCATATAAACTGAATCACTTATTTACCACTACATAGCTCAATAAACACTATCACCTCGAGCTTAGTATAAATTGAGTCACTTTTTTAACACTAAGTAGCTTGATTAACACTAGAATCACATCACATAAACTACAAACTCAGTAAACACTGCATAGCTTAGTTTGCACTGGTAAACTCGACATATACTAAGATGCATGGTTTACATTGTTGATCAATGTATGCAAGAAGAGCCCAATACCCAAACATGCAATTTCAACTACAAGAAGAGCTCACTGCTCAAACAAATAGTTTACCATTATTTTCTTGTTTCTTCCTCTATCCTGTCAACTAGAACAATTATTGTTAGACCTTGTAGACTAGGTCATGAACCTCAGATCCAAATATTAAACCTTAGATCACTCAACAAAACCTCAGTAATGAAGTTTTTTTTAACTTCTGCACTGCTCTACTCAACTTTGCATTCTGCACTCTCTGCTACTTTAAGAAGATTCTCAATTCCCATTTATCCATGCCATGATAAAGAAAAATATCCTTCCTTTATACCAAGTCCATAAAATGATTCCTTGAGTTAGTTGTTAGTCATTCTCAATTAATTATAACAGGACCACATTAAGAACATGTTACACTTAGCGATAACACAAATCTTCCACCTTAAAAATTGAATAACTTTTTTACATGCAATATTATGATGAGTGAGCTTAGCCACATCATCCTTAACATGTCTTCTCCATGTCCTTAACCTTGATCCTCAAGATATCAACTCTGCTAAGAGATATAACAAGTTTACTAGAACATGCATCTGTAAACTCTATCTTAGAATAGACATCATCAAAACTTACATAACTTCTTTTAGATTTATCCTTTCTGCTTTCGACATTAACTACATATGCAAAATACTCATAAGTGTCTCCCATAACTTTGGGTGGTTATCATGCTCAACTAAACATCTGTACCAACTTGATCTTTCTATTGTTCTTTTGTCAGATACTACAGAATACATCAGACATGCTATGTTGACATCAATGACAAACTCATTCATGAATATAACATATCATCACCAAACCAATATTCCAACAAGCCCACTACCCAAACATGCAATTTCAACTACAAGAAGAGCTCACTACCCAAAAAAATAATTTACTATTATGTTCCTCTTTCCTCTATTCTATCAACCAAACTAATCACTATCAAACCTTTTAGATGAGGTCATGAGCCTTGGATCCAAATATCAAACCTTGGATCACACAATAAAACCTTGGCAGTGAAGTTTCCTTCACTTCTACTCTATCTTCTCAACTTTTCTTTTTGCTCTCTTTGCTGCTTACAATCTCTTCTCCATGATACATTTAGATTCCATATCTTCTCTACTTTATAAATAAAAATTTCCTTCCTTTATACCGAGTCTATAAAAAAATTCCCTGAGTTGGTTGTTAGACCTTCTCAATTAATCATCATAAGACTACACTAAAAACATGTTACACTTAGCGATAACATTAATTCTCTACCTTGCAACTTGAATATCTTTTTGTACATACAATATTATGATGAGTGAACTTAGCCACATCATCACCAACATTTCTTCTTCATATCCTCAATCTTGATTCTCAAAATAACAATTTTTCTAAGAGATATAAAAAGTTTACCATAAAATGCCTTCGTAAACTCTATCTCAGAATAGACATCACCAAAACTTACATAAATTCTTCTAGAATTAACCTTTCTTCATACAACATTGATTGCATATACTAGATACTCAAAAGTATCTCCTATAACCTCATATAGTGAAAATACTAAACTAGCCATCCATATCAACTTGATCTTTCCATTGTTCTTCTGTCAGATACCATAGAAAAATGCTATGTTGACATTAATGACAAACTTAGTCATTAATGTAGTATATCATCGTAGTAACATATCTAAAATACTCCCCCATAGGAATATCATCAAAATTCATGTTTCCAATAATCTCTCCCTTTGAAATTGATGGAAACATAGATGAAAAACATGTAGTTCCAAGAATGCCATCAAAAGACTATTAATATTTCTTTTCAAATCCTCTTCACCAATCATTCTCTCCCATTGATATACCTTAATATGCTTTCCATCAAACTATCATTCCATGTTGTACTTGTTCTTTCTTATCTCTACTTCTCTCCATGACCTTTTTCCTCATGATCTCTATCCCATGATATTTTTCCTCATGATGTTTTCCATGTTTTACTTCTCCCCCATTGACATCAATGTCAAAGGTTTTAGAAACCATTAAACTCTTCAACAACTTATTCTTACTAGCTCAAGTTTCCAAAGACACTATTCAAAAACAACATCCAAGAAGAGTCCTAGATGACTCTATCCATCACAGATACTCCCCCATACAAGAAGCATCAACATTCAATCCAAACAAACAATGGTGCTCTATTACATAGGACTAATGCACTCTTGCCTCATTTACTCTAATGTAGGGAGGAGCATAACCCCTAGTATAGCTCACAAATACTCAGAGGTCTCTTTGGAAATAGGCTTAGTGAATATATCAAAAATCTTCTATTTAGTGCTCACATACTCCAATATAATTTCCTTTTCTAAAAATTTCTCTCTTAGCATGTGATACTTGATAAAAATGTGCTTGGTGTTTGAATGCAACACTAGATTCTTAGACATATTTACTATGCTTGTATTGTCACAATATATGACAATAAGTTCACTAATTTCTCTTTATATATCCTTCAACATCTGCTTCAACCAAACAACTTGATTGCAATTGTTTGCTTTTGTAACATATTCTTCTTCCACTATACTTTGTAAGGTAAAATCATGCTTCTTGATTAGCCAATAAACTAATCTTCCTCCAAGAAAGAAGGCTCCACCACTGGTGCTCCTTCTATCATCCATACTGCTTGCCCAATCAACATCAATATAAGCACTTAGAGTAAAATCATTAGATTTTTCATACCACAATCCAATCTCTAGTGTTCCTTTTAGATAACTAAATATCCTTTTGACTACTGCATAATGTGCTTCTCTGGGATTAGCTTGGAATCTTGCAACAATTCCAACCACATTTGCTATATCCAACCTTGTGTGAGTCAAATATTTCAAACCTTCAATCATGGATCTATACTTCTTCTACTCAATAGTAGGTGTCTCAACCTTTGCAGATAACTTGTGTCCAGTTACCATAGGTGTTCCAATAGGTTTACATGTTTCCAAACCAAACCTTTTCAGTAAATCCTTCAAGTACTTAGTTTGAGAAATAAAGATTCCTTCTTTATTCTGTACAATTTGTAATCCTTGAAAATATATCATTTCTCCTATCATACTAATTTCAAATTCCTTTTTCATATCTTTTGCAAAATTGTCACTTTTCTCATCATTTTCTCCAAAAATGATATCATCAACAAATATTACCAAAATCATTAATCCATCATCAATTTCTTTCCAACACAACTTACTATCGACCATACCTTTTCGATATCCAAGATTTGTCAAATTCTTGTCCAACCTTGCATACCAGGTTCTAGGTGCTTGCTTCAAGCCATACAATGCTTTCTTAAGTCTTCATACTATGTCCTTGTCACTATCAAAGAACAACCTTTAGGCTACTCTAAGTATACTTCTTCTTCAAGTTCTCCATTCATAAATGTTGACTTGACATCCATCTAATATACTTTGAATTTCTTGTATGATGCATATGTTAAGAATAATCTTACTAGTTCTATTCTAGCCATAGGAGCATAAGTCTCATCATATTCTATTCCTTCTTGCTATGAGTAACCTTTACATATCAATCTTTCATTGTTTCTTATAACTTTTCCTTGTTCATTCATCTTGTTCATGAATACCCATTTAGTTTCTATCACATTCTTGTCTGCTGGTCTAGGTACCAATTCCCATGTCTCATTCTTTACTATCCAATCCAATTCCTCTTTCATAGCTTATTTCCAATAGTCATCATCATCTAAATTTTAATCAATCATTCTCTCTTGTATCCTAAATTTCTCATGAATTCTCACATTTGTACTTTCTATAATAGTCTCCAAAATTGTTTCCTCTATTACTTGCTCTTCATTAATCAGTCTAGACTCATTAGCATATTCATTCAAGGAAAGATCCTTGAAAGACTTCAACTTTATCATAAAGTAAATTCTTTCTAGCCTTTCTTAATCTCTTAGGAAATCTACTTGAAAAATGACCAAATTATTTACATGTGCAACAAATAAAAAATTTCATACTTTATGGTTCTCTCTTTGTAAGTAGATCAATACCTTCCTTTATCTTTATGTCTTCTTCTCATTTGGATCTATCTTTGCTTGTGCTTCTATTCTCTTGTATACAACAGAAGGATTCTAGATCTGAAAACTCAATACTCTACTCTTTACAGAAATCTATAACTCACTAAGAATTTTCATCATTCAGGCGTCAAAATTTCTACTGTCAGATGTAGGATTATCTTTCCTAAACATGCTCACCATGGATCTCCCAAATTTGTTAAACTTTATCTTCAAGGACTTGATGCTATGATATCGATTGTTAGAAATAATAGTCCACCAAGATAACAGAGAGCTGGGGGGTGGTGAACCAATTATCCAATAATTAAAACATTTATTATCCTTAAACAATCCTATCCATTCAACCAAAGTAAATAACAACCATAACAAGATGCATATTGAAAATTACACCACATATGTTAACTATGGAAACCATTGATTAGAGAGAAAACCTTAGTGGGAATGATGCCCATAAGATGATCTACTAATATAAATATTCTTTGTTAGAGGATGGACCCTGTTAGGAGTCTAGTACAATATTTAGTACATAGAGTCCCTATTAAGAGACTTTGAATCCCTGTTAGGACTTGTAGTATAATGTATGCAAGAAGAGACCACTTCCTAGCAAAGTTTCCTTCACTTTCTCTCTCTCTACTCAACTTCACATTCTGCTCTCTCAATTGCTTACAATCACTTCTCCATGATACAATTCCATTCCATATCCTCTTTACATGATAAAGGAAAATTTCCTTCCTTTATACTAAGTCTATAAAATAATTTCTTGAGTTGTTTCTTAGATTTTCTCAATTAATTATTATTATAGGACCACATTAAGAACATGTTACACTTAGCAATAACATTAATCTTTTGCCTTGCAACTTGAATATCTTCTCATACATGTAATATTATGATGAGAAAACTTAGCCATGCCATTGCCAACATGTCTTCTTCATATCCTCAACCTTGATTCTTAGAATAACAATTTTTCTAAGAGATATAAAAAGTTTACAAGAACATGCCTCTATAAACTCTATCTTAGAATAGACATCAAAAAAACTTACATAACTTCTTCCAGACTTAACATTTCTTCATTTGATGTGAACTACATATACTAGATACTCAAAAGTATCTCCCATAACCTCATATAGTGAAAATACTCAACTTGCCATCCATACCAACTTGATCTTTCCACTTTTCTTCTACCAGATACCACATAAAACTACTATGTTGAAATCAATGAAAAACTCAGTCATGAATGTAACACATCAGCATAGTAACATATCTACAATACTCTCCCATAGGAATATTATCAACATTCATATTTCCAACAAGGAGCACCTCAATTTTGGGTTGCAAGACTTAGTATTTGGGTCATGGATATAGAATAAGGGTTCAATAGAAACCCAAGGGTGTATTTTTGCTTTTATTTTGGTTTATGTTGCATCTTGTTATAATGATTTTCCATGCCAAAACTCCAAACAACTAGAAGAGTTTCCTAGTGGGTCAAAAGCTAGTCAAAGCTTGTCAAACAACCCTAACATGGTCAAAAGTATGGAGATAGGTGGGCTAGGAAATGATAAGTCCTAAAACACCATGAGACACCCATTTTACATTTATTTGTGGCAAAGAAAGCCAAATGTTGTTAAAAAAGTGTCAATTTTGCAAAATTGAAAAGTTGAAAAGTTGCAACATTATTGCAAACTCAAAAAATTAGTTGTGTGCTTGAACAAAGTTATCAAGAATAGTTACCTCCACCTTGTCAAGGATAGGAATGAGTGATTAAAAAATATTTATAGATTTTTCGAAGGCATTTGTATGGGGTGGGGGGGGTGGGGGAGTAATGAATGTTGAGGAATGAGACAAAAGTTGCATTTTTTTATTGTATATTTTCTGGTAATTAGAAAAATATAATCAGTTCAATAAATAGTAATGGCATAATTAATGTTGTACATATTGATGGATAAGGAAGATAACAATTAATGGAAGGAAGAGCCATAATAAAGATGATAAATTAAATCCAATAAGTGCAGACCTGACACAACAATAAAGCATCAGAATGTAAAAATAATAATTATAAGAGAAATGAAGCATGACAATGAGTGACATACATTAATACAAGGATAATTTTTACACAACCACTAGCCAACCAAAAATTATGAAGAGGAATATTGTCAATACAAACTACTCCACAAATAGGGGAATCCTATTATTACTAATAAGGTATAAATCTCTTATTAATACAAATTTCTTCCAAGTACTTCTTATTTATTAGATATGATATGTTTCTATTCCTAACAACTACCTCCCAAAAAACAAAGCATACTTTGTGATAGCAAGGATGTCTTTTTGGATCAAGTTAGCCACTTTTATAGTTTTATAAAAAAAGGTATGCACACATTACCTGGGAACACTACATTCTTCAGTTGCAAACATCATTCTGAATCACATACTAAGTAAAACTTGTGTACTATAGATTGCTTTTTTGTGCTTGGCAAAAGGAATGACAAACTCTGATGGGCTTGCCCTGTTCAGAGTAGTAGTAAAACAAAGATCTAAAATTCACTTTCTCAAGAAATTAAATACCACCAACATCTTATCTAAATAGAAGAAAATCAAAGTAGCTTGGGATTATAGAAAACCATAAATGGGATATGGTTACAAGAAGCAAGATTTTTTGTAGCTAAGACTCCAATATGCATATTATCACTAGATATGATGGAGGATTCTATAGCTACTTGCTGCCTATTTGCATGCTTATACCAAAAAGAGTTTGTGATTTCTCATCCCTATTATTTAGGAAGTGTGAATGTCACATATGATTAGTCATAGAAAGAAAAAGTAATTTAAGAACTCATTAAATTTCAAGGACACGTTATTTTTCACTAATCAAACATTAGGAAGTGTGGATGTGATGCATGATCAATCATGGAAAGAAAATTTAATTTAAGAACTCATCAAATTCAAAGGATTCATCATTTTGTACTAATCCAAGTAAACAAAAAAATAAGCAACCTCATCAACAATCATGTCTTTAGATAGTTATAATTACTTGATTGGGTATAGAACTAATTAACTAGTCTATAAAGGTCATTAAAGACTGAGTTACAAATAGAGTGGAATGTATTTTGGAGTAGGATTAATTGAAGAGTGAATACAAAGTTTATTAATTGTGTTATTTTTATGCTCTAATAGTTTCATAGTGTCTTGGAATCTATTTATTTAGCTTCAATTTTGATGGTTGAATATTTTATGGTGTTTACTTCTAAATACATCGATCTCTCCATCTCTTGGCTTTTGAATCATATGTTCAAACCCATTAACAATAGAGATATTAGTATTTAAGTTGATTGCCAAAAACACTATTAAGGGTAACCAAAGAGTTTAGAAATGTAGTTTCCTTCATGTTTAACATATAAATAAGCCCCATCATGGACAAGTATAATGGATGGAAATGTATAGTACCTATCATGTTCATTGTAGGAGCAACATGCAAATACAGACACATAGTATGAAGATATAATTGGACTATGACAGGCACAATGAAGGGTTTACCATCACAAGTTGGTTGTGGACATTGTTCATTGTAGAGAGTGATCAATGGACATGAATACCTAAAGAATGGTGCAAGGAATGTGGATATAGACATGTGAAGAATTGGAAGAGATTACATCAACCAAGTAGATGAGTTGATGCAAAGGAGTTGCAAACTGGGAGTACGCTGGTATAATAGAGTATAGTAACTGGTAAGTTGGGTTTGTTTTATTGCATAGAAGGTTGTGATTAAGTATTTGATAGAGGAAGAGTGAAGAGAAAATATTTGGAGATTGTAAAGGAGTTTAGCATGCTTTGGATTCATAGGTCATAGTTATATGGGTTTTCTTTGTGACTATAAAAAAGTAATGGGTTGGTAACTATCATATGGGACAACAATAAGACAAGTTTTCTTGGGCTTGAGTTTAGGAATAAGGTGTAAAGGGTCTAAAATGTCTTTGTATGAGGAAAGAATATGTAGACAAGTAGTCAACTATAGAATTGGTCAAGATTGGGAGAAGGAAGTAAATAATGGCTTCATGATTTTAACGAAGGAGCAAGATAGAAGTTCTATTCATTCATAATGAAAACACATGGCTCATTTCCTTAGATGATGAAAAGTGTAGGTGTTGCTACATAGTTCTTTAGAAATTTCTCTATCCTGTGCTAGAGAAGGAAACTCATTCTTTATGACCGAGTTCAACACCATATGACCAAGGTATTAGAAGGGACTTACTTGACTTTCACACCAAATTTTAGCAAGCTCTAATAATGATTTTTATTATCACTAACTTTTCCATTTACAAATACCATACTGACAATAATTTATTGCAAATATCAAAATTCTAAGGATTCTCAATTTAATGCTACATATGATGTCCAAATCACACATTTTAAGTCACCACAAATACAAATTTAGTCTAGAGTAAATAAATCTAAATTTCACAATATATAATCATCATTTTTGATTTCTACACCTACCCTCAAATTCTCCATATCAAAATTTTATAAAGAGATCTTCTTTCTAATATGAAAGATATTTATTTATTTATCTAGTAGTTGGGCCTTAATTTACCTAGTACATACACAATTGTTGTAGAAAATATGTCCACATCCCAGAGCAATTGGCTCAAATGAAATGCCCTACAAGATAATCTCAATATAACTCTATATTAATATTAATTTAGAATTATAAAAGGGCCCAATAAATAGGGCATAACTTAAACAATAGATGAAAACCCAAAATAGAAGATTTCTAAGACTTACCAGGCAAATAGGACAATTGAGATTGAAATTCAGATTTGTTGATTGCAATAGTTTACACATAATACTAGGTCCATGAACAAAAATGGTAAATTCAATATTATATGTAGATCCTTACCATGCTTCACTTGCATAGTTCTTGCCTTGTAAGGTGTAGTTGATTTGGAAGGCACATGGTTCTATCAACCATGGGGATTTTAGCAGTTCTAGTTATTTTGTATGTAATCTAGAATTAAATATTGGAGTGTAGGTAAAAATATGGACCTATATAGCATTGAGAAAATGTAAGCATGTGGAATCAAATAATATAATACAAAAACAATAATATATGATTAAATAAACTACTAGCAATTGAAAATATATGACTAATTTTGATCATGTGACCAATAGTGGTTTATTGCTAGACATTTATCTCACAACCAAATTTATGACTAAACTATTATAATAATTTATTTTTTAGTTTATTTAGTGGTTAATTTAATAATTTATAAGGTAGTTTATTTGATAGTTTATTTGGTGGTTTATTTGATCGTTAATTTGGCAGTTTATTTGGAAAGTTATTTGGTAGTCTATTTGGTAGCTTATTTGATAGTTTATTTGGTAGTTAATTTTTTTGTTGATTTGATAGTTAAATTGGTCCTATCATAATTTAGTTATATTAGGGCATAGTGGAATCGAACCACTATTCTCCTCCTTGTGAAGAAGGTGCTCTTCCATTGAGCTAGTACCCTTTTTAAGAATAATGCAAAAACATATCAAAGTTGTAAAGAGATTAAAGTACGAAAAATAGGCTGAAATTTTTTTTGTGAAATCTAATCTCCATATGATTCTTTTGGGTAATATTAATAATAGTACTTGCACAAACAAAGTTTTGGAATTCTTTAGAAAATTTGAGAGGGGGGGGGGGGGGTGTGAATCATTTATCCAAGGTCCAGATGTACAAATAACAAATTTCAATACTTATTAGACCCATACCCAAAAAATCTTGTCATGCATGCATGCATTAGATCATACAATACTTAAGCTTTGTAGGTTACTATCCTAGGTCAAAATAACTTTGCAGAAATATAAACATGAAACATAAAAAATTCAATAACACATTTGACACAAGGATTTTATGTGGATACCCTATTTGGGAAAAACCACCAATAACATGCTACTATTTCTCACTCTTCTAAAGTGATGCCATGTGAAAGGACAACCTTGTTAAAGTTTACAATACACACTATTAAATGTGATATGGTTAAAATATTTCAATCACCCTGATAGGAGTGAGCCTTGTTAGAGGACTTTAGACCATTTCATTAGAATGTCACCTAGTTAAAGGATTTACCAATGACTATTGGGTCAACCTTAATCCAAAGGATTTACACTAGATCGATACAATAATTAGAAAGTAACAATAAGGCTTGATCAGATAAAAAATTACAACTCACTTGTAGATTATAGATCTCTATTTTAGTCCTCCATTATGCTTGGAATTCACACACTTTAGCTTTGATAGCTAGTTTACCCTTCAAGTATTCATACTCTTAATCCTTCTTGCTTTTCATGCCAACAACAGTCACTTTTGTTTGGCCACTAAATGAGACAATACCCTAGACTCCTTGTCTTCCTTAAGTTCTCACACATAACAACCTTTTCTTCTAACCAACTATCTGTATAAATAGAGAGTTAAGATCTTTTGTCACTTAACCACAATCATCCATTTTAGGGTTAGGTAGGATACAATGAATCTATCCACTTTTCAAATTGGTTCTTCTATAAACTTCCTCTACAATATTCCTTGAATCTACCTCAAAATAGTTTACCTTGAAGTCTGTGCCACCAGTTCATCATAGTTATCTTCTACACACTTCACAAAATTCAAGAAAACTAACTAGTCAACTCAAATTTGTCAAATCTTTGATTTAACATATTTATTGGCACTTGACATCAATATGTTATCACTCGAATTCTATACTATTCTTTCACTTAGCCAACACTAGTTCACTCGACAAACACTAAAGTTAACTGATGCTCAACATCAACTAAAATTTACTCAGCATATATTGATAATCACTTGACTTGTATTATTTAACATATTTGCTCAAGACCTCTTATTTTTCACTCGACTTACACTAATTTTTTCTCGACTTGCACTAATTTATGGGCAAGGCTCGACATACATTGTTCATACTTGATCTTCTTCTAGTCTTAACTTGAGTAATCTTTCATTTCAAACTTTAAGTAGATAAATAATACACTATAATATTGATGTCTTACTTGGTTTTAGTGCTTCTTTTACATACCAAATAACTCAAACTTTCTCTAGGTGCTATTGTTATCCCCTCTTTTCAAATCCTCTTCATCAATCAACTAAATGATAGATTTTAGACCAAAAAGAAATTGTCTCACTAGCAGGTAGTAGGTTTGACATCATTAACAAAATAATGATTGTTCCATTATAGGTTCTTCACTTCAAAGCAATATTATACCAACAATCTCCCTCTTTCGCATTGATGGAAAACCAATACCAACAACAATATAAAAAAGAAAACAATTTTTTGAAATTTCTCCCTCTATCAGTGTAGTATATGTCCTTCCTCTATGTAGGGTAATGTGAGCTTTTTCAAGTTCCTCTATCGCTTCTTCTCCTTCTAACTTATGGCTCCCTCTTGTAGAATATCACTCCATCTTTATGATATTTAGGTGTATCCATCTCTGTCTGCTCTATTCTTATATCTCCCGCTTACTAGGTAGATGTATATTTCTTTTCCCTTAGGCATATATCTCCCTCTTTGACAATAATCCAAAAGACTTGACATCTCTGTATGTAGATATAATAAATTTTAGATTCTCCCTCTATCACCTTTGATGTGACTAAAAATCTTCTAATTCATCTTCTTCACTACTTTAGGCAGCTCTTAAAGTAATATCCATCGCATCAAGTTGTAATATACAATATTCAATTCAGTTGATGTAGGGCACTACTTATGCTTCTTAAGTAGCTTTGGATCGGGCTACCACCCCTAGTTTACCTCTTAGATACTCATGAGCATCCTTAGGTAAAGATTTTGTGAAGATATCAACTATCTACTCTTTTGTATTCATATATTCCATCCTCACTTCTTTGTCTTGAACTAATTCTCTCAAGTAACGATACTAGATTGCAATGTACTTAGTCTTTGTGTGCATCACATGGTTCTTTGATATATTTATATCACTTGTATTATCACAATAAAGTACCAAAAGTTTAGTGATTTCCTCCTACATACCTTTGAGTATTTGTTTGATCCATACAATATTTGTACAATTTACTATAGCACCCACATATTCAACTTCAATAATAGATTGATATATGGAATTTTGTTTCTTACTATTCCATGTGACCAACCTCTTTCCTAAGAAAAATGCTCCACTATTTGTAATCTTTCTATCATCAATGTTTCCATCCCAATCAACATTGTGTAGGCTCTCAACTCAATTTTTTCATTTTTCTTGTAGTATAGACCATAGTCTTATGTTCCTTTCAGATATCTCATAAATCTATTTACAATAATCAAATGATTCTCCTTAAGATTAGTAGAGAATATTGCAAAAATCCCAATAGATAATTCAATTTCAAGTCTGTTATGCACTACATATTGCAATTCGCCAATCATAGACCTATATAATATTTGATTGACATCAGTTGAATAATCATTCTTTTACAACTTGTGTCCTATCACCATAGGCATGCTAACTAGTTTGAAATATTCCAATCCAAAAGTTTTCAATATTTCATTCACATACTTAGATTGAGTGATGTATATACCATACTTCATTTGATATACTTGCAAACTAATAATGAACTTGATCTCTCCAAACGTAGACATCTCAAATTATTTCTTCATTTCATTTGCAAATGCCATACATAAAGTATCTTGACCTCCAAATATGATATCATCAACAAAAAAATTAGCTATTAAAATACCTTTACCTCCTTTTGTCTTCAAGTAAAAATTGTTGTTCTCATCACTCTTCTCAAAACCAATCTTCACAAGATAATTGTGAAGCCTTTGTTAGAATTAAAACTCAAATAGAAATAACAATGACATGCAAATATAAACAATTTCAAAAAATAATAGATCACAAAAAATAACACAAGACACCAAGATTTAACATGGTTCACCCAATCCCTAGGCTACATCCACCAAATAGCAAGTTTGATATTATTACAATCCAATGATTACAACCTAATTATAATCCATAATCCCTTATAACTCAATACTACCTCAAGAACCAATTTTGGCATCACTCAGTCACTCAAATATTTCCTAAACGTAAGCCCTTTTATACAAGTATTTTTGTTGCTTTAGTGTTACAACATATTGAGCATAAATTGGCAAATATTAGCCCAAACTTTAATGGAAAATTGACAAATAGTACCCAAAAAAAATTCAGGCCGATGCCCTGAACCCCAAAGAATTTATGAAGTATGTATAGTACTTCCCTGATTAGTCACCACAAACTAACAATCTCCCACTTGAGAACTAATCAGACTCCACACTAGAAAAAAATCTCCCAATTGGAGACTGATACTATAGCAATACTGCTACCACATGGGGCTCCCACTGGATCAAACCACCCTGGACTTTACTACACTTTTATTCTTGTTCAGTCTAGAAGACCAACCAAAGCTGAAGAGGAATTTAACTTCTCCCATGTCTCTACCTTTGTAAACATATCTGTGAGATTTTCATTTATATGTATCTTATCCAACTTTAACTATCCATCATCCAAAATTGACCAAATGAAATGGTACCACAACTGAATGTGTTTAGTCTTTGAATATAGAGCTAAATTCTTTGCAAGATGAATGGCACTTTGACTATATGTAAACAAATAATTATCCCTCTAAGGGTGTTCCAATTCTTCCAAGAAGAATTGAATCCATATCATCTCCTTAGCTTCTTTTGTAGTAGCAACATACTTTGCCTCTGTAGTGAATAAAGCATTAACCTTTGGTAACCTAGAAACCCAGCTCATAGCTACCCCACCAACAGTAAAGACATAACCTATAGTAATCCACTTGGTATCAATATCTCATGCCAAATCTAGGTCAACATATCCCCGTAAGTCAGTAGTAGAGCCCCCAAAGTGTAAACACTTATTGGATGTTCCTCTCAAATATTTGAGAATCTATTTTACTACATTCCAATGTTCAATTCTTGGATGACTCATATACCTACTAACAACTCCCATTGCATGTGCAATATCTAGCCTTGTACATAACATAAAATACATCAAGCTTCCTATAGCTAAAGCATAGGGTACCTTGGACATCTTATACTCCTCTTCTTGTGTTTTAAGACACATCTCCTTAGTCAACTTTAAATGACTAGGTAAAGGTGTACTGACAGCTTTAGCATTCTCCATAGAGAAATGTTGCAACACCTTCTCAACATAATCAGCCTGAGATACTGTCAATTTCCTATTCTTCCTATTTTTTCAAATCTTCATACCAAGGATTTTTTTTTTTGCCCCCAAATCCATCATAGTAAATGCATGTGCTAACTGGCATTTTAGCCCCTTAATATGATCCATGTTAGACCTAGCAACAAGCATATCATCAACATATAAACATAAAATAATGTAGCTATCATCATCCAACCTCTTAAAATAAACACAATGATCTGAATGATACCTATTGTATCCATGCTTATGCATAAAACTATCACATTTTAGATACCATTGCTGAGGTTCTTGCTTTAAGCCATATAAACTTTTCTTCAATCTACACACTAAGTTCTCCTTATCTTTGACCTCAAATCCCCATGGCTAAGCCATATATATCTCTTCATCCAAATCACCATGAAGGAAGGTTGTTTTAACATCAAGATACTCTAAATGCAAATCTTTAGTAGCCACAATACTTAAAACATTGTGAATAGAAGTCATCTTAACAATAGGAGAAAATATCTCATCAAGATCAATGTTATTTTTCTATGCAAATCCTTTTACCACTAACTCAGGTTTAAAACTTTTCTTACCTCCATCCTCTTCTTTTAACCTATAAACACACATATTCTATAAAGCTCTTTTACTTGTAGGAAACTTGCATAAATCCCATGTCTTATTTTTAGCAAAGAGTCCATTTTATCATTCATTGCAGACTCCCACTGAATCTTAGTATCCACCTACACATATTCATCATAACCTTTAGGTTCACCAGCATCAGTAAGTAAAATAGAATACAAAGAGGGAGAAAATATTTTTGGAGGTCTAATTTTCCTTGTTAATTATCTAACATTCATTGGTGTGTGTGGTATTTATTGTTGCGATTATTGCACATCATGAGGAATGGTTGGAGCATCATCTTTTGGAGTATCATCTAGCACTACATAATCACTTTCTTTCTTCTCATGTTGTTGCAATAGATCTTTGTACAATACTTTCTTATTGAATATGACATCCCTGCTTCTTACAATTTTATGATTTTCAAAATCCCAAAGCCTATAGCCAAATTCATTAATGCCATATCCAATAAATACACATTTCTTTGACTTAGCTTCCAACTTGGTTCTATTTTTAGAATCTATGTGAGTAAATGCTTCACAACCAAAGATTTTAAGAAAAGAATAACTCGCTTTCTTACTAGTCCATGCTTCCTCTAGAATACCACAATCCAAAGGAGTAGAGGGACCTCTATTAATCAAATATACAGTAGTATTGAGAGCCTCTACCCACAAGTGTAAGGGCAACCCAACATGCAACCTCATGCTTCCTGCATGCTCCATTATAGTCCTGTTCATGCATTCAACCACTCCATTTTCCTATGGAGTCCTTGGAACAATTTTCTATATATGAATACTATTAGTGGAGCAATAATCTTCAAATTCATGACTACAATACTCACCACCATTATCATATCTAAGACATTTTAATTTCTTATCAGTGTCATTTTCAACCAAGCATTTCCATTTCTTAAAAGTTTGAAATACATCATATTTCTTTCTAAGTAAATAAATTCATACCTTTCTAGTTGTATCATCAATAAATATAACATAATAATGAGAGCATCCAAGGGAAGATACCTGAGTCGGTCCCCATACATCGATATGCAAAAGCTCTAATTTCTCTTTTTTGTTTTCCTTCCTAATCTTCACAAAACACTCTCTCTTTTGTTTTCCATATGCACAAATTTCACATAAATTCATATTAACACATTTTAGACCTAGTAAAACATTCTTTGAATGAAGTACTTTCATACCTTTCTCACTCATGTGCCCAAGTTTGTTGTGCCACAGTGTTGTATCATAATTTATAGTAGCTATTTGTTATCCCTGCTCAACTACAACAACTATTCTTAAACATTCATTTTTTTCTGAAACAATCAAAGTAGAAGAAACAATATGACCTATACAAAGATATAAGGTGCCTACTTTCACACCTTTTGCTACTACAAGGGAACCTTTTGAAACCTTCCAATTTTTATCATTAAAAGTAAGTACACAACCCTCATCACTGAGTTGCCCTACTAAAATTAAATTTCTACTCAGCCTTGGAACATGTCTTACCTCATGTAGTAGCCAATGATTCTCATTCTGTAACTTAATCTTAACTTTTCCCTTTCCAACAATCTGACAGAGTTCATTTTCTCCCAAACAAATAAGCCCAAAATCCCCTCAGACATAATCAATGAAATAACCTCTATGAGGTGTAGCATGAAATGAAGCACCAGAATCTAAAACCCATGAATCATCAACACTTTCTAAAGATAGAAGAAAAGCATCCTCTTTGGATTTTTTACTTACCACATTTTCCTCCTTGTCTCCATCTGGTTTATCTCCATCATTTTTCTTTTGTGTCCAACAATCTTTCTTTTTATACCCTGGTTTCCCATAGTACTAGCAGTCATTCGATCCTCTCGATTCAGACCTCCTCCCCTTTGACTTTCCTCTTAATTTTCCATAATTTTCAAAATTACTTCCTCTCTCAGTCATTCTACCTTGACTTTGTGTGTTCAAAGCACTTCCTGATGTAGATCCACCTAAGGTTTTCCTATGAGTTTCTTCACTCAAAATAACACCTATCACATCATCATATTTTAGGGTACTAGATCCAAGAATAGAATTACTCACAACCATTACCAAGCCTTTTCATCTTTTAGGCAAAGAAAAAAATCAAGGGAGCCATAATTTCTTCATCAAAATTGATACCTATAGAATATAACTAACTAGTAATAGTATCAAACTCATTTAAATGATCTACAATAGATCCACCTTCTACCATTTTCATATTAAATAAACACTTCATGAGAAATACCTTGTTTCAAGTGGAGGGCTTTTCATATAGTTTCGCTAGGGTTTGCATCAACTATTCTATTGTCTTTGTTTTTGTAATATTAAATGCCATTGATGGTGCTAGGCACAATCAAATGCTTCCAAGTGCATTTCTATCTAAAAGATCCTAGTCATTATTTGACATAGATCCCTGATTCTTGGTTTTTCCTTCCAAAGGCTTCCATAAATTCTTCTAATAAAGATAGTCTTCCATTTCCATCTTCCATGACTGAAAGTTCTACCCATTAAACCTATCGACCCTCAGCTTACCCTCATCTGCCATCATCCCACTACTATGAGACTCCCACTCAACTATGAGACTTTCCCATAGAGCATAACTAAAAAACAACTAGGCTCTAATACAACTTGTTAGGATTAAACCTCATATAGAAATAACAATTACATGCAAATATAAACAATATTAGAAAATAATAGGTCATAGAAAAGCACACAAGACACCAAGATTTAATGTGGTTCACCCAATCCCTAGGCTATGTCCACCAAACAACAAGTTTGATATTATTATGATCTAGTGATTACAACCTGATTACAATACATAATCCCTTATAGCTCAATACCACCGCAAGAACCAATTTTTGCATCACTCACTCACTGAAACAATCCCTAACCCTAAGCCCTTTTATACAAGTATTTTTGCCACTTTAAGGTTACATTATGTTGGCCATAAATTGGTGAATATTAGCCCAAACTTTAGTGATGAATTGGCAGATAGTACCCCAAAAAAAATTCACCACAAAGAATTTATGAAATATGTACAGTACATCCCTAATCAGTCACCACAAACTTACAACCTTCATACCATGCTCTTGGGGCTTACTTTAAACCATATAAAGCTTTGTGTAGTCTACATACCATGTTCTTGTTATTAGCATCAACAAATCCTTCTAGTTGTTTTATGTAAACATCTTCTTCTAATATGTCATTCAGAAATGTTGACTTCACATCCATTTGATAAACTTTGAAACCTTTGTGTGTAGAGTAAAAAAATAGAGTTCTTACTCCTTCCAATCTTGCAATAGGGGAAAATGTCCCCATAGTTTATTCCTTCTTCTTGTGCATACCCTTTGCAAACTAATCTTGCCTTATTCCTTGTGAATTCACCATTTTAATCTAACTTATTTCTATACACCACTTGGTTCCAATCACATTCTTGTCCTCTAGTTTGGGAAGTAGAGTCCATGTCTTGTTCTTCTCAATCTACTCAATCTCTTCTTTCATGAATTTACTCAAATCTCATTTTCTAAGGCATCTTTCACTATCTTAAGCTCATGCATGCTCAACAAACATGTATCACATCTTAGCCTATTCCTTGTCATTGGTCTAGCATCTTTATCTCCAATAACTTTGCAACATGAACTATTTAGTTGTGACACCCTCAATAGAATATAGTTAAGTCCTTCAACATAATAAGCATTGTCACACATGATCTTTTTGTGAATTTGATAGATCCTTTTCCTTTTATTAGATAGGGTGCATCATTACCAAACCTTACATTGTTTCCATCATAATAATTCAGGGTAATGAAGTTACTTTTATCTCTAGTCATGTGATGTGAACACCCACTATTAATGATCCATATGTCATTCCTGTTCACATAAGACACTAGTACAGTTGCCTCATCCTCATGAGAATCATCTTTCATTGCAACATACACCACTTCATCATCGTTGGTTTCCTCTTTTGCAATATAGCAAGACTTCTTTTCTATCCTTGTCTCTTTTAATTCTGTATTTGTCTCCACTTCTATTGTTCTTCTTCTCTAGACATCTAGCAGTAATATGGCCAACCACATTTCAATTAAAACACGTGATAGGTAACTTACCTTTGAATTTTTCTTTGCCTCCATGAAATCACCTTGCTAGTAGTGCTTCAATTTGTTCTACATCCTCCTCATTTTTATCGCTATTACTATAAACATATTTAACCTTATTCTTCTTCTCTTTAGGTTCCTTTAATGACAATTTAGCTTTGAAAGAAGATTTAATGTTCTCAGATTTGAAATTATCAAAATTAGAGAATTCAAAGGCATTGAGCCTACCTATCAAGCCTTCAAGAGTCAGATTAGAACCTGGTATACATCTTAATTCATGTATGGTAGAAACTCTAATAGCATATATGGGAAAAAAATGTTCTCAATATATTTCTTAATACAGTCTCATCATCAATCTTACCATTAGCTCCTTTTATAGCATTAACAACATCTTTTATTCTAGAGCAATATTGAGCAATGTTCTCACCTTCTTGCATCCTCATGTTATCAAAATTGCCTCTAAGACTTTTAGATTTGGCTCTCAAAATATTTGTGTCTCCTCCATAAATAATGTGAAGAGAATCCCACATCTTCTTTGCACTATTACAACCCTTAATGTCATCAAACTCAGAATAACTTAGGGCAGAGGAAATCTCCAACATTCCATGATTGTGTTCTTTCTTCTTCTTTAGATCCTCAATAGTTAGGGCTCTAGTAAGATTAACATGCTCAATGGTGATGGTAGATTATGCATGATATCCAAGACCTCCTAGGTGTAGCTTCATCAAACTTTTCCATGTAGGGAAGTTCTCCTTGTTAAGCTTGGGTACCTCTCTTTTAGGCATCTTTTGCTTCTAGTACCTTTAAACTAGTCCTCTTAAGCACTATGGTTCTCTGATGCCAATTGTTGGAATTTTGGGGGGGTGAATAAGTTCTCTAAGGTCCAGATGTAAAAATAAAAAAATTCAATGCTTAGTAGACCCATATCCATTTAACCTTGTCCTACATGCATCCATTATATCATAAAATACTTAAGCTTTGTAAGTTATTGTCCTAGGTCAAAATAACTTTGGAGAAATATAAACATGAAACATAACAGATTCAATAACACATTTAACACAAGGATTTTATGTGAAAACCCAATTTGGGAAAAATGACTAGTAAATGCTACTAATTCTCACTCTTCTAAAGTGATGCCATATGAAAAGCCAACCCTATTAAAGGTTACAATACACACTTTTAATTGTGACTTGATTAAAAGATTTCAATCACCCTATTAGGAGTGAGCCTTGTTAGAGGACTTTAGACCATTCCATTAGAATGTCACCCAGTTAAAGGATTTGCAAATGAGTGTTAGGTCTACCCTAAGGGTTTACCCTAGACTGATACAATGATTAGAAAGTAATAGTAAGGCTTGATCTGATAACAAATTACAACTCACTTGTAGATTATAGATCTTTGTTCCAATCCTCCATTCTGCTTGGCATTCACACACTTCAACTCTTATAGCTTGTTCACCCTTCAAGAATTCATACTCTTAAACCTTCTTGATTTGCATGCCAATTACAATCACTTTTGTTTGGCCATTAAATGAAGCAATACCCTAGAGCCTTTGTCTTCCTTAGGTTCTCACACATGACAACCTTTTGTTTTGACCAGCTATCTTTATAAATAGAGAATTAAGATCTTTTGTCACTTAACTACAATCATCCATTTCAGGGTTAGGTAGGATACAACAAATCTACCCACTTTTCTATTTGGTTCCTTTAGAAACTTCTTTTACAATTTTCCTTGAATTCATCTCAAAATGGTTTGCCTTGAATTTTGTGCCACCAGCTCATCATAGTTATCTTCCACACACTTCACATAATTCAAGAAAACAAAATAGTTGGCTTTGATTTGTCAAATCTTCAATTTAACATATTCATTGGCACTCGACATCAATATGTTGTCACTTGGCTTCTATATTATTCTTTCACTCAGCCAACACTAGTTCACTTGAAAAATAATAAAGTTTACTAATGCTTGGCATCAACTAAACTTTACTCAGCATATACTGATAATCACTCAATTTGCACCATTTGATACCTCTTGTTTTTCATGTGGCTTCCACTGATTTCTGCTCAACTTGCACAGAATGCTTGGCAAGGCTTGATAGACACTTCTCATACTTGATCTTCTTCCAGTGTTAACTTGATTAATCTTTCATTTCATACTTTAAGTAGATAAACAATACACTATAGTAGCAATGTCTTACTTGGTCTTAGTGGTTCTTTTACATACCAAATAACTTAACCTTTCTCTAGGTGCTATTGTTGTCTCCTCTTTTCAAATCCTCTTCATCAATCAACTAAATGATAGATTTTAGACCAAAAAGCATTTTTTTCACCATCAGGTAGCAAGTTTGACATTATTGATAAAATAATAATTGTTCCATTATAGGTTCTTCAGTTCAAAACAATCTTATATCAACACAAAGTGCAATGATTAAGCTATTGATAGCAACATATGTTGTATACTTGTTTTGAAATTGTTAAAAATAAATTTTTGTGGTCATTTTGAAAAGGGTAGCTTATACTTCAAATTAAAATAATATGTTACTACTGTTGAAGATAAATCTACTAACATATCATCCAAAAAATATAATCCATCTTTAGCACCTATAGCTAGACTCATTTCCATGTTGTTTCTATGGCTTGAAGTTTGGTAAGAACTAAAATTCTTTCACGTCATGTTATGAGTTTTGTTGTGACAAGTACAACCCATCAAAATAAAGTTTAAATGTTTAGTTATACATAATAAGAGGAAAATATTGAAAGGAGCAACAAACTATGCTTGTATAATGAATAATGCTTACATAATGTTGTGACAATGTGTACAAAGTGACACATAACCATTTTAATATGTATATTAGAGTACCAAAATAAGTATGTTCCCTTGTACTAAAAATACCTATACCACACACTCATAAAAAATGTAAAAGAAATGAAATGTATCAACTAAAACATAAAAAAATTGCTTCAAATCATTTAATGTCAAAAGATTCATATTAGAGACAAGAAATATTTACATTGGCTCACAAGATAAGTCAAATAATATACACTATCATCAGTCTTATTTCTTGACTTCCATTCCAACCATTTTTTAAAGAATATACACCATTTTATTTTCCTTTGCACCATTTTTTGGTTTTCCCTAATAGATATTGATCAAGTTCCTCAAGAAATTGCAAATACATTTACATAAGTTAATTGTACTTTATTTATCTTATTTAGCAATAACTTTCAACTACATAATTCTACTTCTAGCTATAGATATTGCCAAATAGATGAGATAATAATCTTTGATAAGGTGAACCAAAATGACCAAACATTGCATTTGGAATGCATGTATATAGAGTAATATGATGAAGGAAAACATATTGAATACAGATTAATAATACCTTGAGGTTTGTGCTGACTTTGACCATTTTCTTTGTGATAGTATGCTTGTAAGGCATCTAAACATATAGATAAAATGTGATAGTCCATAACATGATTAATCAAAAACATTTTCAATCTATAAACTCTATAGGTAATAAGTAGGACCTAGTTTGAAGAAGATTCCAAAAAATCTCATAGACAACCCAAATTGTTTTCATGGAACCCCTCACTTAAAAATTATATAAAATCTTTTTGTAGCCTTCTTTAAAACAAAGGTAAGAGGTATGATTGTCATGTTTCATAATTTATTTATGAGCTAGTGCACTATTACTTTTGAGATTTAATGAAAAGACAATTGCAGGGTTAAGAGGTTGATAGGATTTACTCTCTTTTGAGTAATATGCCATTGTAGATTATTATATTTAGAATTAATCAGTTTGACAAGATTTGTCAAGTTTACTTTTTAAAGTGTCTAGGGCTTAATTTTCTACATGCAGAGTCTACATATAATTGTCTAAAAAATTATTTTTGAGTGCAACACTTACATGTTTCCTAATGTAATACATAAGCCCAAATTAAGATGTTTGACAAAACAAGGATCTTCATGGTGCATTCCTTTTTTCATAATTTAATTTCTTTTATCCAAGCTCCAAACTTTTAAAAATTATGGATGTTGAGGCCATAGAGTAGTAACCATCTCTAATTGTATAGCAATATAATGGATGTTAGTTGAAAAATAACTACTCTCACGTATGTCCTTAATCTATCAATGGTTACTATTAAAAAGTTTAAAACTACTAAAAAAAGGTAGAATTTAAACTGAAAAAGAAGTATTATACACACAAATTGAATATACTTTATTTGTGATGTTGTGCTTTTTTTTGCTAGCAAGTCAATGATGCAATTATGTTGGAAAGTATTACCTAATTTGGTAGGTTTAGCTTTAGTTTGATATAACAAAATACTTCACTTAGTCCCTTTCAATAATTATGAAATCATTAAATAGTTATAGTTATGTGTATATAGCCTATTCAAAGGCACCTTTGGAATCAATGATATATTAAGTCATTTATGCTTATATTTAGTGTTAGCATTTTCGAAGTGCATTGGACATCATTGCACTTGTTTGTTTCTCTTTGTAGATATGAAAAAGGAGAAATATATTGTTAAGTAGGAAAGGAAAAATATGCAATATTTAGGAGAGAAACATGAGGGTTTGAATCTTTTGAGGAGCCAATGAATAGGTACAAGTAGTTGATCAATATGAGATGAGATTAGGCGACATAAAGAGAGGCTTCAATAGTTGGCATTGTGTAGAGGAGTCACTTGGGTATATTCAAAATCATTCATTGTGACATGCATTTTTTCAGTCATGTAGAAGACTTCATACAAGCAAAACAAGGTGTAAGTATATATTATTGGTTGGCCACCACAAATTCCAAAACTGCCACATTATATAAATGTGGACTATCATCTAGGCTACAATAGAAGCATAGTGTTTTTGTAGCTGTTGAGGTCATGAGTTCTATAGTATGCAAGGCAGTTTCATGCTAGGCCTTTCATGATTATAAATTTATCTATTTACTTTTAGTTTAAAAGTAAGATGTCAATTTTGTTTGAGTTAGCTTATAGATGTAAAATACATCAACCAATCATGTCATAATGGGGTAAAACATAAAGATTTAAAGTGAATATATGGGAGGTTTCTACTAGAGAGTTTTGAATTAAATATTTATTTTTATATTGCTCACTGATATATTGAAACAAGTAGGAAAAAATCTCTATAAAGCTAAAGAATATCCAATGAAAACAAAAACATTTTTTATAATCTTATAAATAAAATGGCGATGACAAAAACAAAGTAAAAAGAAGGCTCTTCATAATAAAATTTAGAAAGAAAGGTACAATATTTAAAGCAAAAATCACCATTTGTCAAATGCATTATTTCAAACTTGTTGTAGGGTCTTGAGGAAAAAAATTATGTACATAAGTAGTTAGCATAACATCTACAACAAAAGTTACAACCTTAAGAATATCCCATGCCAATAATAGAAACTTGCAAATTTTGTCCCCTCCTACATTTCTTGAAGAGATTCTTAGACTACTTCTCCCAAATCCCATAGTAGTAAGTGGGGGTACTCCCTTACCTTATTTCCCATACATCATATTCAAAATTCTATCAATATTTTGATGCATGGGATTGCTAGGAACAACCCGTGAAAGAGTTGAGTATATGCAATACAATCTTGATGCTTACAATTCCAAACTTTTAATTTTGGAAATAAGTCTAGAAACAATGGCTTTGAAAAATATGAAGTTTCTCCAAGGGTTTGTTCCTTTGGGTAATTTATGCTTTGTGTAAAATTAGAGCCTAAGTACAAGGATTCTTTAACTTGATAGTGTTTATCATCTTGGGTCAGTCTGTTGCTATGCAAAAATCAAAGGTATTCAAGAGAAAGTTTTGTACCAACTAGAGCTACTTTTCTAAATAAAAAATGTGTGTGAGGGCACCCATGGAACTTCCATAACCTAACAGAAAAAAAAAATTTAAAAAATTGAGAATATTGCGTAAACTAAAACTTCTTCCCCTTTGGTTGACACGTGGTGTAGTAGACGAACTAGATCCAAATGTCTAACAAATTGGAATTAGTGCAACTACTACATATAGAACCTACAAAGAAAATATTTCTATGTAAGATGGTAAGCATTTTAGAGAATCGAGAACCAAACTAGCCATGAAAATGATACTTTCAAAGAGTAATTAAACAATCTGGAACAAAAAAAATCGTAATGTAGTAGCAAGTGTATTGGTTTACTTGAATTTATAATTCCATACAATGAAAGAATGTGAACATTACTGTGAGTGGTTACTACTCTAGGGACAACATTAAGAAATGGTACATATTCTAGTAAATGACTTCCATATCTATGATATTCATAAGAATAATAGTTGAAAGAAGATTCACTATAAAGCGAACTACTTGCTCTTGTAAAAAAAAGTCAATTATGTGAAACTAAAAGAGAGAATTACCAAAATAACTCGTCTCTTTTCATCACTTATTATTTATTTTATAACCTCTTTAGAAAAAAATGACCATCAAGATTGTTAATAAAGCAAGTCATGTGGTTATAATGAGTAACTTGTATGTATGTAGATTCTACACATTTATTTCTCTAGCTCTTTGAAGTGTTGATTGGGATCCACATAAAGTTCAATGTCTTTATCCTAAAAAAATATATTTACTAGAAAAGGAAATTATAAAAAAAGTTGCACAGATAAAACTAGCTACATTATAAGGCGGTCTTCTCACAAAACAATATTATGGTTGCTAGGAAACATAAAAATACTTTGAAGTGGGAATTTTAATAAGAGCATCTTATAGTGAAATGGATAAGAAAGTGCCTTCTATAAAAGAAGTCCATGGGGAATCTTGAAAAGCTGTCAAATGAGATAATAGACTTGTTGATCATTCAACATAGCCTGGACATAAATATGACAAGGAATCTATTAATTTCCTAGAAATTCAAGCTTCAACAATTAAGTGCCACGTGTTCTCCCCTACAACCAAAATAAATGAATTTTAGAGTTTCAATGTTGATATGTTTTGTTAAATCATCTACTAAATGATCTAATTTCTCAGGATTGCTTAGGTACTTAATCCACCATCTATGTACTTAATCCACCATCTATTTTTAATTTTTGTGATGATAAATGAGCTTCTAATACTTGTAGGTGTTGACATGCATCAATCCACTGTATAGTCCTAGAAGATTTGAAAAATGGTATTTAATATCTTAAAGAGTTTTTTGGTTAAATTTTTTATAGAGATTATACATAAATAAAAATTGAAAACATAAACTTGGGTTACAAATTAGGACTAAAATGCTAAATCCACCATAAGTAAATCACTTTAAATAACTCAAATCAATTAGTTAAATTTTAGCTAGCTAATTAATCAATATTTTGTAATCACTCATGTTATGTTTTGTAATGAGAATTGACCATAATGTTCTCCCATTGCACAATTTCAATAAATATACTTGTACTAGTTACCATTCATACATGTGAAGGAAGTCATGGTCAAACTTAAAGACTTGATCATTGACCTAGAAATATGTACAATGATCTTGCCCAATGTAAGTAAACCCTGACATTCTATTACATCTTAAAACACAAATGACTATACACTACTTGATACAAATAAAAGGTTAGTTTCTAATATAAGGAGAGGAGACCTCATCTCCATATTGTAATCACTCTTTTATGAATAATAAGATTTTCTATGTCATATTAGATTACAAGAATTAAAAATCCAATTTTTGGGGGGACCAAGCAAGGTTTTTAAAATTCTTTCTAGATGGTTTTTCTAGGGCGTGATTTTCTATATGAATTTTTTTCCTACCCTGTTACGTCCTCTTAGAGTGGTCCACTAAGTGAATTTTTTTGTATGGGGATCCATTTATAGGAGACCTAATTCTAGAATGATGTTACCACAGTCCATATATTGAGAACTAGAATTATAACCTCCTAATTTCTCTGAGAGTGGTAGGATTGTACCAAATAATTTGAGAGCTAGTTCAATTAATTGGTTGTTACTTGCTAGGAGTGTGTACAAATTTTATGACTTCAAAATTTCTTTCCCATCTCAACAAAAACCACAAAGGAGATATCTAAAACTTCTATTTCATGTTGGGATTCTTCTTGAAAAGTTATTTATATAAAAAAGTTACCAAATTGTGGAGTTTGTAAAGAAAAAAAATGGCCACTCTAAGTTACAAGAATTACAGAATAGCTAAGTGATAGCTTCATGAAGTCTATTAATGCACTTAACAAAAATTCATTCCAATTGTAAAGAAAAATGAGGGATTAGATTGTTGGAAGACATAGAGGAGAGTAATGAAGCATTTTTTTTTGAAAGAAAGTGATCCAAAATAAATTGTAGAGATATTTCCTAGGTATTCTGATGTGATCAAAGAATTATGATATCCTTGGAGGCCTTATAAAGGTTGAAAACCCATAAGGTTTTAAAACTACTAATAACATAATGGAGAGGAGCATGCAATTCTTCATATTTCTAGAGTTTTCCCACATTGGGTTCCTCTTGAGTAGTAAGTTGTGCTTATATATCTTGTATTGTTATGTTTGAATCATTTAGTTCATATTTAATTTTCTTGCATCAAATTCACTACTTTACAACATCTAGAGGAGCATAGAAATTGATTGGATATATAAGCACAAGTACAATGTTTGTTCCTAATAGTATTTAGGAGTTGAATTCATATCATAGGAAGTTATAGAAGAGCACCATTTTTTGCATTAGCATTTTAAGAAATTATAAGAAGAATTATTCAAGTGTTAGAATATTTTTAAGGGTTGATGATATGCAAGATATCTTTAGTATGCATCAACTATGTGTAAAATTAAAAGGTGAGTAGCTTGTTTAGTTTGGTTTAGTTTCACAACATTTCAAAGTCTTAGAGATGGTAAAGTTTGAGTAGGGTCTTAGAGCATGTGTGTCATCCCCTTATACAAAAATCAAGATCTTTTATGAGCCTTGATTTGAAAATTCATAATGATGAGAAAAAAGAGCCAAGTGTTGTTTTGATTTTGCATTGAAAAGATTACAAATTTCATGCAACACTTAGATAAAGCTCAACTAATAGAAATGAACTAACTTTTGAGAGTTCTAATTTGTAAGATGTTAAAATCTTATATATGATTAAAAGGAGATATTTAATCAAGAAAAAATGGTGAAACCAAAGGTGCAACATAAACATGAGCTTGGAGATAGAACATCAAGTGGTTGAACTAGAAATACTAAGTGTACTGCTTCACTTGCATTGACAAGAAACCTCCCAATTAATTCATTTTGAGATGCAATTTCCTTCTACAATTGTCAATGCCATTACCAAACTTTCTTAGTAAGGTTTACTCACCACCTTGAGGAGAAGGTTGTTGAAGTACTAAAAAATTTCCACGCTCTTTATTTGCTAATTGATGCACCTCCCTATTCCACCCTATACCTTCTAATGATGCTTGTGCTCTAGGTATGTTTTTGGGTATAAAACAACTATGTGGTGTGTCTATTTTCTTTACTTGAAGTAGATGAAATAGATGTCGAGGTGATGTAGGAGCATCTTTGGTTACACTATTGTCCTACATGTTTTTAGTTTTCCTAGTTTCTGTCGAGTTGTAATGTCTTACATTGCTGAGTTCTAGTGGGTTATGAGTGTTTAGTGGATGTTGAGCTTCCTAGTTGATGTTAAGTTCATATTTTCTATCAAGTGTTCTTTGGTTGCTAAGCATCCTTTGAATGTCAAGTTTGTGTGGTTGGTGAGTTTGTCTGGATGTCAAGTTTGTGTGGATGTCAAGTTTTTTTGGGTGTCAAATGTCAGTATTCTATGGAGCCTTCATTTTTTGAGTTGTCTATGTGCAGACTCCTATTGAGGTCAACCTTTGCATTTAATTTAGTGTTAGATATCCATTGTGAGCCAACTTGTGGCTTAGCCTAGCATTTAATATGAGAGTTTATTTAGTTGTATTTGCAATAGGCTGGCTTGTGGTTGTGCATGTATTAATTAGACCTTGGTTAGAGTCTTTAGGATAGAACAAAGAGAGTAGGAGTAGAATACAAAATTGGATCATTGAAGATTGTAATTGAATTGATACATGCTCATAACCTATAAGGCCTTACAATTGGGCATGTAATAGATCCTTGAATGCATATATGAATGAAGGCATTTTCTTCCTCTATCTCCCATGTTGTTTGTTTTGTTATTTTTGCTATGTTGACTCTATATAGGTGGTTTGAATAGCTAGGTGTACCTTTGGCCCTAGTTCTTTGTCCCTCCCTGTGTCAAGTGGTATCAAAGTGGAGGTTAATCCTTGTAGAGATTGGATTCTATAGAACCCTATGTGAATTTGGGTAGTGGGGTAGCAAATCTCAAGATTTGACCTATAACTTGCAGAGGGTTACAATCTTACAAGAACCTAATTCATAAAGAACACAATATTGGATACATTGAGACAAATCGTAGCCAGATTAGATGTTGTAGAGATAGCCCAGAGGAGAGGAGCACTCTTGATGATGTAAGTGATAATGAAGCAGTAATAGATAACCCTAATCCAAAACTTGAAGAAGATCAACATGAATTAAGGTTATTGATAGTATTATCTAGGGAAAATTAAAAGCCTACTATAGAAGTTGTTCCTTATGATGGAAATTGGACACTAATGTTGTGTTGGATTGGATCTTTGAAATGGAGAAGTTCTTTGAGTATGAAAACACTCTTGATTATAGAATGGTGAAAATTGTAGTTACAAGGTTGAAAGGACATGCCTCATTGTGGTGTGATCATTTGCATACTAATAGACAAAGGAGAGGAAAGGAGAAGATTAGAACTTGGTTGAAGATCTTGAATAAGGTAAAGAAAAAATTCATTCCTTTTGATTACCAAGTTAGCTTGTTGAGAAAGATGCAAAATTTAAGACAAAGAGACATGACTATGAAGGAGTATACTGAGGAATTCTATAGATTGGACATCAGATCTAAACATGTGGATGATGATGTTGAGAAAATTGCAAGGTATCTAAATGGATTGAGATTTGGAATTCAAGATGAAATAAGTTTTTTGAAATTGGAAAGTGTAGAGGAAGCATACCAATATGCCTTGAAAGTTGAGATCTTGACAAAAAGAATGAACAAAGACAAAGAGGTAGAGGTGGTAGGTTCTAGAGAGGTAGGGGGAGATCTTATGGAGAATGTGGTAGATCTGATAGTTTTGTACAAGATAAAGGGAAATCTAAATGGAAAAGTGATGACAAAAACAAGACTGAGTGGAAAGGTGGTAATTCTTATCGAGGAGGTACTGGTTCTTATTGAGGTAGAGGTAATTCTTATTTTAGAGGTGATTTTCATGGTAATTTTTTCAGATGTGGTAAAAAAGGGCATAGATCCTTTGAGTGTAGATATTTGAAAGTGGGCAAGCTAATAGAAATGTTGTGATTCAAGGAGACACTGAGGGTTCAGCTAGTGGACCTGAGGCTAGAGAGAATCTGATGGTGAGAAGAACCTTATGTAATAAGGTAATTGACAAGGAACTTTTCCTAAGGAGAAGTCTTCTCAAAGCTAGATGTAAGATGGCTAGGAAATGTTGCAAGGTAATCATTGATAGTAGAAGTTCTACAAATTTGGCATCAAAAGAGTTGGTTACAAAGTTGTAGTAGCAGAGGTTGAAGCATCCTAAACCTTATCATGTTTCATGGATCAAGGATGAGCATAAGATATTGGTAAGTGAGCAATGCCTTGTGAAGTTAAAGATTGGAGATAATTTTGATGAAGTTTTGTGTGATATTATGCCTATGGATTTTTGTCATATTTTGTTGGGTACACCTTGGCAATATGATAAATATGCTATACATGATGGAAGATTGAATCAATATACTCTTTGGGTGAATGGGAAGAAGAAAATATTGTTTCCTTTAATGATTAAAAGAATAGATGAGGTTAATTGTACTACTGTGAGAATTTTAATGGTTAATGGGAAAGAATTTTCTAGTTTTCTAAATAAAGCATCATATATTTTAACACCTACACATAATGAAGTGCTTAATAGACAAGTACATGAGTTATTGTAGAAAGGTTTGATTAGAGAAAGTTTGAGTCTATGTGTTGTACCTGTTAACACCTAAAAAGAATAGAGAATGGATATTGTGTACTAATTCCAGAGCTATTAACAATATCACAGTGAAATATAGGTTTCCTATGCTAAGGATGGATGACATAATTGATTTTTTGAGTGGAGAAAAGTATTTTACTAAGATTGATTTAAAAAGTGGCTATCATCATATAAAAATCAGAGAAGGTGATGAGTGGAAGACTGCTCTTAAGACAAAAGATGGTTTGTATGAATGGTTGGTTATGGCTTTTGGTTTGACTAATGCACCTAGTATTTTCATGAGGTTAATGAATGACATTCTAAAAATATTCTTGGGTAAGTTTGTGATTGTTAATTTGGATGATATTTTGATAATTAGTAAGACTAAGGAAGAACATCTTGAGCGTGTTAGACAAGTATTGTAGAGATTGAAAGAGGAGAAGTTGATGATTAATCTAAAAAAGTGTTCTTTTATGTAAGAAGAGATTGTGTATTCGGGATTTGTGATTTTAGCTGATAGTTTGAAGATGGATCCTGAAAAGGTAAAGGCAATTTTGGAATGGTCTACACCTAAGAATGTGGGTGAGGTTAGATCATTTTATGGTTTGGCTAGTTTTTATAGAAATTTTATAAGGAATTTTAGTTCTTTTTGTAATGCTATGACTGAGACAATGAGAGGAGATACAAAGGAATTCAAGTGGACACATGGAGCTAATAAGAGTTTTGAGACTTTGAAACAAAAGGTTGTTGAATTGCATGTACTGGCTTTACCTGATTGCAATAAGGTATTTCAAGTTGAATGTGATGCAAGTGGTAGTACAATAGGATTTGTATTCAATCAAGAAGGTAAACCTATTGCTTTCTTTAGTGAAAAGTTGAATGATGCTAAAAGGATGTATTATGTATATGATCAAGAATTTTATGTTATTATTCAAGCCTTGAAGAAGTGGAGACATTATTTGATTCCTAAGGAGTTTGTGTTGTATACTGATCATAAATATTTATAGTACTTGGGAAGTCAACATATATTGAATCAGAGACATATGAAATGGGTTGAGCATTTGTAGAGTTATACATTTGTGATTAAGCGTAAAAGTGGAGTTACTAATTGAGTTGTTGATGCACTGAGTAGAAGACATTTTTTGTTGATTGAAATGAAGGTTTAATATCTTGGTTTTGATGACATGAAAGAGTTGTATGGTACTGACCCTAATTTTTCTAAGGCATGGACAGAGTGCAGACCACCAAATCTAATAGATCACATAAGTATGATGAATATTTCATTCAAGAAGGTATGTTGTTCAAAGAAATTCATTTGTGTATCTATAGAAGATCTATGAGAGTTAATTTGATTAAGGAAAAGCACAGTGGTGGATTGGCTGGACCTTTTGGTATTGACAAGACATTGAATTTGTTGAAGGAGAAGTATTACTGGTCACAGATATATAAGGGTCTTCAAAATTTTTTAAGGAGTTGTGCATTTTGTCAAGTTGCAAAAGAAGTCAAAATATTGGTCTGTATACACCTCCTAAGAAACCTTGGAGTGACATTAGCATGGATTTTGTTCTGGGATTGCCTAAGATAAAGAAGGGGTATGATTCTATATTATTTTTTGTGGATAGATTTTCTAAGATGGTTCATTTTATACCTTGTAAGAAGAGAATAGATACTAGGCATGTTGCTAAACTTTTCTTCAAAGAGATTGTAACATTGCATGGATTACCAAGAAGCATTATTTCTGATAGAGACAATAAGTTTTTTGGTTATTTTTGGAAGACTTTGTGGAAGAATATGGGCACTAAGTTGAAGTTTAGTTCTACATTCCATGCACAAATAGATGGACAAATAGAGGTTGCAAATAGAAGCTTGGGTAATTTGTTGAGATGTTTAGTTGGAGATAAGCCAAGTAATTGGGACATGGTATTGGCACAAGCCAAGTTTTCATATAATAATTTAGTGAATAGGAGTACAAGAAAGACACCTTTTGAGATTGTTACAGGAATCTAGCCTAGAGGAGTATCAGATTTGAGGGATGTTGCTGGTGAAGAGAAGAGAAGTGTTGCAGGGAAAGAATTTGTTGATTTTATGGAGTCTTTGCATAAGGAAGTAAAATTGAGAATGGAACAAAGTAATAAGAAGTATAATGAGAATGCTAATAAGTCTAGAAGACATCATATTTTTGACATTGGTGATGAGGTGATGGTTCATTTGAAGAAAGGAAGATTTCCTATTGGAACATATAGTAACCTAAAAATGAAGAAGTTTGGACCTTGTAAGATCCTAAAGAAGTTTGATAGTGGTAATGCATATGAAGTTGAGTTACTTGATGACATGGATATATATTCTATATTTAATATTTTTTATTTATACAAATATCATGAGTTAGAAGATAAAATGGATGTATCAGATGATTATCCTAAGAAGAAGATTGAAAAAATTAAACAAATACTGGAATAGAGAGTTGGTAAGAGCATGAGGGGAAAAGACTACTATGAGTATTTGGTAAAATGGAAAAATAGACCTGGTGAAGATGCTACATGGATTTCTCAATCTGAGTTGGATTTAGCTCAGGTTGTGACACTTGCATGATTTAGGAGAATCATTGTCTTCTGCAAGAGCATCTTGGGTTGCACTGTTGTCCAACATGTTTTCATTTTTCCTAGTTTCTATCAAGTTGCAATGTCTTACATTTCCAAGTTCTAGTGGGTGTTGAGCATTTAGTAGGTGTCAAGTGTTTAGTAGATGTCAAGCTTCCTAGTTAATGTTGAGTTCACAGTTACTGTGGAGTGTTCTTTGGTTGTTGAGTCATCCTTTGGATGCTGAGTTTATGTGGTTGGTGAGTTTGTTTGGATGCTAAGTTTGTGTGGATGTCAAGTTCATTCAAGCTTCGAGTGTCAATATTTTGTGGAGCCTTTGTTTGGAGCCTTTGTTTGTCGAGTTGTCTATGTGCAATCTTCTATTGAGGCTAACCTTTGCATTTAATTTTGTGTTAGATATCTATTGAGAGCTAACTTGTGGCTTAGCCTAGCATTTAATATGAGATTTTATTTAGTTTTATTTACAATAGGCTGACTTGTGTTAGTGCATGTATTTATGAGACCTTGGTTAGAGTCTTTGGGATAGAATAGAGAGAGTAGGAGTAGAGTGCAAAGTTGAACCATCAAAGATTGTAATTGAATTGATATATGTCCGTAGAGTAGAAGTAGAGTGACAAGTTGGATCATCAAAGATTTTAATTGAATTGATACATGGACATAACCCATAAGGCCTTACAACTGGACATGTAATAGATCATTGAATGCATATATGAATGAAAGCATTTTCTTCCTCTATCTCCCATGTTGTTTATTTTGCTATTTCCACTCTATTGACTCTGTGCAGGTGGTTTGAATAGTTGGGTATGCCTTTGGCCCTAGTTCTTTGTCCCTTCCTACATCATGAGGTGTCTTGTATGTTTGGACCATAAAGTGAGCTTGTTATGACTTTATATGCTATTTTTTCATTTTTTTTTGCTTGCATTTTGAGAACCTTGACAACTAGCTAGATATGCCTGTGTTGTCTCTATTTTTAATTTCATCTCTTCTACCAACCAAAGGTGTGCATTCATCTCTTATTTATCTATTTTATGATGGGCTTGGCCTCATTATGAGTAATTTCCAAAGGATAGTATTTGAAGTGGTAAGTGTTTGATGTAAGCCGCTCAAATTTGTGCTCTTTACAACTGTCTAAGTTGTAAAAATGAAAATTGATCGACACTTCCAACTATTTTTCTTCACAGTATATGTCAAGGTTATTATTTTTTTTTTTCCTATGTGTGTTTTTCTCCTTTAATTTCTATTATTTTCTTCATTCAATATGTCACCATGTGAAGTTCAATTCAAACAATAATTGTAATACAATAGTATTCCATTTCTAGAAAATAAGGAAGATGACAAAATTGAAATTCTAAACAATTAATTCTAGATGACTCCTCCACATTGATTCTCTCTTGTGCAAAAGTAGTAGGGTAAAAAAAAAAGAATTGGAGTCTTATAAAATTTAAATTTATAGAAGGAATTAGAATCAAGAAGAAGAGAAAATGACTAGAGATATCAAGAAAAACCTTGTAAGAATTATTACTACTTGTAATCAATCTTGCAACATGTAACAAAATTTGAAGAATGTATCACCCAACAATAGGAGCTATTGACAAAAAACTAATGATTCTTGGATATGATGGCTCACACTCCTAAAATATACTATATGTAGCAAAGAGAAGCTCCATTAAAAAATGAAATGAATCTCTCTTAATCACTTTTCAACTCTCATGGTTATAGTTGCATATCTTTTTCTCATAAAAAAGAGCTTAAACACTAATTTTGTGTTAAATGACCCCTGATTGTCAAAAATTATAAAAGTTATAGTTTCTTGGTGGTTACTAGATTTCAATTGGATTTAGATAAGGATATCTTTTCGAAAGATGAAGTTTCTATTGTCATGAATGCAACTACCTCATTAAAATGGAACCACTAGTTGTTGCATTATCAAAATTTTAACTACCTATTAGAGCAAAAATCATTATATCATAAATTGAACCACTCCAGTAGTTTTCTCATTCTATAGACTGAACCTTTTTACTATTCTGACATTTGTTATAATTTTGAGTTGTTTGCTAAGGATGACATTTTTATGATTCATAGGGATCAACTAAGTTGCTAATAACACAAAGGAAATTAAATTTTCTATCATTCATTATGTTATTTCATTTTTTTCAAATTAATTTGACTTTTTTTGTGCTTGAAGCATGAATCTTGATGCTTCAGTTTTGAACATAATTGTCATTCTAACTTGGATTCAAGATTTTTTTCATTGAAAACAAAACTTGGAGTTGTTACCCTACATTATTATAAAATTGATGGTATGCAAAAATAACTCATCTCATAAACTTTTTATTTGGTGTGATAAATCCTATTGGTTTTTTTTTATGCATTGTGGAAGGGATTTATACATATATATATGTTCTGACCTCTATGAGTAGTAAATTGTAGATTTTTGAATGTTAGATATAAGTTGTATTGATAGAGTTAGTTCAACATAGAATTAAAGCCATGCACTATTTGGATGGCAGCTAACAGGGTCATTAACTTGTCCTAAATCTACTTCAACACCCAAACTCGTCAACAAAAATAGATGCATTCAAATCCTTTTCAAAGACAACAACAATAACACTTCCTAAAGAACCAAAATCTATGGGTTTTGGGAGTTCATTATCTGTCAATTATGTTTATGTGTTTCACTTTCTTGGTCCTAACATAGCTCTCAATTGGCACCGTTCACTCTAGGCCCAAGCCTTCAAAGATGAAAACTATAGTCTTAGACAATAAATCCTTTATAGAGGGATAAAAATACTCTTCCTAGATAGCATATCCATATGATTCCTATGGTTAAATATGATCACCATATGATCAAATTACTGCTAAAAATGGGGAAAGACAAATAAATATCAAAGGTAGCAAGAACATACCTAGTGTTACTCTTGCTAGATATGGTGATAGCCCCTTAGAGAATTTACCATAGACCACAAACCATAATGAAGCTAATGATGATGGGTTTCACTATATTTATATGAGTAATAGTCATTTGTAATTGTAAATTACAAAAAATAAGGAGCATTTTTATTAGAATGCATTACTATGATAATAAATTCATCAATCATTCATTTTACCTTTTGTTTGGATGACTCATTATTAGTGACCAATTGTTTAGTAATTTATTTGATAATTTATTTAGTTAGTTATCCTTTTCTAATCTTCCAACTTTACCTCATTACCAAGTTAGTCATTTATTTAGTCATTTATATTTAAAAATTGCAAAATAATCCTAGAATTTGAACACTTTTAGTCACGTGACTAAAATTTTTATTCTTGTGACTAAATGTTTTAGTCGTGTAGTCATTTATTTGCCAAAATTCTACCAGTGTTGGTTGTAAAGAAATTAAAGATAAGATGTGGAGAATCATAGATTTGTAGATTTACAAACTTTATTGTATTTTGCTAGCAGCTTATGGATGGCCATCGCATTGATAGTTGCATAAGATATAAGGTTATGGGCATGTGTTATTGTTCTTAGTTGATAATTTGCAAACAGATGTCTAAGCCTCAATAAGTATCTCCTTAGATCAAAAGAAATCTGATGATGAAGTAGGTTCTTAGCATGAAGATTGAAACAACCAATTATATTAGATATTTGCCTAATCAGCTCTCTCACAAAAAATATTTCACACTCTACAGAAATAATTTTGAAAAGACAGATAATCAGATAAATACATAAGGTTTATCTCCCTTTATCTTTTTTAATACCACATATATAAAAGTTGCTTGAGAAAATACTTTGAGGAAAAGTGTATACCCACTTCCATTTTCCAAAACATAATCTCCTTCTGAAACCCATTGTCATGATTAAGTGATAAACAATGGAGGAGAATGAAAAATGTTAGTAGCTTAAATAGCTAATTGTAAAAATCTCAACTTCATCACTAATGACTAATGATGAGTTAAGAATTGGCAATTGTAAAAAAATACACACACAAATCTAGATTAATAATGTTTGATCTACGTGGATCTTATATCTTTGAAAAAAACTATAGGCAGAGTTTGAATACCTAGAATTATGACTGAAATTTGTGTGAGATCTTAATTTTTTTTTGATAAATCCTTCATAACCATGATCTTAACATTAATATATCCATGGTGGCAAAGACCAATGGATGAAAATGAAATTGGGCAAAGTGAGAGGTCGTAGGCTTTTTTGGAGGTTTTACATAAATCCCCTCCAAAGTGTATAGTTATTATTTTTTGCCAAATTAAAAGTGGTAACACATTTTTCATTATTTATATAATTATGTGTAATATATTATAGAAATACAATATATTGTAACTAAGGAAGATAAAACATTTCTTCATTTTTTATAACATTATATATATATATATATATAATTTCAATTGTAATTATACCTATTAGATTTATAAATTATAAGTATGAGAAAAGTGATATTAATTAGACAATAATTTACAAAATACTATTTGGAATTTGTAATTGCATTGAATTATTTTTTAGAAAATTAAAAAAATTGATAATCTCTTAGATATTAGTTTAATTTTACTTTTAATTTCAAGAGGAATTGTATACAACCACCCAAATGAAATATGCACAACTACTATATATTGTTATAAATGACATGACATGTGAATTATTTGTATGAAGTAATTTAAATTCCAATAGAAGTATAATATTTATATTTAATTGTACTCCTAGACATCCTATCATTTATTTTCATTATACTCCTTTCCACCAATATAGAAGAAATTGTTTCTTATTTATTTTATATTATCTTGGTAATTATTAAAATGTGCATCCAAAATTTGATACTTATTGCAAATGGCTAGGTTGGACATATTATAACAAAGAGTAATATAAATCAATACACGTAGTCATGGAGATTACTTGTTGCCACCTAGTGTAGTCATCTCTAGGAAGGACAAATGCATACAAAGAGAACTTTAAAAATGAAACACATATGAGACTTCAAAATAGGTTTTCAAAGAGAAAACCTATAGAAAATGTATATCTGCTTAACCAAAGATAAAATGATTTAAATTTCTTCAATGTTTTTTATGCCAAAAATCAATTGCCTAAAATTCCTTTACATGTTTTTTTTTATTGGTAAACGGCCAAGGCCTTGATAATATTGATTAATAAAAATTAATAACTTACAATAGAGTACCTCATTGAAACAGGCACTGGTAGGAAAGAAAGGGGAAGAAAACCTCCAGTCTAGCCCAGGACCTTGGTCCTTTATTATTACACCATAAAAGGGGTATACCCTAGTCAATTATCACCATTGCTATTATTACAATAGAGAGGATCATTATTCAAATAAGTACATATGATCAAATGATTCTTAATTATAGCTAAGACCTAATGTAGAAACCCATTCCAGCCACTGCACTTTACGTCCTTCCATTACTAAAAGATACACACATCCATGCCTAACTGTCTTGACAATCAGAATAGTTAGTGATAATACTACAATAACCTTCCTAAACATAAAGGATACCTTGGGAAGAATAAATTATTACCCTTATCTTTTTGAATTATTACTATATCCTACAATACTTAAAATAACACTTACCGATCCATCAATATAATTAATATCCCATTCTTTATTAACTAAAGAATTATCAATAAAAATTTTAGAATTTAATCCCTACCAGAAAAACTATATTTATAATTGTAATTGAAATAATATTGTCTTGAATCTTCCCTAATATACTAAGTTGTATTGAAATTTTGTGATCTCATTACAATTCTTATAGTGACCAATAACAAAAACTGAATCTCAACTAACTCTAATGAACCACATGACTAAGTCTCAATCTGTCGAAGCAACAAAAAAACCACCTCAAACTAGTATAGGGAGGGTATCAAACATCAAACAGAGCTAGCTAGGTTAGCCATTAAAACCAATTGAAACCTCAAATACCCATCTCCTCTGTCCAGCATTCCATTCTTGTTCAGCGAAAAATTGAAATAAAATGATGCTGAGATCCAAATCATCGACCCTTTCAAATTAGGGATTTAAAAATAGAACAAATTCCTTTACATGTTATTACATATATTTTAAATTAGTAATAAATTATAAACATAATTTTTTACTGTATTTTAAATGACTAGTTATAAATTCTTAATTCTTTTAATTATCATTATTGGAAATCAATTGAGAATCCAAATGAGTAATATAAATAGAAGAGAACTAAATTAAGTAAGAAATTATCAATCCACCCATTTATTAATGATATACCTCTTATAGGAAAACTAAATTAGTTTGCAATATCGGTCGAAGAACCCCAAATGTTGAATCAAATATCCCAAGCAATTTAAACAAAGTATCTTGTATCCTAGAAGATGCAAATTGAAACTACGGCTAGTATGAGAAAGAGAAGATTTAAGGGATATGAATGATTTATGGAAAATAAAATTAACCTAATATGTTAACAAATACACCTTAGAGAAAGTGAAGAGAGGAAGTACACATGACTAATCATCCAATCACTTATTTAATCATTTATTTAGTAGTTTATTTAGTTGTTTATGATTAGGTGACTAATTCTTTGTGACTAATTATCCAATCACTTATTTAATCATTTATTTGATAGTTTATTTAGTTATTTCTATTTGGTTGACCTTGTAATTTTATACAGTGATCAAATTAGTCACTTATTTAGTCACCTATAGTTATAAATTACAAAGAAATAGTGGAATGTGATCAGTTTTAGTCACATGACTAAAAATTTTAGTGTCATGACTAAAAGTTTTAGTCACATAGTCATATATTTGCCAAAATGTACTAGTGCTCTGAAACAAGAATTCCATCTCTCATCGAAATCCACATTTTAAATCTCAATGTGGATTCCAAATAAAGTAAAATTTAGTCAGGTTTGACATCTGAATGATTAATTTATATTTCAATTTTGAGTTTGGTAATGGATTATTATCATGCAAGGGGTATCAAAATCATACACATCTGATGACATAGTGAAGGGAGCATAATCAATAAAGCATTAAGCTTGTTAAGGTTTTTTTTTCAAGGGTTCCACTCCCATTAATTTATGAGATTGATTACGTCAAGTCCTATAGTTGGCCTTGGGTTTAGTTGAAATCTTATTCAATAGATATTTCCCTCTTTGGTATGGATTTGGAGTAGGTCATCTCAGGTGGCTTGAAAGACTCACCTACATCAACACAATTGTCTACCCACTCACCTATCTCAAGCATGATCTCATAGAAGAGAACTAAGTGGTGATGTTTAGTGCCCACATACCTTCTAGTTGTGCATTCACATTGGCTCAAAATTGTCTAAAATCCCAACTTCTTCCCTGTGAGTTTGTCACATCCACTTTGTCTACGAGACCCAACTTGCATCTAACATTGGGTGACTTCACAACATTGCACAAACAACCCACATGGTCTCATTGGCTCTTGTTTTTAGCAAAGACATTTGGAAAAATTCTATCATATATAATGCTTGATATCTTGAGCCATGCACACAATTGCTAAGAACTAAGTCAACTAGATTGGTGCTAGTGATTTTGGTGAGACGTGCTTCTCAAAATAGAATTAAGGGAGTAAATTGGATAAAACATATGTATATTACTGTATAATTAAGATCTCCCACTTTTTTCATTTTTCTTATTTTTGAAGTCCATGTTTTGTAGGTCTTTCATAAGATTCAACTATTTTGATATGGAATGCTAGGTTTTTTTGTTTCAACCAAACATGTCTAAAATAACAAATTCTAAATATCAAATATTTTTAGATTTGAACCAAAACAATCCCAAATCAAATTCCCAAGATTGTAATCTAGATTTCAAGTTCTAGAATCCCAAAATTTAGAATCTTCAATGCCAATTCTCAAATCATATTCCAGCATCCAAATCGGCCCTTAAATAAAACCACTATTTTTAGTCATAGATAAGGAGTGATAAGGTCTAGATGATCTTTTGGTGAAATCGTCTAAAAATGTCACTTTAACAAAGTGTATGTAACCTTTAACAAGGTAGTCTCCTAAAAGAGATTACTTCATAAGAGTTAAATTTTTGGGTTGTCGGTCCCATGTGATTTTTTCCTAAATAGGGTTTCCACATTAAATATTGGTGTCAAAATTTTGTAAATGTTATTTGTGTTGCAAGTTAATATTCATGTTTTATATTTTGCTACAACTTGGCAATAACTAAGATATCACTAGGTAATTATTGGAAATTTATTGACAATTGGTAATGCAAGGAATCATTTGATAATAGTTTAGAAAGAAGTTGGTGTATGAGTTGAAATTTATGTTGGATAAGGCTACCAAGTGATTAATATTGTTTATGTTTATGTTGTTTTGATAGTGATGAGAAGTTTTAAGGGACTATGAGATATCTTGACATACTCATTCACCCCACCCCACACCCTCTCCGTTATCTAATATTATCTTTAGAGGAGACTCCCTTCCTAGCTTTAGAACCAATTCAAAGTTTTTTTATACTAGTTTCTTCTCTCTTGGGGATAAGGATTACATTCAAGACTTTTTATCATGATTTTTTTGTCTTGGAATGTTTAATCTCTAATTAACCTCTACATAAAATATTTTTCTTTAGATGTTAGATTTAGGATTGATTCCTTGGATGTTCTTTTCCTCTAGGAAGTTAAAATTTATAATTTTTTGCTCAATATTGCATGTCGATTCATTTTTCCCTGCGGTATTATTTTTTCTTCTCAGCACAAAGCTAGCTAAGATGGACTCTCTACTTTCATTTCTCCTAATTTTCATTCTTATATTATTAATCATGGATCTAACCCCATACAAAAAGATATTTGGATTTTTTCATCTTTCAATAATCATTTTTTTGGGGTTGTCAATGTCTATGCCCCTAATGATGTGATTAAGAGATCCCACCTATAGCATTGTTTGACAAAATATTTACTACCTACCACTTGGGTTATATGTGGAGATTTAACTATGGTATAGATGGTTGTAGATAAAGATGACATTCTATATATTTTTTTGAACAACTGGTGAGAGAGAAGCTTGGTACTACATGCATAATAAATTGGGGCTTCTTGATCCCAATGTTAACTGTCATTGTCCTAGTGGGGTTAAGTACACTTGGTCCATCTTTAGAGTTGGCTTTGATAGGATTTTTAAGAGTCTTGATTGTGTCATGATTAGTGCTCAATCATTATTTTTATTATTTAAATCCAAGGATCACCTTGTCACTCCTTTGATTGATGTGATCTTGTCAAATCATTTCCCCATTCATTTTTCTATTGAAGGAAAAACAACTCAAAGGCATCCTTCTCCTAGATGCAATTCTACCTCATCACATCATTGTTGAGTCACAATCCCACTATGGTTCACATCCTTCAAATCTAGAATTTGGAACCTAGGGCCCACTCTCAAGTGGAGTGGATTCAATGGTGGAATGATGCCAGCAACCACATGACAAGGTTTATCTACATTAATGGTAGGAAACTTTCCATGTACCATAGGTAGTCCTATGATGTCACTACCAAGGATGTTCATATTTCCATTGAAGTATTGGCCATGAATATATTTTATATGGACCTATAATTGTGATTGTCTTGACTTTAAAACTGAAAATAGATTGTAGATGATGTCATTAGGGGAGCCCAAATCAAGGCCTATCTTCACTAGCTTCAAGTGGGAGATCAAGATTCCAAAGAGTTATTCCAAGATCTCAGAGCTTGTCATACTTCAATGGGGATTGAAAATTCAAGGAAGTCCAAAGTAGTCTTTCCAACCTTACTGATATTCTTCACATGTTTGTTTGACACTACAAGAATGTGTTCACAATGTAGGGAAGTTGAGCTGCCAAAGTTATGTTAGAAAGTAAATTTCATCAAGATAATTAAGAGGGAGAGGGGGTGAAATAGTTATGCAATTACAACAACTCTCAATATCCTTATTAATTCCAAAACATTTAAATAGTAGATGCAACAACCACACAAAGATATCCATATACAATAACACTAGATCTGTTAACTAGGGAAAGCCTTGATCAAAGGGAACCCCAGTGGGGATGGTATCCACAAGATGGTATACTAATATAGAAGTTTCTTGTAAGAGGATGAGCCCTATTAGGAATCAATGAAATACATTTAGTACATATCAGTCCCTATTAGGAACTTTAAATCCCTATTAGAAGATTCCAAACTTGTTAGGAGTTGCTTAGGAAGACAGATGGACTCATTGTCCAAACAACTTTAGTAATATCCTAATTGAATATATCAATTTTTTCAAACAATAAATTATTTTCTAGATATAGTTCTTTGTCCGCTCACCATGCCACAACTACATCACTCAATTATATGGTCAAAAGATGTTTGGATATAAGTTGTCACATTACAACATCTCTCTCAAGTTTGCATAATATACAATATCCACATTGGATGATTTCAACCAAGTAAATCATATTTCCTTTATACCAAGTCCTAAAGAAAATTATTGAGATATCCTTGAGGCTTTCCCAATTTACAATTATAATATAGGACCAACTTACGATATTACATTTATACATTATATTATAGTATTACATCATTTCATAAGTACACTCAAACTATCGGCTCACAATCTTCATAACTCTTCATGTGCTAGTCATCTAGAAGTGTGTGATTAACCACAAAATCTTCACCATGTCTTATACCTTTTTCCAATTCCTCTTAACCAAATTCCATCTCTGTTAGGAGATATAATCCAAACGAATGGAAATGCTACCCAAAAACTTTGTTTGAATGATGCTCTCACTAAATTCATCATATCTCTATCTAGTCTTTATATTTCCATACACTCTTGACTATAGCATCTAGATACTTTTTGGAACATCTCCTCAACTATGCATAAGCTCATCTTTATTCCTTTAACCTCACAAAACCAAACTCTATCTATTACTCTGCTAGTCTTCATAGAATAACCAATATGTTGACATCAATGAATAACTTTGTCATGAATGCAACACATAACCTCTAAATCATATCTCCAACAATGCTAGGATAGTCTACCATAGGAATACCATCAACATTCATGCTTAACAATCCTCCCCTTTGGTATTGATGGAAACATAGATGAAAACAAACTAAGTTCCATGAATACCAAATGTCTTTGCTATAATTGCTCCCCATTCATGTTGTCCATGAATGCCATCTCTACAGTAACTATCATGCATAAGGAAGATGTTAATCTCCCCCATACATCAACATCTTTTCAAATCATCTTCATCAATCAATATGTCAAATCCTCTTCACTAGTCTTTTCGAATCTACTTCATCAATCAAATTTCTCCTCTAGGAACATCTCCCCATTGACATCAATATACAAGAATATTTCATGTGTATCTCTCCCCCATTGATATCAATAAATACACAAGGATTTTTTTCATGGATTAATCTCTCCCATAATATATCTCAAAATATTTATACCAAAGGATGTTTTTCATGTGTATCTCTCCTCCATTGACATCGATGGTAAAGGTATCATTATGTCAATTGTCTTCATAAGATTTGCAATAAGCTCGTGTTCAAAGACACTATTAAATACCAGTACCAAGAGTCCTTAATGAATTAGTTCAAACAAGATACTTTTCCAAAGAGGAAGCATTAAGTATCTAGTCAAGATTAAATAAATAGTTATTTGTCACCACTAGATTGGTGCAATCTTTGCATCAACTACTCAAAAGTAGGTTGATGCATAACCCCAAGAATACCTCTCAAGTACTCAAATGTGTCCTTTAATAAAGGTTTTCTAAATATGTCTAATATTTACTCCTTTGTGCTAATATACTCCAATCTAATCTCTTTCTTTGCAACTCTCTCTAAAAAGTGATACTAAATAGATATATGCTTTGTCTTTGAATGTAAAACTTGATTCTTTGACATACTCATTTTACTTTTGTTATCACAATGTATGCTAATAGGCTTTGTAAGCTCAATCCAAATGTCTTTCAACATTTTTTTCATTCATGTAATATGATTACAAATATTTGTTGTTGCTAAATACTTTGCTTTTGTCATACTCTATGAAATACTGTCTTGTTTCTTGCTTAGCCAAGAAACTAATCATCCCCCTAAGAAAAATGTTCCACCACTATTACTTTTTTTGCCATCAGCACTTCCTTCCCAATCTACATAAGTGTATGCACATAAAGTGAAATCATTTGATCTATTATACCATAATCCAAATTTAGTTATACCCTTCAAATATCTAAAAAATATCTTTACTGATGCATAATGTAACTCTTTAGGACCACCTTGAAATCTTGCCACAATTCCAACTGAATTAGATATATTAGGTCTAGTGTATGTGAAGTATTACAATCTAACAATCATGGATGAATATTTTCTCTACTCAACAATAGGGGTTTCATCTTTACTAGGCAATTTGTGACTAGTTATCATAGGTGTTCCAACATGTTTACAACTTTCCAAACCAAATCTTTTCAAAAATTCTTTAAGATACTTAGCTTGTGATATGAAGATACTATCTTTGTTTTGAACAATCTACAATCCTAGAAAATACTTCATCTCACCAATCAGACTCATCTTGAATTCTTTCATCTCCACTACAAATGCTTCACTTGTTTCATCATCACCTCCAAAGATTATCTCATACAAAAATACCTTAGAAATTAGTAATTCATTGTCAATCTCCTTCAAATACTAATTTCTATCAACATTACCTTTTGCAAAACCAAACTTATCAGATACTTATCCAATCTTGCATACTAGACTCTAGAAACTTGTTTCAATCCATGCAATTCTTTCTTCAACTTGCAAACCATATCTCGTTTATCCATCAAAGGAAAAATATAAGGATGCTCAATGTATACTTCTTCTAGTTCACCATTTAGAAAATCTAATTTGACATCCATTTGATAAATATTAAAGTTCTTGCTAGCTACTTATGCCAAAAATATTCTTATTGACTCTATTCTACCAACAAGTGAAAATATTTCCTAAAAATCAATTCCTTCTTGTTGTGATTAACCTTTGTTGAAATAATTGATTAATTGTGTAATATCTTTGATGTTACACAAAATTTCATGTCATTTCCAGTGAAGTGGATGCCGAGCTCACTCGAGTATTGAAGACAATTTTTTGTGGCTACCAAGCATTCTTGAGTCTTCCTAGTTTAGAAGGCAGTATTTACCAAGTACACTCAAGCACCAAAGGAAATATGAGTGTTAACCAAGCTCACTCAATTAATGAAGGAAATGTTGGGTAGAACCAATGTTAACTAAGCTCACTCAGTTATCAAAGGAACTTTGCAAGTATGCAGTGTTGACCTAGTTCACTTGGTTAACATAGGAAAATAATTTTTAAGTTAGTGTCTACTCGGCATGGTCAACTAATAAAGGATTTTCTTATTTTGGCATATTGAGTTTAATTGATTTATCTATTGGTTCTAGTCGACTGAGAAGATGAATATTAGTTATTCTAAGTTGTATTCTAGCTGACTTGAAAATATGAAAGATATAAGTATAAGGTCAAGTTGAGATTTAAAAGTGTGTGAGTGTGTGGAATATTTGATGATGCTTCTATGATGCTAAAAGGAAGCAAATCAGAAGGATAAGTAGAATATCCTTGTGGAGCAAAAAAGATATCTTTGATTAGGAAGGATCGTGTATAAATCAGAATTGAGATCTATAATCAGCAATTTAGTTGTATCCAAATCAAGTCATGTCATTGTTACTCTCTAACCATTGTATCAGTGATCTAAATCTCTTAACAGAGTTGGCTTAGCAACTATTTGTAAATCCTCTAACAAGGTGGCATTTCTATTGAAGTGTCTAAAGACCTCTAACAAGGCCACTCCTAATAGGGTGATTAAATCCTCTAATAGGGTCACACCTAATAGTGTGTTTTGTAACCTTTAACAGGGTTGGCTCCTACTAGGGTTCACTTTAGAAGAGTGAAAAATAGTAACTAGTTGCAATTGATGGTTTTTCCCAAATTGGGTTTCCACGTTAAATCTTGGTGTCAAATGTGTTCATGCTATTTATTTTATGTGTTTGCAACTAAGTTAAAGTAATGATAATTACAAATAACATCTAAAGATTTTCATATTCAATATTTATTGAGTTAGAGTATTTCTTTGTTTGTCGAGCATTAGCTGAATTAAGTTTTGACAAAATTATTTTGTTCTAACATCTAAGGGATCTAGGATTTATTTTTGTAGTAACTGATTCACCCCTCCCCTCTCAGTTACTCCTCTTATATTTCCAACAATTGGTATCAGAGCTTTTGGTGCTTGCAAAGAAGGTTTTAAGGACCTAAGCTAAAGATCAAGATATCTTACAAAAGAGAGATTCCTAGGTTGAATAGAGACAACTTTGCAGCATGGCAAGGACTTATGAGGTTACATCTAGCAACCATCAGTGATTCAAGTTGTAAATATCTTGATGCTAAAGACAAGACTCCTGCTAGAAAATTATTAGTTGAGGACATTGCTAAAAAGAAGAATCATAACATCATGATGATTGATATTGCATCTGCTCTCAATTATGCTAAATTTGATGAAGTAAAAGATTGCAAAAAACCTCATGCAATCTAGACCAAATTGAAAGATATTTATGGAGGAGATGATAATTTAAGAAGAGCTAAAGCAGAAAGTCTTAGAGGTCAATTTGATTAGATGAAAATGAGAGAAGATGAAAACATTACAAAATATGTGGAAAGAATCAAAGCAAGTGTAAGTGCAATCAAAGCATCTAGAGGAGACATTGATGACAAAACAGTTGTAAGAAAGATACTTAGAACTCTTCTTCCTATTTATATAATTAGAGTGTCTTCTATTCAAGAGATGAGATGTGATCCAAATAACAAAATAACTTTGGATGCTCTGGTTGGAAGATTGATAACTTTTGAGTTGGATAACTATGATAACTATGTTCCTAGTTCAAAAGGTATTGAGTTTGCATTTGAAGCCAAACTCTCACTCAAGGAAAGGAGCAAGAAATCAAAGGCCAATCAAATAGGAAGTGAAGAAGAGACAGGATAAAGTTTAGACAATAATCCTAAATTTTTTGAAGCCCTACTTGCAAGGAAATACTCGAAAAGTAGAGGAAAGTAGAAAGGCAAGATTCCTCTAATCAGCTTTTCTTGTGAAGAAGTTGGTCACATTGCTGCTAGGTGCCCAAATAGATAAATTAAGGATAAAAAGAAAGTAAAAACTATGAAGGCAAGAAGGAATTCAAGAACTACAAGGACTAGATGGAAAAATGTAAGAAATCTTGTTTTATGGCTAAAGATTTTGATAATAGTGAAGATGAAATGGTATATATTGTTGTGAAAGATGAATCTAATGATGAAGGAGATAAGATGGCACTCATCTCTCATTTTAGAAAAAATGATACCTAGATTATTGATAGTGGTTGCTCACATCATGTGACTGGAGATAAAATAAAATTTGAGCACATGGAATACTATGATGTTGGTAGTGTGAGATTTTGAAACAATGAACCTTGTAACACAAAAGGAAGAGGATGTATCTCTTTGACTAATGAACTTGTATGTGATAATGCTTATTGGATTGAAGGATTAAAGCATAATCTACTAAGTGTGGCACAATTGAATAACATTAGATTCAAGATAGAATTTAGGAATGGGAAGGCCAAACTGTTGGATGGAAAAGGAAATCTGGTTGGATCTGGCAAACAAATGAAAGGTAATCTATTCTATCTTGATTTCAGTGAAAGTTCATGTTTTATTGCTCAAGTAGAAGAAATTTGGTTATGGCACAAAAGACTATGTCATGTAAACTTTGATAATCTGGTTAAGATAAGCAAACACAAAAGAGTAAGAGGTATTCCTAGTTTGAAAAAACCTGATATGGGTCTATGCAAAAATTGCCAAATTGGTAAATGGGAAAGACTAGTTTCAAAAGAAAAAACTATCATTATGAAGAAGTATTAGAGCTTGTGCATGCAAACTTATGTGGACCCATCAGAATAGAGAGTTACAATGGAGAAAAAATTTTCATTCTTTTTGTTGATGATTATTCTAGAATGATGATTGTAATGTATCTAAAAGAAAAATCAGAAGCTTTTCAAAAATTCAAGTGGTACTTAGCAAGAGTAGAAAAAGAAACTATAAAAAGATTGAAATTTTTGAGTTCAAACAGAGGTGGTGAATTCATCTCCAATGGATTCAATGAGTTCTACATTGAAAAAGGAATTAAAAGATAACTATCAGCCTCTGGTACACCTCAATAGAATGGTATAGCTAAAAGAAGAAATAGATCCATCATGGATTGTGCAAGAACTTTAATGATAGAAAATAATCATGCAATCAAATACTAGAAGGAAGCTGTCAGCACTATAGTTCATACCTTGAACAAAGTACAGTTGAAGAAAGATTCAAATCAAACTCCTTATGGACTATGGTATGGCTACAAACCTAATGTAACTTACTTGAAAGTATTTGGTAGAAAATATTATATCTTGAAAGGATCTAAAAAAGGAAAATTTGATGTCAAAGGTGATGAAGGCATATTTTTAGGATACTCCTACAAAAGTAAAGCATACAAATGTTTGAATTTGTCTACTCATAAAATCATAGAAAGTGTACATGTGAGAATTGATGAGTTTGCAGAAAAGAGTGAAGAAGAAAGCAAGAAAGAGCTAGAGGATTATAAAATATTGGTTTACTATAAAACTAATACCCTACAAAATCTATCTGAGAGGAAGGAGGCTTCACCTCTTGAATCCCCAAAATCTCCAATAGCTACCCAGTTGTAGATAGTGCAACCTGAGTCATAGTCTGAAGGACCCAAGTCACAATTAGAGGCTATCAAGCTATAGCAAACTAAGTCTGATGGACTCGAGTCACAAACAATGGGACCCAAGCTTGATACTGAAGTTCATGACGAAATAAGTGAAACTAATTCCAAATCCAAAGAACCTGTGTTAGCAAGATATGTCAAGAGGCATCATTCACCTGATAAAATCATTGGAGACAAATTAGATGGAACAATGACAAGAAGCAAATTGAAAGGTACATGTTTACCTGCTGAATTTGAACCTAGAAATTTTAAATATGCATTGGATAATGAAAGTTGGATTGAAGCAATGAATGAAGAAATAGAATAGAATAGAGAAGAACAAAACTTGGACTCTTGTTCCTATACCCAAGGATAAAAATGTAATTGGCACAAAGTGGGCATTTAGAAATAAGTTGAATGAAGATGGAAAAGCTTCTAGAAATGAAGCAAGGTTACTATGTAAAGGCTATTCTCAAGAAGAAGGTATTGATTATGCTAAAACTTTTGCTCTTGTTGTAAGATTAGAAGGTGTTAGAACATTACTAGCATATGCAGCTCATAGAGGATTTAAAGTGTATCAAATGGATGCAAAATCTGCATTCTTGAATGGAATTCTTGACGAGGAAGTCTACATTGAACAACCTAAAGGTTTTGTAAATCCTAGCAAAAAGGACATGGTCTACAAATTACACAAAGCATTATATGGTTTCAAGCAAGCTCCCAAAGATTTGTATGAAAGACCTCATAACTACTTGATATAGATTGGTTTTCAAAGAATAAATGATAGCAGAAGTTTGTAGATTAAGGAAAGACCAGATAAGAAGATTGTGTTGGCACAAATATTTGTTGATGATACTTTATTCATAGGAAATGATAAATTGTGCAAGGCATTTTCAGAAGAAATGAGTAAAGAATTTGAGATGTCTATGTTTGGTGAGAAAAAATTCTTTGTTGGATTTACTCAATCTAAATATATCAAGGAAATTCTAAACAAATTTGGAATGGAAGATTCAAGACAAGTTAGAACCCCTATGTCTTATGGACACAAGTTTTCCAAAAATGATGACCATGTCAGTGAGCATCAGGAAGAGAACCACAATGAGGGACATACCGACTCTGAGGAGGTTGATCTGAGGCAAATGATGCGGACCCTTATTGATCGCTTACCTCCTGTTCTTGAGCAGGATAGAGCACACCAGGATGGACATGAGCATAGACGCAGATCTAGGAGTCCTCAGAAGGACCGACATAGATTCATAGTATCTTCTCAGATGAAGGATCTTCAGAGGTCCAAGATCAAACCCTTTAATGGGCAAGGTTCTGGGTATGTAGCTGAGCAGTGGCTTATTGCCCTTGACAAGATTTTTGCTATGCAGGACTTTGACAGTAATGTCAAAGCGAGGTTTGCCATTACCAATCTGGAGTTATTTGGAGCCACCTGGTGGAGTATTGAGGAGAAGAAGTTGGGCATTGACATGGGTAGTGTCACTTGGGAGATTTTCTTGGAGAGTTTTCATGAGCGATTCCTACCAGAGGAATGGAAGCAGCATAGAGCAGATGAGTTCCATAACCTGAGACAGTTCACTATGACCGTTGTAGAGTATGAGCGCAAGTTCTATGAGCTCATGCCTTTTTCGGGATTCAGTGATAACCCAGCACAGTTGGCACAACATTTCATTCGAGGATTGAACAACCGTTTTATTGGGGGTGTTAAGGTATTTGAGCCTAAGACCCTCAAGGATGCGGTACATCGAGCTATCCTGGTAGAGCAGAGTGTCAACTTTGGGCAAGGAGGATTTGTGGGAGCGCCTACTATAGCAGGATCTAAGGGCAACCACAATTCCGGTGGAGTCAGGAAGCCTCCCTTTCCTAGGAGGAATCAGTATTCTCATCAGCATTCTCAGCAGAAGCCTCAGCAGCATAAGGGATTTTACCCTCAGGCACAGAATGGTGGCGGTGGATCCAACCCTAGGATCAATCGCAATGCTCAACGTAATAGGCAGAATCAGCAATCTCGGCCTGCACAGAGCAACCAGTCTTTTGCTAGCAGGGGTAGCCACCAGCGGTCGAATGCACCACCTATAGGGAGAGGATCTGGCAGAGGCACGGGATGTTATTCGTGTGGACAGATTGGTCATATTGCAGCATACTGCCCACAGCGAGCATCTCAGTATTCAGGACCCAGGCCAGCAGCATCTGAGCCTACAGTCGGAAATACAGGTGGATCTCATAGAGTATTTGCAGCGGTGGATCACCGTCAGGCAGACCATCAGGGGACAGTAGTTGAGACTACAGGAGCTATCCGAGGTACACCTCTCTCTGTATTATTTGATTCAGGTGCTACAGATTCTTTCATTTCTCCATCTCTAGTTGATAAGTGTAAGCTGGAGTCGGTTAAGCAAGACCATGGTTGGCAAGTGGAACTAGCCTCAGGTGCTAAAGTTTCCACAGATTCGGTAGTTCACAAGTGTGGACTTAGCATAGGAGGGTTTGAGACTTCAGTCGATTTTCGAGTTATTCCTCTTGGCTCCTACGATGTGGTCTTAGGTATGGATTGGCTTGGCTCTCATAGGGCTAGTATTGACTGCAGAAAGAAGACCATTTTGTGTCAGGATGACCAAGGGAAGGATGTGGAGATTGTGGGGATACCGAGGCCTATATCCCTACGAATGATCTCTGCTATGCAACTTAAGCGAAGCTTTCGTAAGGGGTGTCAGGTATTTGCTGTTTCGGTAAATGAGCTTGATGAGAAAGAATCTACAAGGAAGACCCTAGATCACCCTATTTTATAGGAGTATGTTGATGTCTTTCCGAGTGAGATTCCAGGCATGCCTCCGAAGAGAGACATTGATTTTAGCATTGAGCTCACTCCAGGAGCGGAACCTATCTCTAGAGCTCCTTACCGTATGACCACTCAGGAGCTAAGTGAGTTGCGTTTGCAGTTAGAGGAACTTTTGGCCAAGGGTAGTATTCGACCTAGTGTATCACCATGGGGAGCTCCAGTGCTCTTTGTGAAGAAGAAGGATGGTTCTTTGCGCCTTTGCATCGATTACAGACAACTGAATAAGGTGACAATAAAGAACAGGTATCCTTTACCAAGGATTGATGATTTAATTGATCAGATCAAGGGAGCTACAGTGTTCTCTAAGATTGATCTTAAGTCAGGATACCATCAACTTCGCATCAAGGAGGTTGATATTCATAAGACCGCCTTTCGAACTCGCTATGGGCATTATGAGTTCACAGTGGTACCCTTTGGGCTGACAAATGCTCCATCAGTTTTCATGTGCTTAATGAATGGGGTGTTCCGTTCCTATCTTGATAGATTTGTTCTTGTGTTCCTCGATGATATTCTGATATATTCTAAGTCCCAAAAGGAACATGAGGAACATTTGAGTTTAGTTTTGCAGTGCTTGAGAGATAATCAACTTTATGCCAATGCGGCAAAGTGTGATTTCTTTCAATCAGAGATACAGTATTTGGGACACGTTATTTCAGGCGAAGGTATCTCTGTAGACCCTGCAAAGATCCAGGCAATAGTAGATTGGCCTGCACCCACTACTGTGTTGGAGATTCGTAGTTTCATGGGTCTAGCTGGGTATTACCGCAGATTTGTTCAAAACTTCTCCAGAATAGCACACCCTATTACCTCCCTTCAGAGGAAAGGAAAGAAGTTTCTTTGGACAGAAAAGTGTGTAGAAGCATTTCAGAAACTCAAAGAGCTTCTGACCAGTGCACCGATCTTAGCTGTACCTGATCCAGAAGGTGAGTTCATGGTGTGTACCAATGCTTCCCTCGAGGGTATTGGAGCAGTTCTAATGCAGAATGGTCGAGTGATTGCATATGAGTCACGCAAACTCAAGGATCATGAGTTGAATTATCCTACACATGACCTTGAGTTAGCAGCAGTAGTTCATGCCTTAGTGAGATGGAGACATTTCTTGTTGGGACACAGATTTGAACTACATAGCGATCATCGTAGTCTTCAGTACATATTCACGCAGCCTAATCTGAATGCTAGGCAAAGGCGTTGGATGGAGTTTTTGTGCGAGTATGACTTTGAGGTGAAGTATATCCAGGGGAAGGAGAATGTCGTAGCTGATGCTTTGAGTCGCAGGAAACATGTGATATCATCTATGACTCTTAGTGTCGATTTGAGATGTCAGATACTTCAGGCACTCCCCACTGATTCATGGTATCTGGAGGTGTGCAGTGAGATCAATTCAAGGAGATCCTTGGAGGGAAAGTTTTCAGGCTATGTCCTAGAGTCAGATGGCCTTTTGAGACTTTCAGGAAGGATCTATGTGCCGCTACTGGATGAGCTTCACATATTGATCCTATCAGAGGCCCATCGTGCACCTTACTCGGCACATCCAGGTGTCAAGAAGATGCATGCAGATTTGCGACGTTTATTCTTTTGGTCCGGGATGAAGCGCGACATTGCTGATTTTGTGGCTAGATGTCTTGAGTGTCAGAGAGTCAAGGCAGAACACCAGCATCCGGCAGGACTTTTGCAACCGAATCTCATTCCTTCATGGAAGTGGGACATCATCTCTATGGATTTCATAGTAGGATTACCTATGACTCTTCGTCGTCATGATGCTATCATGGTCACCGTTGATCGGTTGACCAAGGTGGCACATTTTGCACCAATCAGGTCTTCCTACACTACAGCTTCAGTAGCTAATGTCTTCATGCGTGACATTGTGAGACTACATGGTATTCCCCGAAAGATCATTTCGGATAGGGATCATGTTTTCACTTCCGCATTTTGGACATCACTACAGCATGATCTTGGAGCACAGTTGAACTTCAGTTCAGCATATCACCCAGAGACAGATGGGCAGACAGAGAGAGTGAATCAGGTTCTCGAGGATATGTTGAGGATGTACGTGATGGATAGGCAGACTCATTGGGAGGACTATCTCTACCTAGTGGAGTTTGCTTACAACAACGGGTATCACAGTTCTATTGGCATGGCACCTTTCCAAGCCTTATATGGACGCCCTTGTCGTACACCTTTGAGTTGGGATAGCCTTGAGGATTGCATCCTGTTGGGCCCAGAGATGCTTCGTGACATGGAGCAACAGGTGGTGCGTATCCGAGAGCACTTGACAACGGCACAGGATAGGCAGAAGAAGTATGCCGATGCTCATAGGTCAGATAAGCAGTTTGCTGTGGGTGAGAAGGTTTTCTTGAGAGTGTGTCCGCGGAAGAGTCCGATCCATTATGGAAAGGGCTCGAAGCTAGCACCTCGCTTTGTGGGACCATTCGATTTTCTTGAGAGGATTGGTCCAGTTGCCTATCGTCTTGCTTTACCGCCTAGCCTTGCTCGCATTCACGATGTTTTCCATGTTTCAGTACTTAGACAGTATATTCCTGATGTTGTACATATTCTTGATTGGAATGCATTACAGGTAGAGGACGAGCAGCTGGCTTTGGAGCCAAGTCGTATTCTGGAGCAGCGGGAGTTGACCCTCAGGGGTCGAACCATAGAGCAGGTAAGGGTCCAATGGGACCCTACTGATGACTCTTCAGCGACATGGGAGGATGCATCTAGATTACGGGATTTATATCCCTATTTGTTTATAGGCTTCCAGGAGTAAGCCTAAGTCTAGGGGGGGTGGATGTAGTGCCTGCCCCTAGTTTACATTTTTCGAGCTACATTTATGTTATGATTGCCAAACTCTTTTAGGCCAATTTATGTTTGATGAGTAGTATTATTATTTTAGAGATTATCATATGATGTTTACACTCAGTTTATTATATGATGAGATTACTTGGTACTCTATATTTCATGCATGTATGATGATTATTCAATGGTTTTAGTTATCGATGATGATTAGTTAGATGGCTTATTATTTCATGTGCCTCTTATGGATACTTACCCCATACTGCATGTGTATGGTGTGCGTGCTGTTTTATTTATGTATGGTGTTTCTGATATGGTTAAGGAAGGGAGTCGTAGTCACCTGCTAGTCGGGATCTACACGATGCACCACTTCCTGCCATTGCCTGTTTAGCTTAGAATATTGTGTTTGTACATGCGTGGATTTTATGCAGGTTGCAGGTACCGGGTATCGACTTCCCTGAATTGTCAGGATGAGCGTACCCTATCGCACTGTCTCAATGGTAAGAGAGGGGAGATAAACTCTTAAGTCCAAATCCTAAACCCTCTAGCCAATTGTCCTAATTGATAATTAGGACAAGTATCTGAGTTAGTACCCTCCGAATGCATCAAATGATGTAATTTTGTGATTATAACCTTTTTGTTTGATGTGGTATGTATTTTTCTATGATGGGTTTTCGTATGTTGCTTTATGAGTCCTTAGTGTATTTTTCTATTAATTAAGTCTAATTAAAAAGACAAATTAATGATTTAATTTAATAAGGAATTATTATGATATCTTTATATTTAATTAATTAATTAATTAATTAAATAAAAGAATTAAAGTTGGAAATTAAAGTTTAAGATATATTTAGAATAGGATAATATTTATTTAATTTAATAATAATATATTTGGAGTTCATTTTTAAATAAATGCTAAGTATTATTGTTATTTAAATTAATTAAATATGTTATCAATTAAGTTCTAAAATAAATTAAAAAGTTGAAAGATATTAATTTTATTAAGAATTCTAGATTGCATGATCTAAACATGAGTTAAATATAAGAATTAAATTAAAAGATTAAATTATAAAAATTAATAATGTTATTTTAATTTCTTAAAAGTGCACATAAGATTTAAAGTAATAAATTAATTAAGAATTGAAGTCAAGTGAAATTTTAAATAAAGTTATTTAATCATTCAACTTAATGTGCATGAAAGTTGAATGCAAAAGAATTAGAAAAGATAATAAAAGTTAATTTGAGTTAACTGAGTTGTGCAAAGAGTCTTCTCGGGTAAACGCACAATTAGTGCCCCGAATTGAGGAGAATTTGCTTATCACAACTTTGGGGGTTCATTTTTTTAGAGAGAGGAATTTGGACGGGAATTAGGAGGAAGACAATTTTTGGAAGAAAATTTCAGAAGGTTGATACGAAGAAAGTCTCGAAGGGAAAGGTTATTGAGAGGAGCGAATTCGCATACAATTTTCTGGAGGTTGCATAATAGCATCAGGATCAGGTAGGGTCTTGTGTTTTTTATCCATTAAATTTGCAATTATCCCTTCCTGCCTTCTTCGTGTCTGGGGTTTGTAGATATGAATTCTCTGTTATAAAAGTTTTAAGCTTTCAATCTTGTGAAGCTATTAATTATTCGTCAATAATTTCTGTATCCATGGAGACTGGATGAATTAATTAGAACCCTTGTTTTTCCTGATTTAGAAATTAAGATCTAATTTGATAAGGGTTTTGTTTTTAATGAAATTGAAAAGTTCTAGATAAATAAATAAAAATAAATATATATATATATATTTATATTTTTCATATTTACCCTTTTGAAGAAATTGCTTTATAAAAAAAAAAAAAAAAACAAAAAAAGAATTTAACAAAATTATTTTTGTTAAAATAAAATTTATTTTATTGTTTAGAATAAAATCAAATCAAATTTAAAAAATATATATATATATATATATAAAATATATATATATTTAAATATTATATAGTGGGGGGGAGGGAATTACCCCGTACCCGCCCCCACTGTCGGCGCAGGCCGACAGTACCTGCGTCGCAGGTACTGCGATGGCAGGTACAGAGTACCTGCCGCCGCAGGCCCTGCGACCGCAGGCCTGCGGCCAAAGCCGACGGGCTTTAAACGTGGGGAAGAATTTAATTCCGTTTTTTATTTTTTTTTTAATTAATTTTTTTTTTTTTTATATAATTTTTTTTAATGATTAAAAAATGAAATTTTATTTAATTAAAAATTTTAAATAATAAAAATTATAATATATTCAATTTTTATAATATATTAAAGTTTTTAAATATTTAATAAATAAATATTAATTGCATAGATATAGTTGTAGATTTTAATTTATTAATAATTTTGTTTAAATATTAATAAATTAACAATTAGTAGTGGGATTAAAATAATTAATTAGATCTAATAAATATTGATTAATTTAATTAAAATTAGTTTAATTAAGTTAATTAATAATGAATTTTATTTGACTAAATTATAAATTTGGATATTGATTTAATGAAAGTTATTATAGAAATGGGTTATTCGAAAAAAGGTAGTTGTGAAAACTTTGTTACTTGAATTCGACATTAAACTAAATCACAAACCTTACCTTAACTTAAATAATATACTTTCAGATCCAATCTCTGAGACTTTGATGTTGTCTTTATACTTTGAATGTTTTGGGGTTGGTTTAGCGTTGACCAGTTCAGGTTGTTACCAGAGGCTCGGGGTTTGTGAATGTGATGTCTTGATGATTTGGTCTCGATCTTTCTTAAACCTGACCATGGTAATGTGATGAAGTGCTCTATGACATGATTGTGTTTACTGTTTTTGATTGCTTTCCAGTTCCGTGTGTGAAGCTGAGATGTATGTATTTGAGAATACCTAACTTAACCATTTCTGAGTCTCGATCAGTTATACTTGTATTACTTTCTGGTTGCTCATTAGAGAACCATTGGATTTTGTGACTTATCATTGATGCCTTCAGTTGCTAATAGAGAACTGTCGTGATTACTTGATTACTATTTGATGTTATCTGTTGCTCATGAAGAACTGATATATTTTGTGGATTATCTTTTTATGATATTTTCAGTTGCTCGCATAGGACTGAGATGGTTTTATTATGATTCTTTGATTTATGAGTTCATGAGCTAGGGTAGGTTATCTATGTGTAGAGTCGGGAAGTGGCTTGCAATGGGGGTCGGAGCCCTAAGTGGCTGCCTTGAGAAACCCATTGTAAGTCATTTTTAATAAGTGAAAACATTTACACTAAATGAGAGAAAATGAACCTAATAAGATAATTGTATGTTCTCTCCCATGCCATGAGTGCTAGTACAGACTAGGATGGGGTAGAGAGGACGCTTGGTTACGACCTTGCATACCATAGTATGCCTCGTCAGTACGAGAGGATACTAGTGGCCGCAGGATCAGTAGGGACCCGGGATTCCTAAGGGATTGCTCGGGTAACTTCTACATGACTTTTGCGATGACACTTTCCCGCTTGCATATTAGGTTTCCTACGTGTCTTGTGGTACCTCTGGGATTTAGATGTCGATCTTTTTAGGAACCCTTGAGTTGGCATACTTATAGGATCTCCTGGACTTAGAAAGTATTTATGATTATAGGTTTTGTTATCCTATTTGGGACTTGAGACTATCTCCTCAGCGCGATGGGAGTGGACCATTTAGGTTCCACGCGGTCGAGTGGTAGTGCTTTTACTCTTACCATTGAGATCCGTTCCGTGGTCACCGTGGCTGGAGTTTTCGTGATTGGCATTTACCTACACTATGTTCTTGGATTAGTATGATGGATGATTAGATTTTATGATAGATGTTTTATCATTATGGATGTATGGATGTATCATGTATGGTGAATAATTTTCATATATTTTTACTGTACTTTGTATCATGGATTTGAGGATGTTGTATCTTGATCTTTACATATGTATATTCTTTTAAGCCTTTCATACCCTGTGACATGTACAGTGGATGAATGAGCATTCCGAATTAATTTGCCAAGGAGCATTCGGAAGAAATGTATATTATGGACATTGGAGTTTCTGATTATTCTTTTCTATGTATGTGATAGTTGTTAGACTTAGAATTAATTAAATTTAAACGTGACTCAACGTCATGGGATCTTTAAGAAATGTAACTTGCAATGTATGTTTGTCGATGATTGCATGTTATTGCTTCCGCTACTATTTGTTTGATGTGTATGTCATACTTTCTTACTTTAAAAAAAAAAAAAACGTTTAGCAAACTTAGTGAAACTTTAGGTTAATTTTTTTGGATCCCTTGGCGGGGCATTACATTGTGTATTGTCTTTGACGTTACACAAAATGTCATAACATTACCAGTTAATTGGATGTCAAGCTCACTCAAGCATTGAAGACATTTTTCTATAGTTACCGAGCATTCTTGAGTTTGCCTAGTTCAAAAGGCAATATCTACCGAGTTCACTCGAGCACCAAAGGAAAGATGATTTTAAATCAAGCTCACTCGATTGATGAAGGAAATGTTAGATAGAACCAATGTTAACTGAGCTCACCCAGTTAATAAAGGAACTTTTCAAGTACGTAGTGTTGATTGAGTTCATTTGGTTAACATAGGAAAATCATTTCTGAGTTAGTGTCTACTGAGCAGGGTCAGCTATCGAAGGATTTTCTTATTTTGGCATATTGAGTTTAATTGATTTATCTATTGGTTCTAGCCAACTAAGAAGATGAATATTAGTTATTCTAAGTTGTATTCTAGCTGACTTGACAATATGAAAGATATAAGTATAAGGTCAAGTTGAGATTTTAAGAGTGTGTGAATTTGTGGAAGATTTGATGATGCTAAAAGGAAGCAAATCAGAGGGATAAGAAAAATATCCTTATGGAGCAAAAAAACATATATTTGATCAAGAAGGATCAAGGATAAGCCAAAATTGAGATCTCTAATTAGCAATTCAGTTGCATCCAAATCAAGTCATGTCATTGTTACTCTCTAACCATTGTAGCAATGATCTAAATCTCTTAACAAAGTTGGCTTAACATCTATTTGTAAATCCTCTAACAAGGTGGCATTTCTATTGAAGTATCCAAAGACCTCTAACAAGGCCACTCCTAATAGGGTGATTAAATCCTCTAATAGGGTCAGACCTAACAGTGTGTTTTGTAACCTTTAACAAGTTTGGCTCCTACCAAGGCTTACTTCAAAAGAGTGAAAAAAAGTAACTAGTTGCAATTGGTGGTTTTTACCATATTGGGTTTCCACATTAAATCTTGGTGTCAAATGTGTTCATGTTATTTATTTTATGTGTTTTCAATTAAGTTAAAGTAATGATAATCACAGATAACATTTAAAGATTTTTATATTCAATATTTACTGAGTTATAGTATTTCTTTGTTTGTTGAGCATCAACAGAATTAAGTTTTGATAGAATTATTTTGTTCTAACATCTAAGGGATCTGGGATTTATTTTTGTAGCAATTGATTCACCCCTCCCCTCTTAGTTACTCCTCTTGTATTTCAAACAACCTTTACATACTAGTCTTTCTTTGTTTCTCACAAGCTCACATAGTCCATTCATCTTGTTTATGAATACTCACTTAGTTATAATAACATTCTTATGCTTAGGTTTAGGAACCAATTCCCATGTATTTTTTTTCACTTTGCTCTAGTTCCTCTTTCATAGCTTCAATCCAAAAATCATCTTTACTAGTTTCATCAACACTTTTATGTTTAATCTAAGAAATCAAACATAATTCTTCTTATACCTTGTTTTATGTCATAATTCCTTTTTCTTTGTTACTAATAATTTGATCAGCAATGTGTTTCTTCATCAAATTCCTATTAGGTGTCATCGCTTCAAATTTGACTTCAACTCTAGGTTTCGATCTTGGTTCTTCTATTTCTTCTTCTCTTTATGCTTCTCTCTGAATTTCATTTTGCAAATCCATGTTAGTCTCACAAAATAATTTGTGATCAACATTTTCTCTATTAGGCCTTGGATTAGTCTCCTTATCATAATTGTAATCAAGTATATTTTCCTAAATTCTAAACTTCTCATCAACTCTCACACTTGTGCTCTTAGCAATAGTCTTAGTTCTCTGATTAAAACATATATATGCCTTACTTTTCAATGAATATCCAATAAACATGCCTTCATTACTCCTTGAATTAAACTTTGCAACATCATCATCTATTTTAGTGTAACACTTACTTCCAAAGATTGTGAAATACTTAACAGATGATGCATGTCCAAACCAAAGTTCATAAGGTGTCTTACCCATATTTTGTTTGATTTGTACTCTATTTATAGTGTACATTATTGTATTTACTACTTCTCTCCAAAATATCTTACATACATTATTCTCAAGCATCATCGATCTTTCTACCTCTATCACTTTTATGTTTCTCCTTTTTGATATCCCATTCTGTCCAAGTAATATAGGGGCTGAAAACTATCTTTTAATGGCATTTTTTTCACAAGAAATGTAAACTCTCCACCTCTATCAGATCTTAAGCATTTAATCTTCAAACTAGATTAATTTTCTACTCTACTCTTAAATATCTTGAATTACTCAAAGGCTTCAGATTTCTCTCTAAGAAATGTTACCCATAGCATTCTAGTGAAATTGTTAATAAGAATCATAAAACACCTTTCACCACAAAATGCTTTTGTCTTTATAGGACTACTCAAATTTGTGTGTACAATCTCCAACTTCACAGATGTAACAAAATTCTTGCTTGGAAATGAAATTTTCTTCTATTTTGCCATCACACATTCCTTACATACCATGTTAGCAGGTTTCACAATTTTAGGAAAATCTCTAATTGCAAATGTAGTAATTACCTTCACAATGCTATCAAAGTTGATATGAGAAAATATTTTATGATACAACCAACTATCATCCATCTTAGAAACTAAACATGTCATCTTAGTAGGATTCAACTAAAATACATTACCTCTTGTCTTTGTAACAGTACCAATCAATGTGTCATCCTTGTCTTTGATAATGCAGGTCTTCTCTATAAATTGAAAGTGATATCCCTTGTCCACTAGTTTTCCAACACTCAAAAGATTATGTTTCAAACCATTAACAAAGTAAACATCATCGGTATTAGTCTTTCCATTGAGTGTAATAAATCCTTTTCCTTTTATATGATATGTCACATTAGTTCCAACTCTATTGATTCCTCCATCATACCTATTGAATTTAATAAAATTATTTTTATCTCTAGTCATGTGATGGGAAAAACCACTATCAATAATCTAATCTAATTTATTCTTTTCAACTTGTGATATTAATGGTTTTTTTTCTTTTTTTTCCCTTTAACTTCTTCTTCGGGACTTTCTTTCTCAATAGCAAAAAATCCTATTTCATCATTACTATCACTCAAGATTTATTCTATCTTAGCATTTAATTCATCCTCATCAACAAATAGACATTCATTGGGCTCTCTTGATTTGTAGTGATTTCTAGTCTTTCTTACTCTCTTATGACATTTAAAAGAATAATGACCATATTCATTACAAGTCCAACATTTAAAGATTTTGTTATCTTTAGGTTATCTTTTAATAAGTAGGGCAAGTCCTTCCTCAATCTTCTTTTATTATTCAACTTTTGTTCAACTACTACTAGTATAGTCTCCACTTGTACTTGCACTCCTTGCCAACATAGGTTGAACACTCAATATGTTGAAAGCTCAAAAGAAGAGTTTCTCTTTTTAATATAGGTGATAAGGGAATAACTTGTTCAATCATTTGTGTTGTTTGTTTATATGTAGGTGTCAAAGTCTTCAATATCTTCCATATAACTTCATCTTCATATTTTGATCTTTTAAAAATCTTAATTCCTACAACAATTTCTGCTATTCTACCAAAATAACTTCTTACATATTCATCTTCCATAATTTTAGCATCTTGATATAGGCGTATCCAATTTTGTAGTCTAACCTCTGAGCATGATCATCACCTTCAAATGTAACTTGAAAAGCAGTCCAAATTTCTTGAGCAAGTCTCAATATTTTATTCAAGTCAATTCAGTTTCTAAAAGAGCGCATAAAAGTGTTACTCTAGCAAGCATATTGAACATGAGTACATCTTTATGAGTTTCATCACAACCTTCAAGCTTGTCTTCTTAAATTACATCCTTTTTACTCTTAGTAATCAACCAATAACCCAAACACATGCATAGAAAATGTGTCTTCATCTTCTCCTTCCAACTATCATAGTTAACTCCATCAAACTTGAAAATTTCTTATTTGATCTGTGCCATAGATCTCCTTAAGTTTTTAAGCTTTTCCTTTAAGGACCTAATGCTCTGATACCAATTGATAGAAAGTAAAGTCTACCATTAAAACAACTCTCAATATCCTTATTAATTCCAAAACATGTAAATAATATATGCAATAACTGTACAAAGATAACCATACACAATAGCACCAGATTTGTTAACTAGGGAAATCCTTGATCGGAGGGAAAACCTCAGTGGGGAAGGTACCTAGAAGATGATGTATTAATATAGAAGTACACCCCAGAAGAGGATGAACCTATGTCACCTAATCTAGTAGTGTAATAAAGGAATACTAACTTAATAAAAAGCATTCACACAACTAAATAAGCTAACATTTATGATAGGATCAAGGTTATCACCAAGAAGGAAGGAAAACCAAGAGTAGTAGGCTCCTTATGGTATAACCTACGATGACATAGATATGTCCCTAATGGATGGGGATGTATGCTCATGGTGTGCTCAAAATTTTGATAGGTGGGGGGTTTTTATTAGGTGTGTATATGGGTGAGGGTTTTAACAATGGAAATATGGATAGATTTTAGCATTATGATGGTATTTTGGTAGTTTTTAGGCTCTCAAAATAGCATTATAAGTTTGCATAAATGTGGATGACAGATTGTGATAGGGAAGGGCTTTATTTATAGGCTAAGGGGTAAAGAAATGGAAGATTAGGATGCAAGGATGGGGGAATGGTGAGGGAAGGATAAGATTCTTTGAAAGTTAAGCACATGGATTGTATTTGTTTAGAGCCAATAGGAGAGTGGCACTTGTCACAAGGAGGATGAGTGTGAGAGGATGGGATAAGGGTTGGTCAAAGGGAGTAATGAGGGTGGATGAGTTGTAAGAGGGATGTAAGAGACATAAATAGGGATGTAAGAGTCATAAAGGGGAATGTAAGAGGAATTAATGGCATGTAAGAGCCATTAATGCTCTTGGATAGGGATGGAAGAGGATAAGGGAGACTTGTTGACTTTGGCTTGGGTTAGCAAGTCTTAACCCTTGCTTAAAGTTGTGCACATGTTTAGGAGGGGGATTAGACTTAGCTTAGGAAGGGGGTTAGTGGGCAAGTGGCTTAGCTTTGATGGGATGGGTTAGTTAGGTGGCTAAGTGAGGTTAGTATGGGTGAATGGGTTGTATTAGGGGTAAAGGTTATGTTAGGGATGTTTTTAGGGGTTTGGATAATTTATATGATTTATTTAATAAATGACGAATGGGGGATTAAATTAAATAGATTTGAAGATTTATTTAATTTAATAGAGGAATAGGGTTTTAATTGATAATTTGATTTTGGGTTATCATTTGATTCTATCAATTGGACTATAATTAATTTAATTAACTAGGGAATGACGATTAATTAATTAATTAATTAATTAATATTTAATCAATAATGTCCTAGGAGATGACTAAATAAGATTACTTAGTGATGTAATTAGATTAAGGTGTCTACATTTTGCCCCTCTTTGATGTAGTGTTGGAACAACATTATTTCAAAAAAGTTCAAATCTAAGTGACACGAAGAAGATTTTTAAAGCAACAAAGTTTCCCTAGTCTCAAGTAGAAGAGGAGAGAATGGACTACATGATGCCCCCTCAAGAAGATGGTGGGGAGAGAAGGTGAGGCCCGACATCTTTTTGAAAAGTATAAGAATCAAGGGCAAGCAGGAGGACTGAGAGTGGCTAAGAGAGGGGGTTTAAGGAAACTCATACTCTCACTATGGGAGAATTATACAAAGGAAAACCTTGTGCACAAGGATAAGAGATGGTTAAGGATACTAGTTATAGGGGGAGGGGGGAGGGTGATTGGTTGTTTGAAATTGAGCCTAGGGAAGTAATTGGGAAGATGGTAAGGTTGGGGAGATTATGATTCTAGGATTGGTAATGACTAAGATTATGATTGATGCAAGAGCTATGATTCTGATTTGATGCAGGAGCTATGGTTATGATTGACGCAGGATTGGATACTATGGGATTGATAGATTGGCTGGATCATGATGGCAGGATTGAGTGGATGGGATGCTTGGATAGGATGTGATGTTTTGATAGGATGGGATGTTTGGGATGTTTGGATAGGATGGGATGCTTAGATAGGATGTAATGTGAAGCAATCCATTGAAGCTTGAGTGTGGGGGTGTTCCAAAGGGGAGCACCACCATGTAGTTAAGCACTTATTTTGATATATGAATATTGGGGATACACCAAGGTTACTAAGAACATCAAGGCCTTTGCACCAATATTACATAGGAATAACTTGAAACAAACATGCAAGGATTTCCCCAACATCACCCATGAATCCTAGAGGAATCAGAGTGGAAACGATACTGGGTAACCCACAAGTAAATGATATTTCCCAAGTGCACCATGTAACCACAAGTGATCACATGTTTGGACTATGCAAGGGTCATATTCGACTGGCTCACAAGCAAAAAAGACCTGATCAAAACCTTGCTCTCAAATTGCCCCATTTGCAGCACACCATGATATAAAAGATCATAGCGACCTTGAGGAGGGAATAACCCAAATCGCTTGGAAATGACCAACGCAAATACATAAAAAAACAAATAGCAGAAGAAAGAATAAATCCATGATAAAGTAACCTTTTGCCAAAGAGATCAAGATAACTGGATACTGATAGGCCAATGTTAAGGACAAGGAAGGATGCATCATGTAAGGACCTAGTGGCAGTATGGTTGGGAGGAGGACAAAAATTGGCAATTGTACCTATCTATAGATAATGGACTAGCAACATGGAGTTTGGCTATAAGACTCAAAAAATGTACAAGGACTTTAAAATGGGTGGATGACTAAAGAATGTATGATAGAATATAGTAGGGGGTGTATATATGATAGGGAAAAGCTCAGGATATGAAGATAGCATCGATATATTACATCTATTGTTACATGGGTATGATACACAAAGTTTGTTTTTGTTATTGGGGTATGGTACATAGAATACTATTGTTGTTACAATGATATGATACATAGACATGATACAAAGGATAAAATAAACTTGATATAATACATGTGGTAGGGTATAAAAATACAATGGATATGGTACATGTGGTAAGGTACAAGGATAAACTACATGTGAAATGGTGCATGTGGTAAGGTACAAGGATAAAATACATCCGATATGGTACATTGGGTAAGGTACAAGGGTGGGATAGATATGCTAATCATGGTAGAATATGTGATTTAGGTAGGCTTTCAAAGCTAATGGATGCAAAAAGGAAATGCTTGGAGTGTGGTGGAGTGTGAGGATGGAATTCTTGGAACACATTGAGAAATGAGAAGATGGGTGATGAGGTGTGGGGTGGTAATGAGGGAAAGGCATGTCATTGATAGATAATAAAAAGGCTAAGCACACCTAGCACCTAATTGCTAGGTTTTCACTAGGGTACCTATCCAAGGTGCTTGAATTTCCAAGTTTTCACCATTGGATGCTTATTTTTCTCTACTACTTCTTTTTGTGTTTCTTTTCTCTTCCATTTTCCCATTTTGAGGGAGAAGGATACATTGAGGATTTTCTAGGCATAGAATTTCTTGAGGTTAATGATGTTGGTGGGGTCATTCAGGCCCTCACCTTCAAGTGTGGATAGCTAATAGGCCCCAGAGCCAAAAGATGTTGTGACCACATAAGGACCAAGCCATTGGGGCTTGAACTTGCCTCTCTTTTCGTGGTCAACTTGGACCTTCATGTTTTCTTTGAGGACCATGTCTCCTTCTTGAAATTGGCATAGATGGACCTTCCTATTGAAGTTGTGCTTGAGGTGATTTTAGTAGACCATGAGGTGGTCATAGGCCTGTTGCCTTTTTTCATCAAGTAAATCTAGCTAGGTAAGTCTAGCCACTCTATAATCCTCATCTGATAGCTGGCCCTGCAAAGAAATGCATAGGGATGGGAGTTCAACCTCAATAGGTAATATTGATTTAGCACCATAAACTAGGGAGTATGGGGTTGTGTCTATGGATGTACAGAATAAGGTGTGGTAGGCCCATAGGGCAGCATTGATTTGCAAATGCCAATCACGGTCGAAATCATTGAGAACTTTCTTTAGGATTTTGAGTAAGGTTTTATTAGTTGCCTCTGCCTGACTATTACCTTGTGGGAAGTATGGGCTAGAAAAATGGTGATGGATATGAAGGGAAGTGCACAATTCCTCCATATTGAGATCTTCAAAATTACTTCCATGGTCAGTAAAAATGGTAGTTAGGATGCCGAAGTGACATATGATATGATAGAGAATAAACTTGGATACTTGAACTCTTGTGGCAATGACAAGGGGGACTGCTTCTACCCATTTAGTGAAATAGTCAAGGGCAGTGATTATCCACTTATGTCCTTCTAAAGAGAGAGGTGCTATAACACCAACAAGGTCAAACCCCCAACATGAAAATGGCCATGGTGGTGCAATAAGTTGTTGATCTTGAGTTGGGGCTGAGATTAGATTAGCATGTTGTTGACAGGGTAGACACCATTTCACAAAGTCGCATGCATCATGCTCTAGGGTAGGCCAATAATATCCAGCCTAAAGGATTTGCTTAGCTAGAACTATCTCGCTCATGTGAGCACCATAGAGTCCAGTGTGTACCTCTTTAAGGGCCATTGCAATCTCATTTTGGTCTAAACATCGAGAGAGAGTATTGCGATAGCCACGACGATATAGGGTTTAAGCTATGATAGTATAATCGGATGCTCTATGAATAAGGTTTTGGCATTGGGTTTGTGTGAGATGGGGAGATATGATACCATTTTGTAGGTAAGAATGAATTTTGTGGTACCATGGGGATTAGGGACCAACCAAGATGCATAGCCATATTGATTCATCATTCTTGTATGTAGGCTTGTGTAGTTGTTCTACTAAGAATTCATATTGTGTAGCTTCATGAGGGATCTCCAGAAGTTAGCCAATAGTGGCCATGGCATCCACAGCCTTGTTTTGCAATTTGGGTATTTGTATGAACTGAATCTGAGTAAAATGCTCCTTTAATTAATCCACCAACTCCTTGTAAGGTTGTAGTTTGTCATCTTTGGTCTAATACTCATCTAGGACTTGTTTGATGATAAGTTGTGAATCTCTGAAGACCTGTAGCTTTGTGATGTTCCACTCAATTGTAATTTTGAGCCTTGCAATAAGAGCATCATACTTTGAGATGTTGTTGGTACACTAGAACTGTAGTTTAAAATATTTAGGAATGTAATCTCCCTGAGGTGTGACCAAGAGTATGCCAGTGTCAGAGCCATGGGAGGTGTAAGATCCATCAAAGTATAATTTCTAGGATGGTTGTTCTATTAAATAGAGGTGTTCATCTGGGAATTTCATTATGAGAGGGTGATCCATAACCAAAGGTGCATCTACCAAGTGATTTGCTATAGCCTAGCCTTTGATAGCCTTTCAGTCGACATATTGGATGTTGAATTCATTGAGAAGCATGACCCACTTGGCCAGACATCCTATGAGCACTGTACATGACAACATATACTTTAAAGGATCAATTTTGGATATGAGTTGCACAGTGTGGCTTAACATGTAATAACACAACTTCTAAGTAGCAAATACCACAACTAAGCAAGCCTTTTCCATTGGTATATAATTGAGATCATATCCTACTAGAGTATGACTAATGTAGTAAATAGTCATTTCCTTGCTTGCATCATCAAGTTGTGCTAGAAGAGCACCTAGTGTTGTTGGGGTAGTTGTGATGTATAGTATGAGTGGACAACCTGCAACCAGAGGGACCAAAATAGGTGGATTAGCCAAATACTACTTGATTAGTTCAAAGTTTCATTGGCAAATGGGATCCCACCTAAAATTTTGATCCTTCTTGAGTAAATGTGTAAACAGTTGGCACTTGTCAGCAAGCTGGGAGATGAATCGTCTAACCTACTGTAGCTTCTGCTAAAGAGAGAAAAGTTGGTTGAGTGTCTTAGGAGGAGCCATATCCATAATGGTCTTAACATTCTTAGGATCTATCTCAATACCACACCGTAATACAATGAATCCTAGGAGCTTTCTTGAGGTAATGTCGAAGACACACTTCTTAGGGTTGAACATGAGACAATATTTAGCTAGTCGATTAAACACTTCCTCGACATGAGATAAATGATCTAGGGCATTAAGAGATTTGACTAAGATATCATCCATGTAATCCTCAAGAGTTTTATAAATGAGGTCATGGAAGATGACTGTCATGGCACACTGATATGTTGCCCCAACATTCTTTAACCCAAATGACATCACATTATAATAGAATGTACCCCAAGAGGTGGTAAATGATATCTTATGTTGGTCTACCTTCGCTATTTGAATCTAATTTTATCTGAAGAAACCATCCATGAGTGATAAGAGCTCATGGCCTACAATTAGATCAACAATCATGTCTATGTTTGGTAAAGGGAAATCATCTTTTGGGCAAGCCTTGTTGAGATCTCTGAAGTTTGTGCAAATTCTAATATCACCAAAAGGGTTTGTGATAGGTACCATGTTGGAGATCCATTATGAGTAGTTAATAAAGTGAATGATCTTTGCCTCTACAATTTTTTCTAACTCCACTTTAATCAGCAAAGCAACTTTGTGGTGCATCTTATGAAGCTTTTGCTTGATAGGTTTAGCTTTTGGATCCACAGCCAAATGGTGCACTACTAACTTGGGGTCCAATCCTAGCATGACTTGATAGGACCATGCAAAGTGGCCAACATTTTTGTAGAGGACTTTGATGAGAACTTCCACCTGCATGGGTGGTAGAGATGTTGTGATATATGTGATTTGTAGTACCGCAGTCAGACTGATATTGACTAGTCTAGTTTCCTCTGTCAAGACTAATGAAATGCTAGGCCTATGATCCTGTGGGGGAAGGATGAAATCTCCATCCTTGAGTGCCTCTAAGAGGTTTTCACCATTGGATACATCCTTTATTTTCTTTTTCTTTTTTGAATCATTCAATGGCTCTCTGAAGGAGTTTTCACCAAAGGATCATTTTACTTTGCTTTTTTGCTTTTTTGTTTTATTTTTTGGTTCAATTTTATGATTGGAGATTTCCTCCTCCCTAAAGTAACCTACTGGATCCATTTTGTAGACATATGCTAATGGTGTTGGTAGTCATTTATGTGGTGTTTCTACCCCCATGAATCTAAGAAGTGTGTGTTCTATAGAGAATTTGTCAACATGGACAACACTTGGTTGGTCCCAATCAATGAGTTCGAGTGAGAAAGTGGTAGATCTATGAGATTTAGGGATAATTAGTAGAGCCAGGAGGCTTCGAGGATGATTTCCTCAAGGAAGATATCATTGTAGGATTTCATTTCTACCTCCTTAGGAATGTCTTTGACCTCAATGGGACTATTTTAGATTTTTGAAAAGGCGTGGCCTTCTTGCGTGGTGCCCCTAGTTATGGGGAGTTCATAGCCTAAGCCTTTCTTTTTCTTTTCTTGGAATTCTTCTACAGGCTGCCTAATGCCTAACTCTAGATGGCCTAGACCACCTCCTTGATAATCCCATTATGCAATAGCAACATGATGTGACCATGGGTATTTTTGTTTAAGGTGATCAAGAAGTTCTTCACTTTTTGGAGGTGGCTCTTTGTATAACCATGTACTAATGTCTAGAGTGGTTTCCTCTTCGTCAAGGATAACCTTGGTAATAAATGTGGTATGGCCTAGCTATCTAAGTTGAGATGTGGTATTTGGCCTTGGTCCTTGATGTGTTAGGTGCCCTTGAGTATGTGGATCAAGTGGTAGAGTGCTAACAAAAAAAGCATCTATGAGACTATATTCACCACAACCTTGGTAGTTGATCTTAACTATGGAGAGGGTGGAGACTAAAATGGTATCCAGATCATGGCAAGTGTCAGAGGAATTGGCCATGGTGTGGCCAATTTTTATGTCAGGACAATGGTTGGTATATGAAGCTTTGACCACATTGCAATAAGCAAAGGATTTAGGATCTGCATGGATGGTTACCTCAATGCCATTATGCAAAAATTTGGCACACTAATGGTATGTGAATGGAATGGCCTTCATGGCATGAATCCATGGTCAACTAAGGAGGATGTTGTCTGGAAGGTTAAGATCAACTATGTGACAAATTGTTTCTTGAGTGACTAGGCCAACTCAAAGAGGTAGCAAGATGGTCCCTTTAGTGTTGCACTCCAAGTTATCATATGCTTTGATGGTAATTACCTCATTAAAGATATCTACCTCAGTGTATCCTACTTTTTAGATGAATTTTAAAGTACATAGATTTAAAGTTAATCAATTATATATAATGACTTGTTTGACCACAAAGTTAGAAACCATGACAATTATGTGAAGTGGAAGTATATGAATAGGTTCAATAGCTGGGATGTCAGAGCCTTTGAAGGATAGACCACATGATGTAGAAATGTGGTCGACCAAGCTGTGAAACTCAGTGGCATTTATTTTAGTGGGGAGGCATGACTCATGGAGAGTACTATAAAGGATCTCTTGATAAAGTGGGCTTGTTCATAAGAGATCTAGAATGGAAATCTACATTGGCATATTTCCAAGGTGTTTCAAGATATTATATTGTGGTTCTGATGGGGGTAATCCTGATGAAGATGATCTCGATGGAGGTGGTCTTGATGGTGTAGATACAAATATGCTAGCTATATTGAGTCGAGCTCATCGAGTAGTAACTACACGCTGGGCTTTTGGGCCTTTGATGTTTATAACATTGATAGAAGGCTCAACTTGTGATATGCATCTGATAATGTTTCCATAGTCTAAGTATGTTAAGGTGTAGTTCTAAGAATTATCTCGGTTATCTCCTTGTTTGTTTTGAGCATTGTTGGGTTTGTTGATAGGAGTGTTTGTAGGTGCTTTACCTATGTTTGTGTTATGGGGAGGAAAATCATTTTGGTATATTAGTAATCCTGCATTTGGTGAGGTTGGTGCCCCCATTGTGATCTCTTTTTAATCAATAAGGTCTTGGACATAGTCCTTGAGTTGCATGAATTTGAGGGTGGTATGTCCTTTGACACGATGGAATTTGCAAAACTCATTATCCTTGTACTAGGATGCCTTAGACTGATTTGGTTCCAAGGGTTGTGTTTGTGGATGTCGAATAAGATTATCTTTGGCTAGTTTTCCAAAGATTGCATTGAGGGACTCTCACAATGGGGTGTATACATGAGGTTTTCTTTGAACATGTGGTTTAGGTCCAACCAAAAGTGTGATAGCATTAGTTTGATTATGATGGCTAGGTATTTGGACATTGTGTTGATTGTTCAGAATAGGTGACTACTGATAGATTGGTGGTTGTTGTTGAGAAGGTTGTTGTTGACAAAACATGGTGGGAATGTTAGCTGCTGCCCCAATGACATGAACATGTCAAGTGTCAGTGACACCATCAGTAACTATGTTCTTATTTTTATTCCAATAACGTGGTTTGTCATTGCATGGACCTTAGTCCTAGGTGTTTTCTTTGTAAATTTTCACGACACCATCCTTAATGAGCCCTTGCTCAAGTCCCATCCCTTTTTCTTTAATGTCTTTATATGTTTGTAAATAGTTCATAACCATGTGATTAGCAAGACTAGGATGTGCATTGTTAATGAAAATTTTGACAAGATGACATTCGGGGAAGGTGCATGAGATCCTATTTGTGAGGGTTTGCCAACATTGTAAGTATTCAACAAGGCTTTCTCCTCCCTTTTGCTTGGTATGCACTAGGTCCACTACCGATAACTTGGTCTTGACCAAATGAGCATATTGAGCCATAAAGGCTTCAGAAAGATTAGCAAAAGTCTTAATGCTACCCTGGGGTATACGATAGAACCATTCAAGGGTAGGGCCCCCTAAACTTTTTGAAATGTGTTGAATGAGGAACACATCATTATAGGCCACTTCTTGGTAGTGCATATAGAATTCCTTGACGTGGGTGACTGGGTCACTTTTCCCTCTAAATTTATCAAACTTGGGAATCTCAAAATGTTTAGGAAAAGGTGTCATCATGATGGTTTTGTCAAACAGATATGGGCAATCATTTTTGAATTTGAAAGTTTTTGAGTTTGTCCCATCCTTGAGGGCTTTGAGAACACTTTTCATCTCTTCCCACTTAAAATTTATAGGTGGAGTAATAGGTGCCCCCCGTCCAAGTGCCCTTGGTGTAGGATATGTAGCAGATGTTGAAGATTGAAATGGGAAACCTTGACTGCCATATGGCAGTGGCTGAAAAATAGGTTGTACTACTATGGGGATGGATGTTATGGGTTGTTGGAATGTAGTTTGGGCATACTACTACATCTATTGGGTAGATTGTTGTTGGGGAATATAGGTGTGAGGTTGTTGCCCTACTATATAATTTTGCAAGGATCCCTAGGCATACTACCAGTATGATGACTGTGGCTAAAAAGATGGTAGTATAGGTAATACCTAGGCCATGCTTTGGGAATGTATAGCTTGCCCAATATATGTTAGTTGTGCTCCTACTCAAGAAAGTAACTACGTATTAATAGATGCCAGGTAGTTGATGTGAGGAAGAGTGTTTACAGCTGGGTATTGCAATGGAGGGGGGATTTGGCTATTTCCTAAGGGTGGCATGGAAGAGTAGTTGGTAATGGGTGGTAATGAATAGACTTCAGGAGAAAGGGATGAATGTGATTGAGGTATGGGCATGGATGCAGTGTTGAAGGTGATGCTAGTGGTAAGCCCTCATGCCATACCAAAACTCCAAGGTCCTAAAGAAAATGAGGCCAAAGTACTTTGGCTAGTGACAAATGGATTGATAGTGATGTTAGGGGGAATGGAAGATGAAGTATTCAACCCTAATGGAGGCATTCCTGTAGTGTATTGGGATGTAGGCTGGATTTTTATGGTACTAGTAAATGGATTGGATGTGTTTTGAGATGGAAGGGAAATGCAGTGTTCCTAAGTGTAAAAGGAGTGTATTGCAAAGTAGGGATATGGGTGGTGGAAGCAGATGCAAAGGATACACTTGTGGTTGGTTGGGATGTAGTATGAATTAGGGGTTGAGTGAGGATGGACTGAGTGTTTCATGGAATGGGAGCAATGACCTGGGTTGAGGGGATATTTGGGTTTGTTGGTTCTTCTTATGTTGGTTGGTACCCATCAGTTGGTGAAAAGAAAGGATCATGAGGGACATATGACCCTACCGATGGTGGTTTCCATCAAAACAGAGGATGTCTAGGATCTATAATGTTGAGAGGTGGTGGTCGTCCAAAATCAAAGGTGCCAACATTGTCTTTTAAGAAGTTTTCCATGATGGTTTCCCTATTTCTATCTATGATGGCATTAACAATGGTTATGTGTCTACGTTGGTTCATGAAAGCATTAATATCTATTAAAGAACTTGTTTCCTCGAGAGTTTGTGGTGGTGGATCCAATGGTGTTGTGGAAACTATGGAGTATGGCTGAGCCTGAGCTATGCTACTACTATGACTAGGATCCATGTCCTTCCTTTTTTGTGTGTTCTTACTGAAACATGTGGTGGGTGGCATGAAAGGATAACTTCCATAAGGATGAAACGCAAGAAGGATGATGATAAGTGTGTTTAATGAGACCTTTAGGAATCTAAATGATATGGTACTAAGTGAAGGAGATTGTGTTTCCCTTAAATGTGTTCTTGAAAATGTGATGGTGGTATCAAAACTCTAGAAAACAAAGAGGGATCAAGTGTGTAACCCAACCTTTGCTCAAGGTGATGTGGGACACAAGTGACAGTCTATCTTAGACAATGCTTAGTTTATAAGGATAACTATGATGGTGAGATGGATGGAAACTCCTTTAGGGAAAGAAAGCTTAATTAAGCGATGCTAAATGTGTCTAAGTGGATGAGTAAATAGTGGTGGGTGTTAGGGCTTAATGATATATGTGGAGGATTCCTGAAAACTTAAGGTTGATGCCAAAATGGGAGGAGATGATTCTATTTTAAATGCTTGAATGGGGTAGTGGTTTTATGTGAAAGACTAAACCTATGAGGAGCTAAGTGCATAAGTGTGTGTGGAAAAAGAAGGACCTAATCAGAGGAACACTAGAGTTGTTGATAAGGCTATGGTTGACACCTCGTCAGAGAGTTAGGTTCTAAATTTTGTATTCCAACTCAATTTGTAATGCAATGTTTGCACCGTCTTTCTCAAATTGGTCTAGCTTGGCGATCCTTGGGTTGGGGGTGTATTTCTTGTGTTTTGCTTCTATTTCCTTGTAAACTAGTATTTGTGAAAGTTTAGCCTTTTTGAACTTGGTTTTGGTTTGGCCTGACATGAGATAGCTCTAAGATATTTGCTCACAACTGTGGGATTTTATAGGTAGTGACTACGCTAAGTATACCTTTTAACCTTGGGTTGGAAACATAAATCAATTGAGAAATAACTAAGTTTCCATAAATGGTAAAGTAGGAAAGTGGGACAAACTAGGCTTAGGATTTGTTGCGAATAAACTTGCTAACAACCCTTTGGAGCAAAGGTAAGGAGGATCAATTTTGAAGACAAATGTGTTGTTTTTGGTCACGTGGGATAGGTAAGAAGGATATTTTGAAAGAGACAACTTTAGACCAAGGAGAGAAAAGAAAGGTTTGTTTGGTAACTGGATTCTACTAAAAAGTTGTTTTTGTGAGAACAAGGATACTTTTGAAAAAGGTAAAGTTGAACCAATGAGACAAAAGTTGTTGCGAATGGACTTGCTAATAACTATGTTTGAAATAACAAGCATAGGATCTTGCTAACGTGATAGCTTATGAGCAAATAGTTTTTCAAAGGACAAAGCAACTTTGAGAAAGACAAACAAGTGATTTTGTTAGCAAAAAGATTTGATAGTAACCATAGAAACTGTGTGTGTTTTTACAAATGTTTTTCATGGGTCTTGAGCAAAAGTAAGACAATTCAAACACACTATTTATCCCTAAGGTCAAATTTTCATTGCAATATGCTATTCAACGACCCACAACTTGATATCTCCTAATTCTAGTGCAATGTGTGCCTCTAATTGAAGAGGTGAGTCAATACAAGAGTCGATCGACAAATGATACACATCAAAGAATCCTCAAGGCATGTCAAATAGAAGTTCCCCTTCTGCGAGAACAAAGACCCTTGGAGATGAAACCCCAGAGGCCTTATGCCTCTACCAAGGAAGCACAATGGTGAGTAATCTTGGGGGATGTTATTTCCCTTGCACTGCAAATAAAATACCAAGGATAAAAGGGGAGCTACTAAGTTGGTTCATAGTTAGGTCTGTGGAGTCTCGCAAAATGGTTGTTACATATGTGATCCACTTAAGGATCTATTCTGGACATGTTGAAATCATGGGAAAGTTTTCCCACTTTAGGCTACCCCCAAAAACACACCACTTAAACTTGGGTGATAGATTGAGAAAGTTTACCTTTACCCTCATTTATATACTAACCAGATTATTTACCAGTTTGAGCTTCTCACCAAAGGGGACATGCTTTCCAGAGGTGGATGAACTCACTAGAAACACTCCTAGGTTGTTGCGAATGATCTTGCTAACAACTTTTGGTACATGCATCATGTATTTAAATGGTTCTACTTTGCAAGAAATAGAGAAGTCAAAGATGTGCTAAAAGGCACAATCTCAATACACGTAAGGCACTTGATTCATTCTATTTGTGAAGCTTTTAGATGCACTATTTTATGACTTGAAGACACATGTAATTAGCATCCAAAGGTTCTTTCCAACTTGACAATGTCACCAAAAAAATAAATTGAGTCAACAAAAAGTAAATCGAGCATGAAAGCTTTAAAAAGGAGGGAATAAGAACATTTTCACTTCAGAGCATTCAAGATTGAATGAAGTTCTTTTTAAGCCCAAAGTTGAAGTGTGTCAATTTGTAATGTTCTTTAATACCCAAAATTAAATGTTTATTGCATTCATTCTTTTTAGCCTTTAACATTCAAGAGTGTGTTTGATCATGCATTCCAATGTAAATGTTATATTTTAGTCCATGGTATTCAAGATTGATTTTAGCAACATGCATGCAAAGATAAATTTTTAAACATTCAAGTTCGTTCTAAGAGAAACGTACAAAAAATAACATGGTTAGTTAGGTTATCAAGATGCTCCAAGTTGCAATGCTACAAAAAAAAAAAAGTTGATTAGTCACCCAAAAAGTCTCCAAAATGAAAGCTTAACTATGGGGGAAAAAATTAACTTTTTTTGTTCTTTTTTATAGGCATAAAAATGTTTAGAAAAACCCCAATTTTACATAACCACCAAAAGTCAAAATTTGATTTATATTATTTTTTTTAATTTTAAAAAAAATGCAAATGATGGTTAACAAGCACAGACGCCAAAACTCAGAATCATAAAAAAGTGCAAGGATTACCAAATTGCAGAGACAACAGAACAAGAGAGATGATGAAACTTAGAGATGCCAAAAAAATGTAGACACTAAAATAGAGGTCACTGTGAAACCTGCGGAGATGATATTTGAGCAGAAATGATAGTATAGATGACAAATACAACAACCCACAATGGAGACACTAGTTCTCAAGCAGAGATGACAAAACAAAAGTTGGAGGTTCCAATTCTCAGGTGCAGACACCAGAACACAAAGATGACGAAATAGCATAGACGATGGTTTAGAGCTACCAAAATATGGAGACAACAGTTCAAAGATGACAAAATAGAAAAAATAATGGTGTGTCTACGCGGACGACACTGCGCGTAAACAAAACTAATAGTCATGGGTTTTTCCAAAAAAAATCAAATTTTCAGTATATAAGGATATGTCTTTTTCCCAAATGCATCCTTCAACTTGCAAAAAAAATAAGAAAATTGTGCAACACACTCAAACAACAACAAATGTTAGATCATTAGTATGTAAGTAAAATGGATTGAAATGGATGAATGAATGACCCATAGTGGGGTCCCACTGGGCGTGCCAAAATGTGTCACCTAATCTAGTAGTGTAATAAGGGAATACAAACTTAATAAAAATCATTCACACAACTAAATAAGCTAACACTTATGATAGGACCAAGGTTATGACCAAGAAGGAAGGCAAACCAAGAGTGGTAGGCTCCTTATGGTATAACCTATGATTATGTAGATATGTCCCTAATGGATGGGGATGTATGCTCATGGTGTGCTCAAGCTTCCTATAGGTGGGGGGTTTCTATCAGGTGTGTATATGGGTGAGGGTTTTAACAATGGAGGTATGGATAGATTTCAACATTATGATGGTATTATGGTAGTTTTTAGTCTCTCAAAATAGCATTATAAGTTTTCATAAAAGTGGATGATGGATTATGAGAGGGAAGGGCTTTATTTATAGGCTAAGGGTAGAGAAATGGAGGGTCAGGATGCAAGGATGGGAGAATGGTGAGGGAAGGCTAAGATGCTTTAAAAGGGAAGCACATGGATTGTGCTTGTTTAGATCCAATGAGTGACACTTGTCACAAGGAGGATGAGTGTGAGAGGATGAGATGAGGATTGGTCAAAGGGAGTAATGAGGGAGGATGAATGTGTAAGAGGGATGTAAGAGACATAAATAGGGATATAAGAGTCATAAAGGGGGACGTAAGAGGAATTAATGGCATGTAAGAGCCATTAATGCTCTTGGATAGGGATGGAAGAGGATAAGGGAGACTTGCTGAATTTGGATTGGGTTAGCAAGTCTTAACACTTGCTTAAAGGTGTGCACATGTTTAGGAAGGGGATTAGACTTAGCTTAGGAAGGGGGTTAGGGGGCAAGCGGCTTAGCTTTGATGGGATAGGTTAGTTAGGTGGCTAAGTGGGGTTAGTATGGGTGAATGGGTTAGATTAGGGGTAAAGATTGTGTTTAAGGATTTTTTTAGGGGTTTGGATAATTTATTAAATGATTTATTTAATAAATGGGGGATGTGGGATTAAATTAAATAGATTTGAGGATTTATTTAATTTAATAGACGAATAGGGTTTTAATTGATAATTTGATTTTGGGTTATCATTTGATTTTATCAATTAGATTATAGTTAATTTAATTGATTAATTAACTAGGGGATGATGATTAATTAATTAATTAATTAATATTTAATCAATAATGTCCTCAGAGATGAATAAATAAGATTATCTAGTGATGTAATTAGATTTAGGTATCTACATAACCTTGTTAGGAGTCAATTAAATATGTTTAGTACATATCAGTCCCTTTTAGTGGACTTTGAATCCCTATTAGGATATTCCAACCATGTTAGAAGTTTTACCAACCCTGTAAGAAGTTGTTTAGGAAGATAGATGGACCCACTGTCCAAACATCTTTAGTACTATCCTCACTGAATAATACAATGGTACATGAACAGTGTCCAACAACAACTTCTTTACTGGATACAGCTCTTTTTCTATTCACTGTGCTTCAACCGCACCACTCACTTTTGTAATCAAAAGATGTTCACATGTAAGTTCACATTATACAATACCTTTCTCAAGTTCAAATATCATATGATATCTACATTGGATGATTTCAACCAAGTAAATTATCTTTCCTTATACCAAGTCCTAAAGAAAATTATTCAGTCAGCTTTAAGGCTTTACCAATTTACAATAATAGTATAGGACTAACTTAAGATATTACATTTACGTGTTACATTAGAATATTACATCATTTCACAATTATAATCCAATTACTGATTCACAGTCTCCATAGCTCTTCATGCGTTGCTCATCTGGATGTATGTAATTAACTACATCATCTTCATCATGTCTTCTACCTCTGCCTAAGTCTTCTTAACTAGATTTCATATCTATTAGGAGATACAATCCAAACAATAGTAACTACTACCTAGAAACTCTATCTGAACACTACATTCACTAAATTCATCATATCTCTATCTAGTCTTAATATTTCCATATGCAATCTTAACTATAGCATCTAGACACTCTATAGAATATATACTCAACTATGCATAAGTTCATTTTCATTTCTTGAGCCTCAGGGGGGGTGAATTAGTTATCCAACTAATATCATAATTATCAACCTTATTAAACTTTAACCATATCATCAATATAATCCCAAACCACAATAAGATACTCATGCATAATAACACCATATATGTTAACAAGGGAAACCCTTGATCAGAGGAAAAACCCCAGTGGGGATGGTACCCATAAGATGATGTACTAATATAAATATTCCTTGTTAGAGGATGGACCCAATTAGGAGTTTATAATAACATTCAATACATATCAGTCCTTGTTAGAAGACTTTGAATCCTTGTTAGGAGATTCCAATCCTATTAGGAGTTGTGGAAGACAACTAGACCCACTGCCCAAATAGCTTCAAGGGAAAGATAAATGAACCCATTGTCCAAATGACCTTTGTATTATTCCTTGTAGAATAATAGAAATGAATAGTACTACTTCATCATGTTCCTGTCCTATCAACTAGTCTTCTGCTCCTTTGATCTTGTAACCAAATCTCACATCACTGGTTGACCGTGCATTAATAGATTATATCACTACCAAAAGATAAAATGCAAACATCAAAAACTATTTCTCAGGTACTCTATCTCTATATTTATTTCTTAAATGAGGTACAACTTCCATACATCTTTGACTTACATGTTGTGCACTGAACCTTCACATCAGGATACTATATTGAACATTTCCATGAATGCGTATCACTAGACAATCAAAACATTGTCCGACAACTAAGATCTTTTTCTGCTACTCTATCACTCTTCACATACTTACTGCTATGTTGACATCAATGAAAAACACAATCATGAATGCAACATGTCAATATACTCTAGTGCTTAGGATACTCCCCCATTATAGTATCATGAGCATTTATGCTAACAATATGTCATCCAATAGAAAAATAATAGTTGATGCCTTTTACAATAATAGAGTCATTTTTGGCTCATAGGACCATTACCCCTTGATCCTTCCTTGTACTGCAATAGGGAGCAAATTTGGGGCATTGTCCCAAGACCCCACAAGGGGTTCTACCCCTTGATCCTATCTTGGGGGTGTTGTCCCCAAACCCCTATAGTAATAATCTAGGGGGGACCATGTCAAACGTCAAGTCTGATAAGGCTCCACATCACAAAGGCATGGACCTTTATTAGGTCTATATAGAAGCTTTTCACTCTCAATCCCTTAGGGACATTATTAATGAGGCCAATATCAAATTTATCCCCATAGCTAGAGATATTAAAGATATATAAAATTGGAGACCCATTACTTTTTTCAATATCTCTTTCAAGATCATTACTAAGGCCTTAGCCCTTAAGATCTGCCATCTTTTGTTGCTAATTGTGTGGCCTGAGTAGATTGGCTTCATTAAGGCTCAATACACCCACTCTATGTGCTTGTTGTTGAAGGCTTTGGTCACTTGCTTACCAATGCAAGCTCTTCTAGCCTTGTCGAAAGAATTTCCCTACCCGAGTCACCTGCTCAGCTTGTTAATGGAGATTTTGTTGTTGCCTCCTTTCTTACTCTCATTGAGGATGAAGAAAATATTCACAATGCTCTATAGTGCCTAGATAGTTTTTGGTTGGTTTTTGGTTCTACCATTCAGTGACATAAAATGCTCTATTATAGACAATCCTTCCTGCCCGCTCTGCCATGGCTCTTGCATTATAACTGGAAATGGATTCAACATGGGGAGATTTTTTTTTTCTTGGGTATTCATTTTCCTTCCAAGCCTCACATGTGGAATTATGGAATGTTGGCTTGCCAAGATCGAGAAAAAGCTTGCACATTGGACTATTAAGCTACTCTATTTGGCTAGTAAATTATGGGTATGCTCTAAGGTTCTCACAACCACCCATGTTTATTATTCTTCTTATTGGGCCTCTTCTAAAGCCTCTTATTTGAAGATGAAAAAGATCCTTCGAGACTTTCTCTAGGCTTTTGGGGCTAGTCATTATAGCTTCCATAGACATATGAGAGTTTTGCTATCTTCCCAAGGAATCTAGAGGCCTTGGTCTTATTTATACCAAAAAATAGGGTTTACCTTTGTGTGCTAAGTGCGTCATCCATGCTCTAAGTGGAGATGAGACCTAAAATTTTATTCTTATGATTTCTATTTCTTTGAGCTTTCTTATCAACATCTCATCCTAGAAGAGGATTGGACTTCAAACACTTCTTATTATGCAAGATCTAGTGCAGATTTAGGGCACTTTTGTGGCTAAGAGCATATGGAAAGCTTGGCAGGCTATCAAGTCTTTATTTCATTGGACTGAAGATGGTTTTTTTGATGGGCTCTCTTTAAACCAACACAATATTTGGTGGTCTCACCTATTTTCTATCTAGGGGTTGCCACTTGCCAAGATGCAATGGGTTAGTGTTATGTGTTTTCATAAATGCCACATAAGAACACCCAAGATAGTATTTTCTAGGGCCAATATGAGCATTAGATCTTAGGAGGACTATTAGTTCTAATTTCATCTGTTTCACTCAAATTTTCATGTATATGACTTGTTGTTTTTTGCTATTCCACCTCACTTGCTTCACAAGCTTGGGGTCTAACCTATCAAGCCATGGTTAAAATATTGGAAGTGATATTTGTGGACTCCTCTTACCATATACAAACCAAAGCTATGGTACCACTGGCTTATTCCTCACTTGCCCATGGTTACCATTCTCAACAAGCATTGGCATTTGCAATCTTCCTAGAAGGCTTGGATAATTCATTTTCTTAGTATCTAGTCCACTGTTACAGAGCCAAAGGTTGCACATTTTGCTTGGTGTGTTCTTTTTGAAGGACTGCCTTTGAGATCTTGGCTCAAGCACATGGTCACCCCAGACCCTAAATGTCCCTCCCGTGGACACCTATAAACTTTTCTATACATTTTATGATTTTACCAACATGCTCAACAATATTCTAGATTCACACTTTTTTGGACCTTTTTAGCCTAAACCCTTTTCTTGGCATATAGTTTTGCTGGGTGATTCACCTAGAATACCCTATAAGTTCTCTCAAATCTAGCATGCTTCCCAAATGAAGATTATTTTCACTCTTTGGAATGATAGAAATGTTGTTCTTGTTGGAAATATAAGGTAGGCTAGGTTACCTGAGAGGGGAGGGGTGAATCGGGAACCAATAAAACTTTTAACATACTTCACCAATTAATCCTTCATATATTATTCTAATCTAATTGCATGCATGAAATAATGAAAGCAATTAAATATTTAACACTTTGAAACAAGATATGGTGACCCAAAAACCTTCCAAATAGAAAGTAAAATTGGGATGGGGATGATACCCACAAGTTTTAGTATTGTAGTATAAACTTGGCTTGTTAAGGCTTACAAATGACCACTTATGGTGATCTACCCTATTAGGAGTAATAAGAACTATTAGGTCCACCTTGTTAAAGGATTTACAAACACATAGTGAAGTATGCACTATGTTAGGAGATTTAGCAAAAGACTATTAAGTCCACTCAATTAAAGGATTTGACTAATGCACCTGTTAGAATGATTCAATGGTTGATCTCTGATCTGCAACTTTGATTTGCTGAATGAGATTCCTTGAGTTTCAATGATCACCTTACTTTGATTGATCTAAATTTAAGAAGTGGATTGCAAACACGCTATCTAGTGAATCAAAATAACTATGATACCAATGTTCAAGTTCTCGAAAATCTTGCAAAACTCGAAAGAGTTGTATGCAAACCAAAAGTCATCTTATTAATTGAAATTGAAAGAATATATAGAATGATGGAATATAAATAGCCACGATATCCATGAATTCAAAATATTTATGTGGCTATAATAAAAACAACAAAATTAAACTAAAACTATGCAAAACTAGGTTTTTAATTAGCCCAACTTGTTAGGGTCATAACTTTTTGACCTAGAGCTCAAATTTTGAAACCACTTACACCGTTGGAAAGAAGAACTAAAAATATAATTTTAGTCCCTAAAATAGTAAGCCTATGCTTGCTTAGTCTTAGGGATCAATGAAATTTTCAGCTTGAAATTTCAAGCAAAAGACCTTCCAAAAGGCCAAATAAAAAGACAGATAAACTTTTAATAAATATGAAAAAATTACTTATAGACATTTGATCTTATATATAATATGGATCATTCCTCCCCCCTTAAGAGGCAATGAGCCCCATTGCATCAATATTTTGCAATAGATGAAGGAATTGTGCTCCAATCTATTCATTGGTTAACCATTTGCCTTGATGAGAGAGTTGACTAGCTCGAACCACCCTATATAGCAGAATTTTTTGATTTATCAAAGATTTCAACATGATTTCAGTGACATGATCACATTGTAATGGAGTAGTAGTGGATGGATTCAATTATGTAGCATGAATATGTTCAACAACCTGAGAAATGTCCAATAATGGACGAAAATAGGGTCGCAACAGTTCCACATTAAAAACTAGATGTAATCCCAAAAATTGTGGCAGATCAAGTTCAAAAGCATTCACACAAACTTGTTTCTTAATGGTATATGGTCCATACTAAATAGGGCAAAGCTTTCTATAAGGTCCTTGGAGGCACTCCTTCTAAAGATGTACCCATACCTTATCACCAATCTAGAAATGATGGGGAGTTCTATGTTGATCATGTCTTTCCTTATACTTGTTATTGCTCTTCTTTAAAATGTCATGAACTCATTGTAGTAATTGTTTGATCTTTTCAATAAATTTATCTACTATATTTGCCTCCTTTTTAGTATTGAGTGGCTGACTAGATTGGACGATGGGTAGTGCTACATCTACAGGTGCCAATGGTTGATACCCAAGACAAACCTCAAATGGACTATGTGCTATAGTAGTGTGGAGTGTACGGTTGTAGCTATGATACACATAAGGAAAGCTCTCATCCCATGTACATGGGTGTTTGGAGTGGTACATTCAAAGGATATAGATAATCATTCTATTAAATACCTCTATTTGGCCATCTATTTGAGGATGGAATGTTGTAGACTTTTTCAACTTTGTGTCCATTCTAGCCCATAATGAAGACCAAAAATTATTGAGGAACTTGCTATCCATATCTAAAATAATGCTTTTTGGCAGCCCAAAGTGAACCCAAACATGTTCAAAAAATAGTTTGGTGGTCTCCTCTGTTGAAATCATTTTTTACAGGCCACCATGATAGCCATCTTAGAAAATCTATTTACTACCACATATATACAATCATTTTTCCTTCTGCTGCTTGGGAGCCTAGACATAAAATCCATTGAAATATAATGCCATGGTTTATTAGGGATAGGTGATGGTAGATAGAGGCCCAATTTATAGTTTGAAGACTTTGTGACTGCACATGCAACACAAGATTTTATATATAAAATAATATCATGTTTCATTTTTGGCCAATAGAAATACTTTTGGAGAATTGTAGTAGTCTTACCAATTCCAAAATGTCTTGCCACCCGACTATAGTGTGCTTCCCATATCAGTTTCTATCTTTCTTCACTAGGGACACATATGTGACCAATATGACAAAGTAACCCATCATATATATAAAATTTAGGAACATGCTTCCCTTCTAAGGCTATACTGTAAATGTGAGAAAAATCAGGATCATTACCATATAGTTGAGCCCAAGTTTCTGTTTGATGGCCATAGGAATCCAACACCATTTCCAAACCTATGATTGGAGGCCTACTCAAACAGTCTACTAATTTATTAGTACTTCCCTTTTATGAGGAATGTTGAGGTGAAATTGTTGCAAATTGACCACCTCTGATGCCTATCATTTTGCAACTTCCCTTGAGTTTGCAAGAATTGAAAAGGTTTATGATATGTATGTACCACAATTTTCTTTCTCAAAATATAGTTCTTCTACTATTTGCAGGCCTGAATAATGGCCTATTATACTCCTTTTCATAGGTGAGGTACATTAGAACTATTTCAAAAATGTCTCACTATGATATGCAACAAGATGCCTGTATTGCATGAGTACAACGCCAAGAGCATAATCTGATGCATCTATTTCTATTTCAAATGATTGTTGCAAATTTGGAAGGACCAATACTGGAGCTAAACATAGTCTATGTTTTAATTCCTCAAATAATTTTTGTTTGTACTCTATCTACCAAATTTTTTCTTGTGTTCCACCTTTGAGTGACTGATTAAGAGGCCATGATAAATGTGAAAAAACAAATACAAATCTGCGATAGAGGTTGGCTAGAACCAAGAAACTGTGAAGTTCTGTGAAATTTTTAGGAGCTAGTCAATCTTTGATTATTTGTATCTTTGTAGGGTCCACATGAATACCCTCATGATCAATGATGTACCCTAAGTATTGGATGCTTTGCATACCAAAAGAGTGCTTGTTTATGTTGGCATAGAGTTTATGTTTCTGCAAACTCAAGAGTACTTTCTCAACATATTGCAAATGTTCATACCAAGTTTTACTAAAAATGAGGATATCATCCAAATAAAAAACTACAAAAGAATCAATGAATGGTCTAAGCACATCATTCATCAACCTCATAAATGTAGTGGGAGCATTTGTAATGCCAAAAGGCATAACCAACCATTCAAACAAACCTTCCTTGGACTTGAATGCAATCTTCCATACATCTGCGGGATCAATTGGTACTTGGTGATAACTAGTTCAAGTCAATTTTTGTAATGAACTTAGCCCCCTTAAGTTGATCCAAAAGATCATCAATTCAAGGAATTGGATATCTGTTTTTCATAGTAATTTTGTTAAGTGTCGTGCAATCAATAGAAATTCTCCATGTCCCATCTTTCTTTCTTGCCAAAACAAAAGGGCTGCCACAAGGTGAAGCACTTGACTTGATATGTCCCTTTTCAATCAATTCTTAAATCTGTCTCTTAATTTCATCATTTTTCATAACTAAGCTCCTATATATTGGCTCATGTGGTAATGGTGTTCCTAGAATTAGATCAATAGAATGCTTGACTTAACAGTGTGTTGGGACCCATATTGGTGATTTAAACACACTATGGTATTATGTCAATATTTTATCCATCTCCTTTTGTTGGTCTACTATTGTGGCCACCTTAGTGTGTGTGTTAAGGACAATTGACTTTTCTTTCTCGGAATGAATCATGAGGAGTACAAAAGTTATAGTTTGACCAATTAAACATTTACATTGTTTAACACTAATTGAAGAAGTAGCCTGATTTGGGCATACCTTTGGTATTTGATATTTCTCTTCACCAAGCTTGATTGTGACACTGTGTGGTTTGGATTCATACACCCCATGCCTTTGATACATGTATGGATGCCCCAACAAAACATCACATACATCTAAAGGTGCTACATCACAAATTACTTCATCCTTGAATGGTTTGATTGAGCATGATAGGTGACACTACTAATTTACCGAAATGTCTTTTCCTTCATTAACCCATCCTATAGAGTATGCTTGTTGGTGTCTTGTCATCTTTAAACTTAATCTCTTGGTTGTCTCCATAGAAATTAAGTTCTTTTGGCTACCATTGTCAACAATAAAATGTAGAGGCTTTCCATCAAGCTGCATCTTTGAATGAAACAATCTCTCTTCGTCTTCACGCAAAACTACTTTCATTGTTGCAACTATGGCATATGGGTTTGCTTCTATCACCAAATTATGTACCTCACACCACATGCCCATATCTATTTGTGTCTTTTTAGTACCCCACTAGGTATTCTTGGGTGGATTTGAGGGAGGGTCCTTCCCCACTAGTTTTCCTCCAAATTTATTACTGCCTTCACCCCTTGGCTTATTATTTGAAAAAAAATTCTCTTTTTCCTTTCTATTTGAGTTCAATTTTTGTAGCTATTTTTAAGTAGTTTCCAATGGTTCAATATTCAAGAATTCTATTTAATTTTGGATGTATCTATGAAGCCCATTATGATATTTTAGAATTCGATGCTTCTCTGAATCTTCTATACCAAGTTTTGCTGAGAGTGCATTGAATGTATTGGTGTAATCTTGTATAGATTGGTTCCTCTTTTGTCAAAGAAATTGTCATTCTATATATTTCTATTCATATACATCTTCAAGCAAGTATGCTTCTTTTATGTATTCTACAAATTCTCCCCAATTGGATTTATTATCAAAGGGTATTTCCAACTCTTCTCTAGATTCACTTTCCTTATTCAATAATCTTTTTTCCCATGCTAGTTTGACATGGGTTTCAGTTTTCAAGAGGGAAAATATTATTTTTTCCGCATTAGAAAAATTATTTACAGAGAAGTATTGTTCTAACTTGGATAACCAATTATCAACAGCATCAACACCAACTTTTCCTTCAAAATTTGGGATATCAAAATTTGTGTGTACTTTAAAGGGGTTGTTCCCATGGAATAATGCTACCGAATTGGGCACTTTTTGGGTCTTCAAATTTTTTGAAAAATTACTCATCATATCTTCTCATTGCCTAGCCAAAGCCTCTTCCACCATCTTCTTCATAGTGTCTACTGAATTATCCGACATCTTTGGTTTTGTGTGCCACAAAGGAAGGTATTTCAACAAATCTATCATGGCCAATCCTAATCTTTGATAAGGAAGTTCTTGTGTTAGATGGCATACAAGAGTGTTCCCACTTCGATGCCACTAATCTTAATTTAAGAAGTGGGTTGCAAACATGATATCTGGTGAATCAAAATACCTATGATACCAATGTTCAAGTTCTAGAAAATCTTGCAAAACTCAAAAGAGTTGTATGCAAACCAAAAGCCATCTTATTAATTGAAATTGAAAGAATATATACAATGATGGAATATCAAAAATCACCATAGCCATGAATTTGAAATTATTATGTGGCAATAATAAATTTAAAAAAAAAAAAACAAAAACTATGCAAAACTAGGTGTTTTATTACCCCAACTTGTCAGGGTCATAATTTTTGACCTAGAATTTGGATTTCGAAACCACTTACACTATTAGAAAGAAAAACTAAAAATATAAATTCAATCCCTAAAATAGCAAGCTTACAGCTACCCAATTTTAAGAACCAATGAAAGTTTTAGCTTGAAATTTTGAACAGAAGACCTCCAAAGAGGCTAAATAAAAAGACATAGAAAAAATTTTGAAAAATATAAAAAAAATACTTTCAAACATTTGATCTTCTATATAATCTAGATCAGTGATAGATAAGTCTCTGCTATACCATATACTTCTTATAGCCTTATTCAATTCACACTCATCTACTTCTTACTTCTTCACATACATTCTTACTACTTTATTTGGATATGATACAATACATTACATATATCAATCCACTTGATTACCTTCTGGAGTCAGCTACAATACCGAATTCATCATAATTCACAAACTTGGCCCATTGTTGTAACTTGGGTTCAAAAGACAACTTAGTGATGTTCAAACACTCCACAAACACTATCAACACTTTGCAAAGTCTGGCACTCGATTGATGTTGAAGCTCGATCCATACTGATCACTTTGAGTAGCAGGAACTCGGTCAGTACTATATGACTCGGTGAACACTGAGAAACTTGGTAGATACTAAATTAATTGGTTGACACTGTGATGTTTCGTGTCATGGACCACCTAGAGATCCTTGGAGCACAAGGATACAACATGCAATGAATAATTTTTTTCTTAAGATAAGTTACTAACAACAACATAAAGTAACCAAGTGCAAGAGTGAAAAAACTATACAAGTTAATAAAATAGGGAACATGGCTAGTCTCACATGTTCACTTACACCAGTTGAAGTCTTACAAACACTTCCAAAGATCTACAAGAACTAAACCATAACTAATGAACCAAAGATCACACAAATCATGGGAATACATAAGGAGAGATGTTCTTTTTAAGCCCCAAAGAACAAGTTTTTAGCATGGTTAAACATACAAGTCCATTCCCAACTAACTATAGCATAATCAAGAATTATAAGTAAAGACCAACAATGACCATGCACAAGACGAGGGATCAAAGTTACAACCACTCATCTACTAAACACCATACTAAAAGATAAATGTTTAATCTTAAAATTTGGCTAAGTCTGAAATCCCGAAGCTTTGAAATTTGGCCAAGTCTAAATTTCTAAAGCCCTAGAATTTCCTACAATCTTTATCTTAACTCAGAGAGGTCTAAAACCTATCTCAAATGAAACATTGCATATATTAATATGTATCTTAAGTATGCATCAACTTATACTTAAATGATATATTTTAAACCCCATAGAAAATTTGTTGAACTAGGAAGGAGTGCAACCCTAAAGGGTACCCAAAACACCCTTCAACTCTCAACCGAAAAGTTCAGAAATACCTGTTATTTGCTCGAGCAAGTTTTTGCAAGAAATTAGGTGACACTTTTCTAGTATCGTACAACATTTCATAGTACTACCAAGTGATACTTTTCTAGTGTCACACAATGCTTCGTACTATTTCCAGGTGACACTTTCAAGGATCATGCAATACAGTTTACTACTATCGTGCGATACTTTTCTAGTATCATATGATAGAACTTATAATTGTCGTGCGATACTTTCTAGTATCATACAATCTTTCTCTTTAAGGAGTGTGATACTTTTCCAGTATCGCCCAATGTTGAACCACTATCACCCAGGATCGAAAAGAAACAACACGACGAACAATCAAAAGGGAAAAAGAGTTAAAATCTCCACATTGAGGAGTGCTAGATCCATAATAATCAAGGCTTGGAAACTCAAATGCATGAAATGAAAAATACCATGCAATAGGGAGTAGAAAACATCTATCCATCCATAACATAACAGCATAAGAAAGAACATGCAGAAAGCAAAATCGCAATGTACATACATGGTTCATAAACCAAACATCATATGAAGGAAAACATAAACATCTAAGCACCAACACAACTAAAACTTGTGTGTAGTTCCTCCAAACTATAATAGCATCATGAGACCTTAGAGGCCCTAGCCATCCCCCATGCATAACATCCCAAACTACCAACTAGATAGTCGAAGTTGTCTTATGAGGGAGTTACTACTACTAATGTAACTAACATCATAATAAAAAGAAGATATAACATGTCAATCCATCAAAGCATAGATACCCCAACTTGTAGTGAAGCACATCATCTAACCATATGCTATAACATCATAATAAAGGAATGCATTGATGAAACTAACATCATCTAAACATGATATCCATACATTCCAATTAAAGCATAAATTAAAAGGAAACAAACTCCAAAACCTAAAATACCAAGCGATCATCAAGCATCGATCTCATTTTGAAATAGACTATCTATATACACCAGCCCCTTGGAGTGGTATAGGTAACTACACCTCCCAACTATATGAAACCTATAGGTTCATTCCCACCATGCTGATGAAGATAAAGATCCAACCACAACCACACATAAAGAAAACATCCATGGCTAACACTCATGCCAAACAATAAAGATGATGGAAACTAAAATCATGAGACAATGCAAGTGGATGAGGTCCTATTCAAACACTCTATGGGTCAACTATGTAGGGACGTAGTGGAGTGAAAATCACTTGGCATCAAAAATCCCAAGCTAAAATCGGTGCAAAATGAATCCCTTAGGAAACCATCAGACTAGTAAAGAATGAAACCCTCAGGAAACCATCACGCCATGCCTTTGGAGACACCGTATAGGCATTCACTTTTCTGAAATAAGTTGTATTACCCATTTATTAAATTAGAACTTCCTCACGTTACCTTGTCAACAAACAACTAAGGTAACGAGAGAAGCCACTCCACATGCCTACACTACATACCCATGCTCATATCACAATGAGTACCCAGAGGCAATGCAAGTTCCCAACCCGACCCCAATGAACAATCCCTCAATTGACCTATATCTCAGAGATCGGGTCTCATGAGATCCTGTCAAATGCACGCACACATGCTCATGTGTGGGCACAACCAACTTCATGACATAATCAAGACTAACAAGGGTTGGATGAGAAACAAAAGACACAAGTAAAAAAATCATTCAACAAGCCTACATCTAGGAGCATAGATTCTACACGAATCCAAATCACCAAAATGCCACATAGCAAGAACACACACTCTATCAACCTCAATCTGGGAGTATGGATGTTGCACACATCCCAATGCAAACAAAAAGATCCAATTGTGGTTGAATTTAAATCCTACAGATATTCTTAATCCAAGACCAACACCATGCCAAGAAAACTCAAGAAAATTGGATGACACACAGATCGAGGCAAAAACCTCAAAAAACCAACGTTGACAAAAATCCATGAAAATAAAACCCATTCTATCCTTGGGTAAATGAGCCACAAAAATAAAATAAAAATTGGGTTTGAACCTCATATGCAAAAATGACCAACATAATAATGCAAAACCCCAAACCTCCATCCTGAAAAATAGGGAAATGCTCATACCCACCCAATCGGGTAGAGCTAGTAGTCAGGACTGGAGGGGAACTCTAGTTCTCAACCTCCTAACAAATGACTACCAAAATAGAATTTGAAATAGAGCTGAAACAATAAAATGGGAAATCCCTACCTTGCAACCAAAAGGGCAAATACGAAAACACGAGCAATAAAATAAAAACCTTGCAAAAATTGTCGAAAGTTGCAACAATCCAAGGTCTCCCCAAGCTAGATCCAATTAGACTGATCTCATGATTGTCCCATGCTCGTAGCTCCCACAAAAAACCTACCAGTATTTCCTCTTGAAGAGGATTTGGAATTTGCTCTCACATTTCTATTTTAAAAAGTGAGAATTGAGGAATACAATTCCTTTTTTGGATACTTATTCACTTTTTGAGTGACTAATGGATTAGGGTAATTAACCAAATCACCTAGTTAAACCCTAAATCCACCCAAATGAAAAAAAGCTATTCTAAGTAATTGGAATTCGACTACACAAAGCTACCTAGAATTAAATTAAATTAAATAAAGCCCAAAATTCCCTTAAACCAAAATCACAGAATTTCTTTAATAACTTTCGTGACAAATGTGAACCTCTAAATGCACAGACACACTCATGGGTCTAATCACATAATACAAATAAATTGGGATTTATTAAATCATTGGAGGTTTTAATTTAAACAATTAAATAGGATATGTCGACCATACAGGAATGACATTAATTAAATATGAATAGTTGAATCACTAACTCCATATGCCACTGCGAGGGACATAAATCCTTCACATTAAACAACATGATCAAGAGAAATTGCATATAATAATATAGCAAAAGCGATAAATGCATTAAATCACCTAATTTCACCATTTATTTAATTATACTGAAATAATCCATTTACATCACTCACTTTCACATAAAACATCACAAAGCAAGATCATTAGGGTTGCATCCATCAGGATGACTTACATAAATACTTTGGGAGAGGCACTACATCATCCCCCCCAAAGACTAGGCTTACTCCTAGAAGCCTACAATCCAAGAATAGAAATCAAGCACCCCAAGTGCCCAAACACAATCCAACAAATCACAAAAATTCATCTAGCCACAACTCAACACCATATGGAAAGATAAAAACTTAGAATCCCAATTGCCAAGGAATGCAACGATAAAATGCTCATAATCGCAAGAGAGGAGGAATGTTGACACATATCACACATTCAGATCAAGAAGTAAAAGTAGATTCTCAAGCCACATAGTCTCATTTAGCATAGTCAACATTAAATCACCCTTCTTATGAGAATTTAAGAACAATTGAAACCAAGAGTTTAACAACTAGCAACAAGAATAAATAACTATTTAATAGTGATACACCTTTTATCAACTTCCTTTCTCTTTCACAAAATATCGCATTTAATCAAAATTGAACCAAGCAACATTTTCATTAAAACTTTATATTTATTAACACACACACCAATACATTCTCTACAATCTCATCCCTTACACATACTATCAATGGTCTGAAATGGACATGATAGAGTCACAACACACAACTAGGTAGCAATAAAATACATTCAGAATAGTCATCATGAAATAAAAGAAAAAACCAAATAGGGAATTATCAATTCCAACAGTAAATCTCAAAAAGTGCATATTTCAACAATAAGTCAAATGTGACAACTATTACAAAGAGATTGATAGAGAAATTCTGATGAATAGTCCAAGAGAGGAAAATACTGAAAACCAATGCTAGCCCAAAAATATGAGAAAAGTACCTCCAACCAAATAAAATAAGGCATCAAATGAATCAGATAACATGTAATGATTGAGAACAATCACACAAGAGGGATAAATCACCACACAATGCTAAGGAATACATCATCCTAGCAACATTAGAGAACACACTCACACACATCAAGTAGTATACCATCAATAACCTCATGGATATGCAGACTACAATAATTTCCTTAATTATTTTCCATGCAATGCAACATTTAGATATCCATCAACTTAATATAATTTCCATAAGCTCAAGACACAATTAGTTTGGGGACTTAAGTCATTAACCCAAATGATCTTTAATACAACACCTACTTCTTTGCAATAATTCATAATACACATTCATTTCTCTAAATAAAAGGAAACAATTCGATATCATCACGAAGTGACAATATATTGCAATTATGTTTCATATCTTAACATTCAATAGGAGAACACAAGGAATAAAATGCACCTCACTCCACAAGGATAACAAAAGAGATGCTCAAAACCAAGAGATGGACACCAATCAATGGCTCTATCTAAGAGGGTCACACAAGCAACCAGCCATGTTAAGGCACATCAATTCCATCTACATAATAAGGAAAGACAAACCTTCTTCTCTTACCTTACTTGAGTCACATCTATTGGATAAACAAGTTCATCCCAAGTAGGTACCCAAGCAACAAGAAATTATGAGCTCTCAAAGAGACACTCACACTCATACAATTGCAACATCAACCATATGGGCAACATATACATAGAAATCCCAATGTTTAAACATAGGTTCTGATACTAAATGTAATGCCTTGCCCGGAGATCCTTGGAACACAAGGATAAAACATGCACTAAATAATTTTTTTCTTAAGATAAGTTACTAACAAAAGCATAAAGTAACTAAGTGCAAGAGTGAAACAACCATATAAGATAATAAAATAAGGAACATGGCTAAGCTCACATGTTCATTTACACCAACAGAAGTCTTATAAACACTTCCAAAGATCTCCAAGAACTAAACCATAACTAATGAACCAAAGATCACATGAATCATGAGAATACATAAGGAGATATGTTGTTTTTAAGCCCCAAAGAACAAGTTCATAGCATGGTTAAATATACAAGTCCATTCACAACTAACCATAGCATAATCAAGAAATACAAGCAAAGACCAACAATAACCACACACAAGATGAGGGCTCAAAGTTACAACCACTAATCTACTAGACACCATGTTGAAAGATAAATATTTAATCCTAAAATTTGGCTGTCTAAATTTTTGAAGCCCTGAAATTTCCTAGAATCTTTATCTTAACTTGGAAAGGTCCAAAACCTATCTCAAATGAAACGTCGCATATATTAATATATATCTTAAGTATACATCAACTTATACTTAAATGACATATTTTAAACCCCATAGAAAATTTGTTGAACTAGGAAGGAGTGCAACCCTAAAGGGTGCCCAAATCACCCTTCAACTCTCAACCAAAAAGTTTAGAGATACCTGTTGTTTTCTTGAGCAGGTTTTTGCAAGAAATTAGGAGACACTTTTCCAGTATCGTATGACATTTCACAGTACTATTGAGCAACACTTTTCTAGTGTCGCATGATACTTCTTACTACTACTAGGTGACACTTTCAGGGATCACGTGATACAATTTACTTCTAACATGTGATACTTTTCCAGTATTGTATGATAGAACTTATAACTATTGTGCAATACATTCTTGTATCATACAATCTTTCTCCTTAAGGCGTGTGACACTTTTCCAGTTTTGCCCAATGATGAACCATTCTCACCCAAGATTGAAAAGAAACAACCCAACAAACAATTAGAAAGAGAAAAGAGTTCAAACTTCCACACCGTGGAGTACCAAATCCATAATAATCAAGGCTTGGACACTCAAATACATGAAATACAAAACACCATGCAATAGGGAGTAGAAAACATCTATCCATCCAAACCATAATAGTATAAGAAAGAACATGCAGAAAGCAACATCATAATGTACATACATGGTTCATAAACCAAACATCATATGAAGGAAAACATAAACATCTAAGCACCAACTCAGCTAAAACTCGTGCGTAGTTCTTCCTAACCATAATAGCATCATGAGACCTCAAAGGCCCTAGCCATCCCTCGTGCGTAACATCCCAAACTACCAACTAGATAGTCAAAGTTGTCTTATGAGGGAGTTACTCCTACTAATGTAACTAACATCATAAGAACAAGAAGATCTAACATGCTAATCCATCAAAGCATAGATACTCCAACTAGTAGTGAATCACATCATCTAACCATATGATATAACATCATAATAAAGGAGTGCATCAATGAAACTCATATCATCTAAATATGATATCCATACATTCCAATTAAAGCATAAATCACAAGGAAACAAACTCTAAAACCCTAAATACCAAGTGATCATCAAGCATTGGTCTCAACTGGAAATAGATCGTCTTTGTACACCAGTCCCCAACAATTGTATAGGTAGCTACACATCCTAACCACATGAAACTCATAGGTCCACTCCTGTTGATGGAGATAAAGATCCAACCACAACCACACATAAAACAAATATCCATGGCTAACACTCATGCCAAATAGTAAAGATGACTGAAACCAGGATCATGAGACAATGCAAGTGGATTAGGTCCTAGTCAGACACTTTATGGGTCAACTATGTAGGGACTCTAGTGGAGTGTAAATCGCTTGGCATCAGAAAACCCAAGCTAAAATTGATGTGGAACAAACCACTCAGGAAACTATCACACCAGTGTGGAATGAATCCCTCAAGAAACCATCACACCATGCCCTCAAAGACATCATACAAGCATTCACTTATCTAAATTAAGTTTTATTACTCATTTAATAATTTAGTTATCTCTTGTTAGAACTTCCTCACATTACCTTGTTGATAAATAACTGGGGTAAAGAGAGAAGCAACTCCACATGCCTACCCTACATACCCATGCTCAAATCAAAATGAATTCTGAGAGGCAATGCAAAGTCCCAACCCAACCCCAATGAACAATCCATCAACCGACCTATATCTGGGAGTTCGGGTCTTGCAAGACCTCATCAAACACAATGCGCATGTGCTCATGTGTGGGCATAACCAACTTCATGACATAATCAAGACTAATAAGGGTTGGATGAGAAACAAAAGACACAAGTAAACAAATCACTCAACCGACCTATATCCAGGAGCATAGATTCTACATGAATCCAAATCATGAAAATGCCACGTAACAAGAACACACACTCTACAAGCCTTAATCTAGGAGTATGGACTTTGCACACATCCCAGTGCAAACAAAAAGATGTAATTATGGTCGGATTGAAATCCTATAGATATTCTAAATCCATGACTAACACCATTCGAAGAAAACTTGAGAAAACTGGGTGGCACACAAATCGAGGTGAAAACCTCAAAAAATCAATGTTGACCAAAATCCACAAAAATAAAACCCATTCTACCCTCAGGTAAATGAGCCACATAAATCAAATAAGAATTGGGTTTGAACCTCGTATGCAAAAATGACCATCATAATGGTGCAAAACCCCAAACCCCCATCCTAAAAAATAGGAAAATGCTCATACCCACCCAACCAGTTAGAGCTAACAATCAGGAATGGAGGGGAATACTCGTTCTTAACCTCCTAACAAATGACTACCAAAAACAAAAGTTGAAATGAAGTTGAAATAATAAAACGGGAGAGCCCTACCTCGTACCCAAAAGGGCAAATACAAAAACACAAACAATAAAATAAAAACCCTACGAAAAATGTCGAAAGTTGTGACAATCCAAGGGTAAAAGCACAGATCTGTGTCACCGTTTGTGATACCAAAACCTATTTTGGTCAAATCTCATTTCTCTATCAAAACTCTTTTTTTTTCAAAAACTAAAAATACCCTTTTATAGATCTTAGATTCAATATCATCATTATATAAATTTTTGAGTGTTTTGATTAGTTATAATATGTTATAATCTCAAAGTATTATAAGTCAATATTTCAATATTTCAGAAGATGCTCCCTCAAAAAAGGAAAAAAAATAGTAAATCATATCAAAAAAATTTAAAAATTATATTTATCTCTAGAAGAGAGAATCCTCTTCACAAATATGTAATTTTTTTTCAAGAAGGTATAGATTTGATAGGAAAGTTTTGACAGGAGGAAAAAACTGTTGGATTCTAATAAGGTCAAACTTGAGTACTTATAACAAAGAAAATATACATCAAAAATAAATTTTTTTTTTTTTGTGCACTAGCTATACATGTCATCTATAAGATATTTTCAAATTAGAACAAAAAAAGATGATTTGTATATACTTTTTTGATGGCAACTACACCCTATAGTTTTTACAGTTGAAAAAGAGACTTCAAAATAAAATAAAATGAATAAATTCTTACTCAAAAAAATTAAAAAATTATAGGCATAAAATTCATCCAATTCTACACATTTCATCAGTTTACATCATCTTCATATTTTAAACACAAATACCATTTCTTTTGTCACTAATGTTGAACTGTCACATTCTTATATCACGTTTCTTTATAAAAGGTGACACAAATTTGTGCTTTTACCCCCAAGGTCTTCCTGAGCTGGATCCAACAAGACTAATCTCGTGACGATCCCATGCCCGTAGCTCCCACAATGAATAGAACAATATTTCCTTTTGAAGAGGATTTGAAATTTTCTCTCAAATTTCTATTTCAAAAGTGAGAAGTGAGGAATAAAATTGCTTTTTTGGATATTTATTCACTTTTCAAGTGAATAATGGATTAGGGTAATTAACCATATCACCTAGTTAAACCCTGAATCCATGCAAATGAAAATAGGTTGTTCCAACTAATTAGAATTCAACTATGACAAAGTTGCCAAAAACTAAATTTAATTAAATAAAGCTAGGAATTCCCTTAAACCAAAATCACATAATTTCCTTAATAACTTTCGCAAAAAATGCGAACCTCTAAATGCATAGACACTCTCATTGGTCTAATCACATAATGCAAATGAGTTCAAATTTATTAAATTACTAGATGGTTTAATTTAAACAATTAAATAGGATACATTGACCATATAGGGATGACATTGGTTAAATATGAACAGTTGACTCACTAACTCCATGTGTCACTGCCAAGGACATAAATCCTGCACACTAAACAACACGATCAAGTGCAATTGCATATAATAATATAGCCAAAGTGATAAATGCATTAAATCACCTAATTTCACCATTTATTTAATTATACTAAAATAATCCATTTGCATCACTCACTTTCGCATAAAACATCACAAAGCAAGATCATTAGGGTTGCATTCATCAAGATGACTTACAGAAATCCATTGGGAGAGGCACTATACTCGATCAATATTGAATTCTCTTTTTTAACACTATGAGCTCGGTAAACATTGATATACTTGGTTAACATTTTAGAGCTTGGTTAACACTGTGCTTTGCCTTTGAAGCTCGATAGACATTATAGAACTTGGCAGGCACTGCACTCTGTCTCAGATGCTTGATAGACACTATAAAGCTCGACATGAACTACAATCTGACTGTTTAGCTTGGTAGCAACTAAAACACTTGGTTAATACTACTAGAAGAATAATAGGCTCATTAGCAACTATAGAGCTCGATAGTAATGAAATCAACTAACTAAGTGTTAAGTTACTAATAGACAAATTGACCTTAATGTCAACAATCTCCCCCTTTGGCATTAGTGACAAAAATACTCATCATACCAAAAATCTAAATTCTCGACAATCTTTATTTGCAACTTGGTTTTGACTATTGTCTACTATTGTAGCTCAATTACCTCTTACTCTGCTTTACTCTACTTTTAAAAATTTTTCAAAATTGCTTTTGTAAACATATTTTATGCTTATTTGTACATGTGTTTCCATATTACTACTCCCCCATACATATATCTGGAGTATGGTAATATTTTATATACAAATAATCTTCTCTCCCTTTTTGACATAAATGCCAAAGGTGTAAAATATTTACAAGTTAATACCAAAATGTGACAAAAAATCACTATGTACCTTCAAAATGATAACCATAGTCTTGTCCCAATTCTCTTGCAATACCTTGGATGCATGCAAGGCTATTTATAGCTCTGCTAAAAGTTCCATCATGTGGTCAATTATGGATAAGTTATTTTCATAGATTAGTGCCTTTGCATGTGCAATATGATTTTGCAGTGAATCCATGTTTGGAAGAATCATTCCTTCGATTTCTACAAGTGTAGCCCTAATCCTAGATTCTTCCCTTAACAATTTTGCTTGGAGATTCATTAGGAATATGATCTTTGTAAAATGTGGGGAACTACAACTAGGATCAAGTGACAATTGTTGTGCACTTGCCTTCATATCTTTATCTATCTTGGATAATTTATCCTTGATTTCATTAGTAAACATAGATGTGTCACTAGACAAATAAAGAAATTATATTATTTATGTATTTTTCCAGTGTAGCAAGAATACTAGATAATTCTACTTGATCTATAGCTATCTTTCATGCTACTTGTTCCAAAACTTTGTTTTCAAATTTTCTTTCTACCCTCTACAGAATTTTTTCTTGTCCATTCAGTTCTTCATTGTATTTGTGGACAATTTTAACCAATTGATCCAAAATAGAATGTTTCTCATCAACCTCAATGCCCAGAGCATCAACAAATATGCTTTTGATGTCTTCAAGGACTTGATTTTTTTTTCCCTTTTGTCTTTGATCTTTTGCCTCCTTGCTCTTTTCTTCCATAGCTCGCCAAGGGTATCCATTTGATCAAGAGTCGGATTGGAAAGATCCCAATCTAGTATTACAATATCCTCCTCTAGATCAATTTCCTCTTCTTTACCCTTTTCTGTTGGAATAACAAAATGAACAATTTATTTTCCTTTATTCAAAACTTCAGTGTTCATTGCACTAGTCATGGTGGATACAATAGTCAAAATAGATGGAATAGCAAAAAATGTAGGGTAAACAAGACTAACAATAAGAATACCTTGTTGTTGCTCGGTCAAGCCTGATGCTGGAAAGATCTGAGCCTATTACTTGGTAGATGAAGTGTTACACTTCACTCATTGAAGTACTCGATAAAGTAATACCATAGATTGGTTGTGTGCTTGGTAATCCAATTTTAACCTCAACCAACTTGGTAGAAGCCTTCTTTGAGCTAGATTTCACTAAAGCTTTGCTTAAAGAATGATGAAGGGAAGTCATAACTTCTACTGCTATCTTCTCTGCATTAGTATCCTTAATACTCTAGATTTCTAGAAGAGTTTCTCCTATAGCTTTTTGATATTCTTCCTTATCAACACCATTAATATCTACATTTTCTATTTCATCGTCTTTTATTTCTTCATCCTCTTCTATGTCATCTTCCTCACCATCCTTATCATCTATTTGCACAATATTATCAGTAGGCTTGTGCAACCCATGGATGTTTTTCCATGCAATAGTATTAGATTTTACCACAAATTCAATGTCCTTTGATAGGATCAACAATGTATTGAACTTAGGGGTCAGTTTAGTTTCATTTCCCTTCAATGATTTCTTTACCTCTTTGTCACTAAGACTCGACACAAGTTATCTCAAGGTTCATTCTCTGATGTCTCTAGAAACATTTGCTACATTTTCCCATACTGGTGCAACTGCCTTGAGAATTACATCAGGAACTTGTTTGGTCCATTCATCAAGGGAATACTTCCATTTTTCCATCTACGCCACTAAGACATCTTCAATTTGTTTATTTTCTACTACACTCCTAGTGTCATACTTCAGTGATTTGAAGGATGCCACACTTCCTCCTTTTAGTCTATTCAACTTCTCTTCAAAGGTAGGGGTAGTCTTCTGAAATATTATTTGTTCAGCTTCATACTCTTCATCACCCAACTTTAGTTTCCTTTTAGATTTTGTGGATCTCCTTGTGAACACAACAGGGGAAGACTTTGTAGGTTTTTTTATTATGACCTTCCCTTTCTTATTGGGAGGCTCCTCTTGTTTAGCTTTTACTTCCTCTGCATTCTCCTCTTCATGTTCATCTTCAGCTATGTCATCTCCCTTACCTTCAATAAGCATGAGAAGAGAGCTTGATGACTTGGTTTTCTTCATGATTTTCTCTATCCTCTTTTTTTCTCTATTTATTGCCCGAGGCAGCTTGATCTCGAGTTCAATCCTAGCCTTTGTCTCTTCATATGTGCCAAAATGGGGTAGCCTTGGGATCCACAGGTTCATTTAGAAGAGCTTCAATAATATCTTTGGTGTCATCACTTTTCACCTCATAACCCAAAGGTTTTACTCATGCCACTCTTGGCCTAACTGCTTGGATGTAAACTTTATCACAGTCTTCTAGAAAAGAAATATCTTGCTCATAATCTTCTACTAACTTCTTAGGAATTCTATATGCATCTTCTCTTTGAATGTTTCAAAGTTGGCATCCATTATACTCTCAAAGTTTTCTCCCATTTCAGCTATGAATTCATTTATTTAAAATAATATAGGTACATCTTTGCTCCATACCACAATTCCTTTAGAAGGGAAAAACTTTTGAACATAGAAGAATAAACAGGTTAAATAAGAACCAAACTTACATAGATTGTTCTTGGAGACTTGCATACTCTCCATGTTTTTGCCCAATTGACTCAACAGTAGCTTGACAAGGTCAAAATTATTTTTCACCACTTCAACGCTAGGTCAATTGCTTCACAGGGAATGTTGATTTGTTTGCTCGAGCTATATATCTTGTGAGCAATAGCATGTATTCCAAACATGATTTCCATATCTGTTACTTCGTTAAGCTTCATTCCTCTACCATCCCACTCGGCACGAGTTCTCTTTGTTAGTTCAACCCAACCTAGGGTTTTCATGGTCTTAACTTTATTCAACACAGGCAACTTGGTAATCCTCTGTATCATCTTCTTTGTATGTGGGAGCCTTGCAATCCACTTCATGAATCAACATCTCTGAACTCTTTTTTACTTTAGTGCTTGATGATGCCATATTCTTGGTAAATTATTGAACACGAATAATCTTCAATAACTACTTCAATTCCCTCAGAGGCTTTGAAATCGCTCTTCACTCTTAGCTCTAAAAATTCATGGTGAAATGATTCGATGAATTTGCTCCTTTTGACAAAAAATTGTCTTTACAATCACCATTAATGCTTCGTACAAATATTCGCTCGGTGAGAAGATGTCCTCCACTAGGTTTGGTCTTCATGGCTCGGAAGACACCTTCAACTCAATAAGGTCTCTTGACTTGGTAGGAACTACCAACTCAGAGAGAACTTTGAACTTGGCAAGGTTACCATGACATAGTCTAAACTTGGTACTCAATAGAGTCACCAGACCTTGCTCGATAAGGTCTTGTGACCCAACCTTGCTTAGTGAGGCCTTGAACTTCCATAATCACTTGGTGATCCTTGTGCATCTTAATAGCTGATATGGATCTTTCTGCTTGCTAGCTGAAATTGATGTTGGATGACTTCTTTTGAATCACAGTTCCAGTAATCTCCATAGGGAACTAAGTTGAAATGGTTGAGTCAGCCAACTCATTGACTTGGGTGTCAACAATTTCATGACTTTGGCTTGCATTCTCTAGAGATTTCTGCACCCATTGCTGCATCATTTGTTTTCTGATATTGTCAGCTTTGGCTTTCTTTTCATCTTCAATTCTACCTATGTTCATATAGTTCTTGACAAGATGTCCAAGTTCTGTACAAACAAAACATCTTTTTGTAGTGTCATTCTTCCTTATGTGATGTTTTACAAAATTTTCTCTAATGTGCCCAAAATCACCACAATAGTGACATCTACACCATATGTTGTAATCCCAACCAAATATTGCTTTCACAATTGCTCTGCTGGGTTCCACTTCTTGGTTTTGCATTCTAAAGATTTATGTCCTTGTTTGTTGCAATTGCAACACTTTCCTTCAAACTTAGGTTTCTCAATGCATTCACTTGCTCTATGCTTATGCTTATTGCAATTGTAACACTTACTATTGAATTTTTCTTTACCTTTTGCTTCAACACTTATTTGATGTGTGACCTATCTTACTACAATGATTGCAAGTAGATCTTTGATTTTTTTGAGCTCCTTGCTAAGACGATTCTCCTTCATATGTATATCCTAATCTAGCTTTACCTTTGTGTCTATATTAATTTTGTTCATTCAATTGATTCATGCTTTCTTGAGATTTCATCATTCTCCCATTGGTTTGCTTTTCCATGCTGAGAACATTCTATAGTCTTTCATTTACAGTCCTCAGATTGATAAGCTCTAGATTTTCATCATTGAGTTGATCAATAAAGTTTGCTTGTTGAAGGGATAATTGATGGATTTCATTGTCTTTTCCTTCTAGCTATTCTTTGGCTTTGTCCTTTTGTTCCATGACTTCACACATTTTGACTGATTGGATTTCTTGCTCCCTTTTCAGCTTTTTGACTTCTTCTTGAGGAATGGGATTCTTCTCAAGTAGCCCTTTGATGACTGCATCAACTTCATCTGAATTTCTTTCTTGGCATAAGTCTTCAATTATTCTTCAATGTAGAGATTGTCATTCATCCGTGTTGCAAGATCTTTCCTTCTTTGCAAGGATTGAGAGAGCTGCTCCTTTGCTTTCGTGAGTTGTCCAATGGCCAATTCTAGATCCAACTTTTCATTCTCAATAGCCTTCCTAGTCTATATACCTCCATTGCCTCTGATCTTTTCTCAAGCTATTAAACTTCTGATGTGAGAACCAAAAGAACTCTGATACTAATTGTTGGAAATATAAGGTAGGCTAGGTTATTGAGAGGGGAGGGTGAATTAGAAACCAATAAAACTTTTAACTTACTTCACCAATGAATCCTTCATATATTATTATGATCTAATTGTATGCATGAAAGAATGAAAGAAATAAAATATTCATAACACTTTGACACAAGATATGGTGACCCAAAAACCTTCTGAATAGAAAGTAAAACTGGCGTGGGGATGATATCCACAAACTAGGGTGGGGATGATACCCATAAGCTGTAGTACTACAATATAAAATTGGCCTATTAAGGCTTACAAATAACCACTTCTAGTGATATGCCCTATTAGGAGCAATAAGGACTGATAGGTCCACCTTGTTAAAGGATTTACAAACATATAGTGAAGTATGCACTCTGTTAGGAGATTTAACTAAAGATTGTTAAGTCTACTCGATTAAGGGATTTGCTGGATGCACCTGTTAGAATGAATCAGTGGCTAATCTCTAATCTACAACTTTGATTTGTTGAATAAGATTAATTGGCTTGCAATGATCATCTTATTGTGATAGATAAGTCTCTACTATACCATATATTGCTTGTAGCCTTCTTCAATTCACACTCGTATGCTTCTTACTTTTTCACATACATTCTTACTACTTCTATTTGGATATGATACAATACATTACATATATATATCAATCCACTTGATTACCTTCTGAAGTCGGCTACAATACCAAATTCATCATAATTCACAAAGTCGACCCATTGCTATAACTCGGGTTCAAAAGACAACTCGGTGATGTTCTAACACTCGACAAGCATTATCAACACTCAACAAACTCTGGCACTCAATTGACATTGAAGCTCGGTCCATACTGATGATTTCGAGTAACAGGAACTCGGTCAACATTGTATGACTCGGTGAACACTGAGAAACTCGGTAGATACTAAATTTACTCGGTTGACACAATGATGCTCGATCAATACTGAATTCTCTTCATTAACACTATGAGCTCGATAGACATCGATATACTTGGTTAACACTACAAAGCTCGACTAACATTGTGCTTTACCTCTGAAGCTTGATAGATGTTGTAGAACTCGACAAGCACTAAACTCTATCTCAGATGCTCGGTAGACACTACGAAGCTCAACATGAATTGCAATTTGATTGTTTAGCTCGGTAGCAATTGAAACCGTTGGTTAATACTACTAGATGAATGATAGGCTCGTTAGCAATGAAACCAATTGACTAAGTGTTAAGCCAATAATAGACAAATTGACCTTAATTTCAACACTTTACACTCTTAGCTTTGTGGATATAAATGTATCATTATATACTAAAACTTGCATATGTAATAATATGATGATGCGGATTCAAGTTTAAGCCAGCAAGGTGGCTCTAGAGGTGGCCCACCTTCAAAAGCTTTTGCAACATCGGGGTAATGCCTTGTGTACGGTTGCAAGAATGCCACTAGATTCCCCTTTATATATAACTTAATAGAAACAAAACTATTCATGGAAAAATGAAAAACATTAAAATTGAAGAAGAATTTGCTTATCCCAAAAGAGAGCCGTTGATACCTATGAACAAACCGGCAGTATATATGCATGGAAGAGACAAGTCGACAGAATCGTTTCTTATAAATCTCAAAAAAAAACATGCGTTGCATATTATGACATGGCGCGGGTGACGTAGCAAACAAGCACCAACTTGCCACCTCAACAATGCAAGTTGACAAGGAAATGTGCAGCTGCCGTGTTAGGTGAGAAGTGGGACTGGAAAAATAGGACTACCTACAATGGATACAAATCTAGGTACACCTGCTTCTCCTCCTGCATTTCTCATTCTGCCGAATTCCCATTCAATTCAATGGAGGCAGTGCGCTCAATTCACGCGTCCGCACCTGCTCAAAGCCTCGCCATTTCCAAACCCAAATCGGTGAAGGTGCTGTCGCGGAGGTCAGAGGTTCGAAACCCGAGGTTACGGGGAGCGAGATTTTTGACGATCGCGTCCGCTGGGGATGTTAACAGCTTGAAGAAGGCGGTAACGAACTCGAATTATGTGGTGCCTCTCGACAATAGTGCGGCCAATTCGTCGTCGTGCATAACGCGGCCTCTCGTGGAGATCTTGCGGGATTTGAACAAGCGAGTCCCCGATAAGGTCGTCAAAACTGACGGCCTCATTGAAGCTAAATATATCCCCTGGTATGAGAAATTGTTCCGCTGTCTTCTCTCGTCAAATCCTTTGAAAAGAAACCAGAGAAAGAGAAAATAGTTCAGATTGCTTAATTTTGAGTAATACCAATATTAACGGTTTATATTCATTTTGCTTTCAACAATTTTGCTTAAAACTTTCTTCATTGATGAATATATTTATGTATCAATCTTCGGGGATTAAATTTATTTTCTATTAAGACAAGATTGCTTAAACATTGCTGTATGGATGAATGCACATTAATATTTAGGGCTTAGATGCTTTTTCCATCGAGACTAGTTTACAAAAACCTTGCTCAATCTGCGGATGTTGTGATATATTTCATTTTCTGAAAAATTATTCAATCTAATAGGTTGTTTTAATCTCAAAAGAAAAACTATACATCCTTCAGATCCTTTAGGACGTTGTACAATTTATAGATCAATTAATTCGACTTTGACCTTTTTTGCCACAAGTTCTTTAGGGTATACACGGTTAATTCAACTTTGGCCTTGCTGTAATCTGCATTCTTGGCGGTATATTTTTTTCTAATCAAGTTTCTCGTTTACCTTACCCTTCCACTATTCTCAAATATGAAGGGCCTGCAGTAAATTCAACTCTGGCCTTGCTTTGCCACGCTTTCTTGGTGTTCTTGCTTTTGTCAAGTTTTTCGTTCACCTTACCCGTCTATACTTTCAAATTTGAAATGCATCTAACCTTCCTCTCTTCACAATAATAACATCAACAATACTGTGAGAGAAATGACGCTTACGTTCTTTATATTTCGAAACTTAATATAATTCTCTGTGGCTATTTATTTCAGTCAACCGCTTCAATGAGTGTTTAGATTATTCACAACAGCTCACCAGGAGAAATTTTACCAGTAGGCTTGTATATTTACAAGGTTGTGAAACTCAAGAATTCATAGCACACAGTCCTTCATAAAGATTTAGGTTTCGTAGCTAAAAAGTATTGTTATTTTCAATTAAAAAATATTGGATGTTTTTAAAATTTAAAATTATTTAGATTTTGAATCGTATAATTTTGTTCTGAGGAATGTATCTTATATTAATTGAGGGAGCAGAACAGTGATATCAATATAATGAGAATGCAAGGGAGGTCTCTTTCTAATAAAAATAGCTTGAACTTGCCTTCATGGATTAATGGCAATGCACAATAATAATTAGGGTTTAGATGTTTTTTCAGTTGAGGCAAATTTGCTAAAACTTTGCTTAATCAATGAATGGAAAACATCTTAAATTTAATGCGGTCATTGTGATATATTTCAATCTCTGGAAAATTATTCAATCTAACAGATAGTTTTAATCTCAAAAGAAAAAAATATACATCCTTCAGGGCCTTCTAGGACGTAGTAAATTTATAAACCACTTAATTCGACTTTGACCTTTTCTGTTACAAGTTCTTTTGGTATAGATGGTTAAATCAACTTTGACCTTGCTGTAATTTATATTCTTGGCGTTATATTTTTTCTAAATCTTCTCTTTCACCTTATCCTTCCACTTCTCTCAGATATGAAGGGCCTGCAATTAATTACACTCTGGCTTTGCTTTGCCACACTTTATTGGTGTTCTTGTTTTTCTCAAGTTTTTCTTTCACCTTACCCGTCTATTTTCTCAAATACCAACTGCATCTAACCTTCCATTCTTCACAGTAATAACATCAACAATACTGTGAGAGAGATGATGTTTAACTTCTTTATTTAACTGAATCTGGTATAAGTTAATGTGGATATTTGTTTTAGGCAACAGTTTCAATGAGCATTTAGATTATTCGCAACTGGCCAGGAGAAATTTAGCAGTAGGCTTGTACATTTTAAACGTACAAGGTAGTGAAAACTCAATAATCCATGGCACACAGTCCAAACAGATTTAGGTTTTATAGCTGAAAACTATTTTTATTTTCGATTTAATAAATTGGTTGTTTTTAAAATTATAATTTATTTAGATTTTGAATTGTATAATTTTGTTCTGAGGAATGTATCTTATATTAATTGAAGGAGCAGAACAACTATATCAATATTATGAGAGGGTAGGGAGGTCTCTTTCTAATAAAACCAGCATCTTGTTATATTAAGATATTTTGAAAAAATATAACAAAGGTGTATTTTTTATCTTATATAATGTTAAATATAGAGATGGTATACTGAATCTAAGACAATGATCCTATGGAATGGTTCTGATTTTCGGATTTTCCTAAGCAGGTACTGCTGAAAAATAATTTTACCAGATGGACAGCTTCATGAAACATTTTTTTTTTGTTGAACTTGCTTTTGTAGGAAATTATTGTAAAACTACAAGTGCTTTATAGGGACACAAATCATAAAAAGTCTCACTTCATGATTACTGCTATTGGGATCAATCATCTCCTAAACTTTCTCAATGGGTATTGTATGCCTCCATTAACCTTCCTAAAGTTTTCTCCCAAATACAAGCCAGCTTCAATTTTGCAGGTCAAGATTCTATGTTTTTTCTGTTTAAATGTTTCTAAATTTTCATTGGGCCAAATTGCGTTACAAATAGGAGCAGTGCCTCCCTGTGTGGGATTGCAGTTTAATCTCTCTGGTTTCAGTTCAAAGTTTAATATATATATATATATTTTGAGTAAGACAGGTAGAGCAATTGTTCCATGGAGTGGAGCTTATGTAATGTTAGCTTACAAGATTTAGAAAAATGTGCAAACACAAAAAGTCCCATTTACAACAGAAATTATAGCTCTTTCACTAAGTCTGCATCCCAAATTACTATCAAATAATTTCTCAGAAGTAATTTACTGCATCTATGACTCCATTTGGCAAAAACGATATAGCTTTCTTATATGTTGAGCTGCTTGTGCAACAAGTCTTTTCTAGTTCCAGCTGTGGCCTAGTGGTGTAATGGAAGAGGGATTGGATTGCATTGAATTTTTTTCAGCATGATGCTGCTTAGAAGATTTATGATTTATTTTTGCACGAAAAAGGTCCAATATTATGCTCCTATTTATTCATGGACTTAGCTTTTCAAGACAAGATTTTTTTTGTTTGATTAAAGGCATTTTGCTGGAGTCCACTTTATAGCTAAAGGCTAAAGCCTAAAGATAAACATTTCCAAAGAAGGAAGGATTAGGCAAAATATGTCTGGTCCCCAAAGATTGTTTTAACAGCACCACACACATATTACAAACGAACATGTGCAGGTTAGGGAGGAAATACAAGTAGGGAGGCCAGAGATGGGTTCCTCTTGTAAGTAGGCCACTGTTGTCAGATGGATGAGTTTCCTGCCACTTGTGGGCCAAGGGGTGTTGTGTTATGCCCTTGGGCTTAATCAAGGTGAATGTTCCAGGTCACCCTATTATGCTTTCCTCTTCAATCTCTACGATGGTTTTTTAGTCAAGAATGAAGTAAAGAATTCAAGCAGTCTTATATATGGGTTAAGAAGGAGACATGAGTATGGAGGGCAGAGAAAAATTGCCCTTCTAAGTAGGCCAATCCATGTTGGATGGACGAAGTTCCTACCACTTGTGAGCCAAGGGATGTTGTATCACACACTTGGGCTTAGTTGTGGTGATCGTTCCAGGGCATCCTATCATGCTCTCCTCTTCAACCCCTGCTACGGTTGATTATTGAGAATAGAACTGTAAATTAGATCCATATACGGGATACTCATTTAATTTAATTGCTTATTTACTTTAAAGATTCAATACTATCATACGTTTAACTATAAAATACTATTTGTAAACAAATTTTGTTGTGGAATTGTTACTTTAGGCAAAAATTAGCTAAACCTCATTCAATGTAGTAGTACCTCACATAAAGCAAAGTTGATGCAAAAGTAAAATCTGAAATGCAAGCCACTGCATATCATGTCTGACAATTTTGATTCTTTTGTGAGCAATGATATATATTAGTAGTTCCATTTTAGCTATTTGCCTGGCAGTGGTCCACTCAAAATCTATTACGCTACGTCCAAGTGCCAAGATTGACAAAGAAATTTGATGTCAGGCATTTGAGACAATGAAAATGTAGAAGAACTTAACAGCAGGGTTACATTTGAACATATATGACAAGAATGTATGCAAATCCAATACAGACAATCAGGGTTTTAACGTTCTTTCAAAATGATTGAGCCACAAATAAGTGTTCTCTAACCAGCTTGCTTCTCTGTATAAACATGAAGCAATTGCGGTTTATTTGTATTTATGAAATCTTGTACATAAGTAGGCTGTAAAAGTTGGAATTCGGAACAACATTAACCTAGGAAAACCACTACCACAACTAGATTCTTAAAGAAAATACCATACACAATATTAAATTCTAAATACCACGAATCTCGGATATCTCATTCTTTTTCTTTAACTTAGTGAGATGAATTCCCTTTCCCTGCTTGAAATATTTGTTTCATTGTACTTCACCCCCTTACAAAATAAGGCTCAAGAATTAGGGGAACTTACAAAGTAGCACCCAGGGTAGAGCGCTTGCTTCCCTGCAAAATGGTAATTACTGTCCAGTTGGACACAGTAATCCTGTTTGTTTGTTGAACTGTCTTTCTAAATTTATTTCACTTTGTTTAGATTTGTAGAATACTTTCATGTCAGTTGAGCCAGAGCATTGTTTGGCTATGCTTGGCATATATTTAAGCTAGAGAGTATTAGTAAATGTGAGATGGTGACATAAATGCAAATTTTTCCTTTGACAATGAATCAGATTTAGTGAATGGGTGGGCCCCCAATAATATTTTTTATTGGAAGATAATTCTCCTTTTTGTTTGTTCTCCTCTTTTCTCACACATACTCGCCATACTCCCAACTTTTTATTTTTCGCACATAAATGTTTAAGCTATTTTGAATTTTCCCACTTGTTTTTATTTAAAATGACATTTATTTAGAAAGGAAAATTTTGTTATCCAGGAATCTTCTAACTTAAATTTATTGCGCATTGCATTCCCATACGGCCAGGATATAGATGTCTCTTGAGCTTGGAGTTTAATTTTCTTCACTTTTCAATTTAAATGACATAGAGTCTGATTTTGGCATAGCATGTTCCCTATTTGTTGACTATTTTGACCATTTAGTGGTGTCTTTATAGCAATAATCTGACAGATTCTTGCTTCTATGTGTAGGTACCATGCGAATCGTATGCTCAGCTTTTATGCACCAGGTTTATATTTTATCTTCATTTGCTCATTCATGTATTATCACCATGGTACTGGGATGCTGCTTCTCAGGCCTTCAACGTGAAATTTTTCTGTTGATAATTGCACAGTACAACTTTTAGGCATAAAATGCTAATAAACATATTGCCAACTTTTTACAAATCTATTGGAGACTTGTAGTACATCATTTCTTAGTCTTTGTATATTGGCTGGATAGAAGATGTATGATTTTGTATGCAAATATACTTTAAAGTGCCAAACTCATGATTGAAATGTGTCATTGTGATGTCATAAGAGATTGGGAACATATTCCATAAATTGATCATGACCTTTTTGGGATATGCCGCTGGTGTCCTAGGATAATATATCAATACCTGGAGTGTAATCTGATGAGAAGACATCATTGGCACAGTTGTTGTTCAAAAAGCTATGGTTTCTGTTTGAGTGCAAATATTATTTCCTTTTTGTTGAAAAGTGATGTACATAATTGAAGAAATCTTTAGTTATTTTATGGACAATTCACCTTTAGGGTGTAGCATGTTAAAGAAGGTTGAATTGAGACATGATACTAACTAAAAATTGAAGTCCCAAATCAACTACAAAGTTCCTTTAAAATATGGATTCTAGTGGACAGTTAAGAGTAAATACATCAATATTGGGAGTTGCAAGTGTGGTTTAGAATTCGAGAGTGAAAGGTAAATAGGTTCAGTGAAGTTTGAACAAGTGGAAGTAGAGAATCATGGAAGATTTGGGGAAAGCAAATATGTGCATTTATAATGCATTTTTTTTGCTCTTGGATTATGGGAATACAATATCAAATTATCTTGCTTCACAAAACAAATAAGACCAAGAAAAGAAGTTAGTTGTATGAATCACTAAGCTATTGTGATAGGGATAATAGGTGCTACTATAATTACTATCTTGGTAAGGGACCTTTGCCTATTTCATCTATCATTATATTTTTTTTAAGGGTTGTAAAATTCAGAGTAACTTATCGTCTCTTGTGTCTGGCTAGCTTATCGTTCATTTTTCACTTGAGCATTGCATTATATGTATGTACCTTATGAACTCAATATGTGATAAGATTTTCTTGCTTGTGCTTGTTTACTGCTTCGGGTAATAGGTGTAAACACATACATAAAATGTAGCAAAGAAAGTAATATGATGCAATAAAACACAGTATCAAAGAACTTGCCAACTTCTTTATTAATCTCAAGAAATGCTTACATTCATGTATTGAGACTCACAATTACAACATTACTCCTTCATTCACAATGATGATGATTGTTTACAAGTACACATTATTAAGATAATATCTTATACTTTCTATAATAGTCAACTACTTGTCTGTAGTCCGTCTTTCAGTCTAGATAGGAATGTTTCCTATCCTGTCTTTTTTCTTCTTCAGTCCAGATAGGAATGTTTCCTATCCTGTCTCTAGTTTTGTTTCTAATTCCGTCTTCAGTCTACGTTGTTTCTTTTAGAAACAATGTCCTTGTAATTCTTTATAAGGAACACATTTGTTCCTCTGTTAATCAATCAATTATCCGAAAATCTGTTAATCTACCAACTCTTCTTGAATCTTGTAACATGGTATCAGAGCCTAGTTCTTGAACTTTTTGAAAAATTTATAATTTCATTTGAAATTATTTGCTCAAATTTTTCGAAATCCAGCTAGGTCTCTTTTCTGAAAATCGTGGGAAGATTTTTTTGTTTTTGCAAGGTCTGCAAATTGAGGGAAATCGTGGACAATTTCATCTGCAACTCGCAATTTTCTTTTTCCTACTCGTGTTTTTTGAACTTGCGTTTGTGGCTGAGGAACTCACGTTTTTTTTGTGCTAAAAAAAATGACGGGTTTTCTGATTTCGGCTAAGTTAGAGATGGCTTGCGTGTTCAAGTCTGCAGTTTTTTAAGGGCAAAAGAAAAACCGAGACCCTTTGCCACTGAACAATCGAGAGGCAGTAATGCTTCTCAAACTATCCGTAGCTGATGACCAACTTTCTCAGATTCCATCCGGCAAGACAGTTGCCGAAATCTGGACACATCTAAAAGGTCTTCATGAGACTTCCGACAAGAGCAGAGCCTTATTTCTGAAAAACACTCTATTTTCTATTGTCATGGATGAGCGCACCTCGCTCCAGGCACACCTGAATCGGATTCAGGAAATCCGTGACCAGTTACTTGCCATCGGTTGCAAGATGGAGGAAGAGGATATTGTGGTAATCACTCTTCAGAGTTTACCAAAATCCTATGAGCATTTTATCGAGACTCTCAACATCACATCTACTGGTGTTGATCTAAAGTTCACTGATCTCTACCCCCTGTTGCTTCAACAAGATCGGTGGAAACAACAGTTTGGTAGCAGCTCCAGTTCCACCTCCACTGAGCAAGCCTTTGCTGCAAAATCCTTTCAACAGAACATTGGCAACCATCAGTCTTCTCAGCCTTTCCAGCATCAACCTTCTGCTCAATCCTTGGATGGCTCTACGAAGCAAAATGTACAGTGTAATTACTGTCACAAGTTCGGCCATATGAAATTCGAGTGCCGGAAACGTTTGGCTGCCCAAGCAAGGCAAAATGCTTCCCAGCCAACAACACAAGTTGTCGAGCTTCTTGATCAAGGCAAAGCTGCATTTTTTGCCTTCTGAATTTTTTTTTTTTTTTTTTGGGTTTGTTGATTTTCTCCTCAAAAATCATTTCAAGTTGTCTGTAATACGCAAGGTTGCGTGAGATTCTGGGTTTTACTGTTTTTCCCACAAAAACGAAGTTTTGTAAATGCAACTTATTTTGAGTCATAGCACTCTTCTGGCAAAGCTTCTTGTTTTCAACATTCTGTAGATCTAGGGAGGGTCTCAGTTATCACAGAATGTTCCGTCATCAGTACGTTGACCATTAAGGGAGGGTATTAAGATAATATCTTATACTTTCTATAATAGTCAACTACTTGTCTGTAGTCCGTCTTTCAGTCTAGATAGGAATGTTTCCTATCCCGTCTCTTTTTTCTTCAGTCCAAATAGGAATGTTTCCTATCCCGTCTCTAGTTTTGTTTCTAATTCCGTCTTCAGTCTACGTTGTCCTTGTAATTCTTTATAAGGAACACATTTGTTCCTCTGTTAATCAATCAATTATCCGGAAATCCGTTAATCTGCCAACTCTTCTTGAATCTTGTAACAAAACACAGTATCAAAGAACTTGCCAACTTCTTTATTAATCTCAAGAAATGCTTACATTCATGTATTGAGACTCACAATTACAACATTACTCCTACATTCACAATGATGATGATTGTTTACAAGTACACATAATATAATATTATAAAGTGTTGAAGGGTTTCGACTATGAATCGTCGTGACCAACCGACTACTCACATTGCCTATCTGTTTGGACATACTAATCATATTTTAATAACTATTTGTATCGACATCATCCCCCACTAAAAGAAAGTTGTCTCCTGATGCCACAAAAAACATGAGACACTATACAACACTACAAAAAAATCATGGTTGTGGGTACTGAGAACACATCCTCGATGAAGAGGATGGCAATGGTGGTGTAGGTGCTTCCTGACAAGTTCTCAAGTCGTACACCTGATCTGTCCTTAACTTCAAATCTTGCTCAACCAACATCTGTTACTCCACGATCGTCTTCACCATAAAAGTAGCCTCAAGAACCTCCTTTCCTTCTTTTTGGTGCTTCCAGGGCACTAGCAAGGTGGCCCTCAAGCATAGCCCTCTTTGCCATCACCTCCTGCAACTGAACTGGTATGGCTGTCTTCTTTGTAATAGGGTTCCCTCTCAACTGCCCATGTAACCCTCTTTGAAGCCAACTCCTATCTATGCTGCTCCTCAATCCCCTAAAGGCAGGATGCGAAATCCTTCCTGGATGTGGCCATTGCTAATTATTGAGCCTTGGTCCTAAATGCCGTGTGTTGAGTCTGTTGCAAGTCATAGTACCCCACTCTAAATGCTTGCTCCACCTTCTAGATTAGAGCCTGGACTTGACTCTCCCTACTTTGAGAATCACCCCAACCCTATGAAAGGGTCCAAATCTCCATCATCACAAGAGTCTATGTGGCTAGCCAACCTTGAGACTCAAAAGGTTGGTGAAACTCATGCATGTAGCCCGTCTTGACAAACTCCAACAAGGCCTTTACTTCCTCCATAGCTACCTTTGAGCCTTGTGACCATGCATAGGCTTCTATGCGCCTAGCTCTTGCCTCTGTCTCCTCAATGTATTGGTCAATGTCACCAAGACCCTTTAGAGGCTTTGGTAGGCCTTCCTCAGGTACCACTGTCAATTGTGCCACTAGTGCACTCACCTCGAACTATCGGACTATAGGTACACTTTCCTCCATCTATCTTAATAGTGAAGTCTCTCCCCTCTAAATCCATTATCTTTGAGGGTACCTAGCATCGGGGAGATAGGACGGCTATCCCACAAGGGCTATGGGCGTCAGTTGGAATCTACCAAGCCAATCACTCATGTCTACTTGAGATGGAGCATCACTCGTATTAGACTGCTATTTGCTATAACCTGAACATCTACCTTGCTCAGCTTCTTCGCCATTGCACTCTGTACTACTTTGGCCTCAACCTCAATGACCGCCATTGTCTTTGTGGGGACCATCTTAACTGCGTCTGCCTCCCATGCAGTACCAAATCTCCTGGGGCTCCAATGTACTTTACCACAATTGACTCCGCCACAACTATACCTCCAACAGATCGGCACTACTCACTCTACCACAACTGGAACTGGCTTGACTACTGGTACTGTATTGACTAGCGTCCTTAATTGGTCGAACCTTGGAATGGGTGGTCATCAAGCCAACTGTTGTAGGTGGAGTGAAATGGGTAGCCTGTGAGAGGAGTGGTCAAGCTAAGAGGACCTATGTAGGTGTAGCCACGGTTGCTGAGACTACAACCTCTCCATCGACCATTTGGCCACCACTGCCGACCATTAGTAGGCTATCTGCAGACATGCCAGAAGTCGTCGTAGTCGCCTCCTTGCCACTGTCTACATCCTCCTTTGACTTTGATTAGAAGACCACTTGGTGTTAACTCTTTTGCCTTGCAAGTGCACTACCAACATCCAAATGTTTTCAATAAAATATTGAAGGATCGCTAGGTTGTAATGTCCCCATTTTAGCAGTTGACCAAGTGTGTGTGCGTTAGCCTTGTACTACATGGTCCCGAGGGCTAACGAAGGGTTTAATGGGATCCTGGAGTGTTTTGTCCTAGTCATTTCCAGTTTGGGCCAAAACGAAGTTGATTTACTCAGTTTCAGGCATACTTACTATTTTTAGTAAGTCGGCAGGACACAGTGCAGGTCAATTTTGGTGATTGGATTTGATACTCCTCGGTTAGAGCTTTCCGATGAGCTATCACTCGCATTATTCGGAGTCCGATTGCTAATACATTTTAATGCCTAAAGTTTTATTAAAGTAACGTCTATTTCAATCGTAAAATATTAAAGTGTTACTTTAATATTTATTTTATGGGAATGTGTACCCAAGGGAGACATAAGGGGTATTTAAATATATGTTTTATATACTACACATCTTTTATCCCACATTGCCCATATGAGTTGAGCGGACCCTTGGAAATAGAATAAAAGGAAGCATTTGTGGCTTCATTAGCCAGGTTGAATATGAGAAGAAATTGGTGTGTGAGTTGCAGCTCCGTTCTTGGCATTTGAGGACGTCTATCCTCTCTTGTAACATTCTAGACGTCATTCCCTTGGGGTTTGGCCTTTGGAATTCTTTGTTATTGGCTTCATTATCAGGCAATTTAGTTGCATTTCCAGCTACAGGTAGATTTGGTATTTTGCTCATATCTTCTTCACTACTTTTCCGACGCTTATGCCGCTTTGAGGGAATGATATTACGAAGGTAGTGGACTGATTGAAAGACAAAGCACTGTAGCAGCAAGTTCGAAAGCATGGGCTAGAGTATTATGTCAATACTGCTGAAGTAATTAGTGAGTTGATAAATCTGCCATGTATTTGGTTTTATGAATTTTGAAAATAACATTTTATTAGCAGCAGTTCATTTCCACTTTGCATATTATTGTAGTTTCTTTCTTGTTTATGTTGTATGATACCAATTCCATGCATAAAACACAACAAACAAATAAACGTTTGATTTCCGGAGTTATAAGGGGTTTAAAACATTAAATGGAGAAATAAGAGGTTGAATGCAAACTGTTTGACAAAATTCCTTTTAGCAAATTGGTTTAGATTTTTGGGACATCCAGGGGTGCCCATTATAGTGGTATCAGAGCTATAAGTCTTGCCATCCTGTGGAGGTCTTATAGGGAATTTGGAACAGCCGGATAGAGGGAAAAGTGTTTGACGAAATGTCAAAACACTAAAATCAGAAATAAAAAAAACACAGGCTAAGCATTTATGTTTGAGCATGCGACAGGGGCCTTATAATTTTCGCGATACCAGAGCAAGACAAAATAGGATTTCAGACTTGCAAAGCAAACAGTCTAGTACATCTGTGCAGGGGGGCATTGAATCCAGCCATACAGACACAGAGGAGATATTCTTTGATCAGGACAACAATATGGGTGATCGAGATGACAGGAATATAGGATTAGGCAGAGGTGGGAATGTCGGTCCAGATTAGGGGGACGTAATGTTTAGACAATTACTGGATACATTAGAGCAGAGGCAGCGTATGCAGTAGAAGCAGAATAGGCGAATGGACATGATGTTGCAGCTCATGGCTAGACAGATGGGTGTCAATATTAATCCAGGTGATGCCAACAACAGAAACAATAACAATGAGGGAAACAATAACAATGGGGGAAACAATAACCATGGAGGCCAAGGAAACAACAATGGTCCTAAGAATAACATTAATGGTAATAATGGACATGGCAACAATGGAAATGAGGCTGATAACTTTAGACATGTTGCACGCCCAGCGCAGACTGCGAGCTCGAGACCTCTTCTACCCACCTTCCCACCCAGAGATCCCGTTCAACCAGTAAACGAACCGCAGATTACCGAGTTACAGGATCAGTTCAGGAGGGACTGGGAGGCTAGTGGACCGGAGTTTCAGGCGGATATTTCCCTCAGAGATTATATGGACTTGAGGATGAGACACATGCCTAGAGCAGGAGGGAGGAATCAAAACTTTGAGCTGAGAAAGAAAGTTGGAAAACTTTCCTTACCTTATTATGATGCTTCAGGGAAGATGACTGCACGAGCTTGGGTGCAGAAGGTAGATACATACTTGCAGCTAAATCCTATGCTTGAGGAGAAGGCTATCAAGTATGCGGCTATGCACTTGGATGGCGTTGCACATGAATGGTGGCATCATGGCATGGTGACTTTGGGGCATAATCAGATTACATCCTATGAGGAATTCACCGAAACATTGATTGAGAGATTTGACACTAGGGATCCCGAGTTACATTTCAAGGAACTAGCACAGTTAAAACAGTCAGGTTCTGTGGATGCTTACATTGCCGAGTTTCAGTGCTTGTCAGTACTTGTTACTGATATCTCTCCTAGGAGATTGCTGGTGTTATTTTGTGATGGTCTTGCTGATCCATTACGAGGTTGGGTGAAGGGACATGATCCACTCACCTTAGCTGAAGCAACTAAAAAGGCACGAGATTTAGCCCCTTCAGTATACAAAGGAAAAAACCATTCAACAGATTCTTCCTACCGCAAGGACAAAGACAAAAAACCGTTTCAGAAAGAGTATAGCAAACCCAAAGAAGGATCAAAAGGACTAGACAATGAAACCTTGAATGAACTTCGAAAGAAGAAGCTGTGCTTCCATTGTAGAGAGCCTTGGGACTTATATCATAAATGTTCTATCAAGGCTAAGGCAAATCAAATGGAGTATTTTTCAGCAGAAGATTCAGAGTCAGAGGGGGAGGATCGACACTCCGATTCAGATGAGGGTAACACTATAGAGGAGAGCAGCATTCCTAAGGATGATAGATCATTGGCACGCTTGACAGGCGCCCAAAAGGCAATCACATTTAAGGTCAGGGGTACTATCCAGGGGCAGAAAGTGATATCTCTTATTGACACTGGGGCTACACATAACTTCATAGATGCATAGTTGGTAGCCAGGAGAGGGTTACAGACAGAGGAGCATGATGGGTTTAGAGTCATGGTGGCTAACGGTGATAAATTATTATGCACTCGGAAGATATCTAATCTTCACATCAGGTTTGGAGATGGCTACGAGTTGAAGGATGAGTTCTATGTTGTGGACATGGGAGATTATGATGTCATCCTTGGCATGACATGGATGGCTTCACTAGTGGAGTTCGCACTCAACCTAGCGAAATTGGAGATGAGATTCCAGCATGAGGGCAGAACTGTGGTACTTAGAGGTCTTTCAGATGGAGGTTGTAGAGTAGTGTCCTTGAGGAGAATGCAGAGACTTTTTCGTCATGATGACATAGAGAGGGCGGCAGAGTGCTACATTATGCCAACTTCACCAGAGCCACAAGAAAAGAGTCATCCACCAGATATCCAGAAGATACTTGATAGACACGCTAAAGTATTTAGCGATATTCCTCATGGGGTTCCTCCTGACAGAGGGATGAAACATGTTATTGAGCTCGAGGAGGGAGCCAAACCAGTTATGATTACTCCTTGTTGTCATCCTAAGAAACATAAGGATGAGATAGAGAAGGCGATTAAGGATTTGTTGGAGATGGGGCATATCAGGCCCAGTAAGAGCCCCTTTGCTTCAGCAGTAGTATTGGTAAAGAAGAAGGATGGGACGATGCACATGTGCATCGATTACAGGGCACTGAATAAGAAAACAATTAAAAACAGGTATCCCATTCCTAGGATTGATGAGCTGATTGATGAGTTGCATGGGGCATGCTTCTTCACCAAAATTGATTTGCGATCCGGATACCATCAGATCAAGATGAGAGCAAAGGACATTGAGAAAACAGCATTCCGATGTCACTTTGGCCACTTTGAGTTCATGGTTATGCCATTTGGTCTAACCAATGCACCTGCTACATTTCAAAGTTGTATGAACCAGGTATTCAGGAAGCAGCTGAGGAGATTTGTCTTGATCTTCTTTGATGACATCTTGGTCTTCAGTAAGACCTGGGAGGAGCACTTACATCATCTGGAGGAGGTGTTATCTATTCTGGAGAGAGAGTCATTGTATGCCAAGGAATCTAAATGTGAGTTTGGCATGATTGAGCTCCTTTACCTTGGGCATATCATTAGTGCAGATGGCGTTCGGGTTGATCTGGAAAAGATTAGAGCTATTGTAGAGTGGCCTACTCCCACAAACCTTACACAGCTTAAGGGATTCTTTGGTTTATGTGGTTTTTATAGGAGGTTTGTTAAGGGATTCTCACAGATTGCTACACCCTTGACAAATCTTACCAAGAAAGGAGCCTTCGTGTGGACAGGGGCAGCACAGAGGTGTTTTGAGCATTTCAAGCAGAGAATGTCTTCATGTCCAGTTCTAGCTCTACCGGATTTCATGAAGCCTTTTGAGCTTCATTGTGATGCATCAGGTGATGGGATTGGAGCAGTATTGATGCAGGAAAAGCATCCCATTGCATTCGAGAGTAGGAAGCTCCGAGGAGTTGAGAAGAGTTATTCTGTCTATGACCGGGAGATGTTGGCCATAATGCATGCATTGGCCAAATTTCGATCATATTTGGTAGGTGGACGTTTTGTGATCAAGACTGATCACAACAGTATTAAATACTTCATGAGCCAGCGTGATCTTAATGACCGGCAACAAAAATGGGTGACTAAATTGCAGGCTTATGACTTTGACATAGAGTTTGTCAAAGGTAAGAAAAATGTGGTGGCTGATGCCTTATCTCGGAGACCTCACTTATGTGCTCTGGCAGAGATTTCAGGAGATTGGAGAGATCGGATTATAGCAGAGTATGTCGGAGATGCTTGGGCTTCTGGATTGATTTCAGGTACCATACAGGATGATCGCTATGAGGTGATAGATGTATTGATCAGAGTTCAGGACAGGGTTTATTTGATTCCGTCATCACATTTGAGAGAGGTGATACTGAAGGCATTTCATGATGCACCCACAGCTGGACATCCCGGGGTCTTCAAGACCTACAGGCAGAGCCGAGAGCAGTTTTCATGGAAAGGGCTCAAAGATGATGTTCAGAGGTATGTCAGGGAGTGTGTGGTTTGTCAACAGAATAAGGGAGAGCACACATTTCCTGCAGGTTTATTACAACCCTTGCCCATTCCTGATAGGAAATGGGAAAGTATTTCGATGGACTTCATCACTGGTTTACCACGAGTGCAGGGAAGAGATTGCATCTATGTGGTGGTGGACCGCTTGACAAAGTTTGCTCACTTCTTTGCTATTCCGTCCAATTACACAGCAGCACAGGTGGCAGATCTTTTCTTTAGAGAGATATTCAGGTTACATGGGCTGCCCAGATTCATTGTCAGCGACCGGGATAGTAAGTTTATGAGTGTTTTTTGGCAAGAGTTGTTTAGGTTGTGTGGTACAGATCTTACACCTAGCACTAGTTATCATCCACAAACAGATGGGCAAACAGAGATTGTGAATAAATGGGTGGAAGGATATTTGAGGAACTATGTAACTGCACAACAAAAGGCTTGGATTAGATGGTTGCATATGGGAGAGTATTTTTATAACACCACTTATCATATGTCCATCAAGATGACTCCTTTCATGGCACTCTATGGTTATGAAGCGCCTAGCTTCATGGATTTAGTTTTGGGGAACAGTAGAGTGCCCAAAGCCAAAAACTTATTGCAGGATAGTCAGGACATCCTGAAAGTGCTCAAAGAGAATATACAACAGGTTCAGAATCAACATAAATTGTATGCTGATCAGCACCGAATAGAGCGTAGCTTCGAGGTAGGGGATATGGTTTACTTGAGGCTACAACCATATAGACAGTCATCGCTCAAGAAGAGCGGAGCTGAAAAGTTGAAACTTAGATTTTATGGTCCCTACAGGGTGATTCGCAAAGTGGGCAAAGTCGCCTATGAGCTTGAGCTTCCAGAGGGCAATCGAGTGCACAATGTGTTTCATGTGTCTAGGCTTAAGAAAGCCATTGGTCAGAATGTAGTGTCTTTTGCAGATTTACCCCCTTTGGATGAGGAGGGGAAGCTTGTGTTAGTACTCGAGGCTATTCTAAACACCACAGAGAGGAAGCTTAGAAACAGGATAGTGAAGGAGTATTTGGTCAGATGGAGAGACCTGCCGGAGGAAGATTCTACATGGGAGAGTGAGTAGGTTATTCAGCAGGCTAACGAAGGGTTTAATGGGATCCTGGAGTGTTTTGGCCTAGTCATTTCCAATTTGGGCCAAAACGAAGTTGATTTACTCAGTTCAGGCATACTTACTATTTTTAGTAAGTCGGCAGGACACAGTGCAAGTCAATTTTGGTGATTGGATTTGATACTCCTTGGTGAGAGCTTTCCGATGAGCTATCACTCGCATTATTCAGAGACCGATTGCTAATACATTTTAATGCCTGAAGTTTTATTAAAGTAACGTCTAATTTAATTGTAAAATATTAAAGTGTTACTTTAATATTTATTTTATGGGGATGTGTACCCAAGGGAGACATAAGGGGTATTTTAATATATGTTTTATATACTACACATCTTTTATCCCACATTGCCCGTATGAGTTGAGCAGACCCTTGGAAATAGAATAAAAGGAAGCATTTGTGGCTTTATTAGCCAGGTTGAATATGAGAAGAAATTGGTGTGTGAGTTGCAGCTCCGTTCTTGGCATCTGAGGACGTCTATCCTCTATTGTAACATTCTAGATGTCATTCCCTTGGGGTTTGGCCTTTGGAATTCTTTGTTATTGGCTTCATTATCAGGCAATTTAGTTGCATTTCCAGCTACAGGCAGATTTGGTATTTTGCTCATATCTTCTTCACTACTTTTCCGACGCTTATGCCGCTTTGAGGAAATGATATTACGAAGGTAGTGGACTAATTGAAGGACAAAACACTGTAGCAGCAAGTTCGAAAGCATGGGCTGGAGTATTATGTCAATACTACTGAAGTAATTAGTGAGTTGATAAATCTGCCATGTATTTGGTTTTATGAATTCTGAAAATAACATTTTATTAGCAGCAGTTCATTTCCACTTTGCATATTATTGTAGTTTCTTTCTTGTTTATGTTGTATGATACCAATTCCATGCATAAAACACAACAAACAAACAAACGTTTGATTTCCGGAGTTATAAGGGGTTTAAAACATTAAACGGAGAAATAAGAAGTTGAATGCAAACTGTTTGACAAAATTCCTTTCAGCAAATTGGTTTAGTTTTTTGGGACATCCAGGGGTGCCCATTACATAGGTGCCAAGGTACCTTCCGACTTCACTTCCAACTCACCAGGTGGAACTTGCACTTGTACAGCATCCAATAACAATCCAATAGCATAATGGGGCATATAGAAGGTCATGTGCTTCAAGGTAAGGAACTCGTACACTAGTTTTGTGAGTAGGGATTCTCAATCATACATTAGACCATTCATGTGAAGAATCTGTGGAAGGGCAATATTCGAGGCTTTGCTAGACCTCATAAGCTGATTCTTCACCATGTCCATAAGACAATGCCATGGTCCCTTTGCAGTGAATGACTTCTTCATCCCTTGTTTCTTGGAGGCCCTTGCTACATAATCCATCTTAGTCGCTATGAGATTCCATGAGACCAGTTGAATCAATAACTCCTATTCTTCCCGTGTCATTTTCTTTGCCTTCAAATCGATTTTCTTACCACTTCTTCTAGGAATGCCAAACACCCTTGTGAATTTAGTGGTTGTGAAGGAGACCTTGAGATTGTAAGCAAGATACTCTAAAGAACTTGTGCATGTAAACCTGTCAAAGGTCTCAATCAACATGCAAAGGGCACCTTCATAATCTTGGATGCAAAATATATGCATTTGTATGGCCCAATGAACTTCAGCCCTCTTATTATTTTGCTTCACCAAATCAGTTTTTGGTGTTTCTTGCCACCATTTTATGCACTCTAGCCCAATAATTCCTTCAAAAACTACATTATGCAGTGTCACTTTCTCCTGTTACGTGTGAGATTGCTCTAGCATCTTTGGCCTTATCTTCTTTTTCCTTGAGTCTACATCCATTCTTTGTGCAATTTTACGCTAGAGGGTAATATTCTTGCATTCCTATACACTCTGAAGGAGCTGCTTGTGTAACATGCTAAAATTTCTGAAATCTATTTAACCAATAATTAAATGGAATAGCATCAGATATTCTTTCATATGAAAAGGAAATATGAGTTAACCATAACTTATATTTCAAATAACTAGAAACTAACAATCATTTCAACTACTAGGTTCACATGATATTCAATTAAAATTACCATACCATTGCATTTCATATATCTGAATTTCTGACAACTAGAAATAAGAAATAACAGAATTAAAAATACATGATGGTAATATGTACATTAGATGAAATGCGAAAAAACATGAAATAGGTACCCGAGGATAAATATATGATGTCCTTGTGCTGTGCAAGTCTTGGCATCTGGAAGAGAGGAGAAGCATTGCCATAGGCTTAACCTCCCAATTGCGGACCCTTAAGTATCCCCACACAATCTCAATCGAGAAAGACCCTCCCTACCTTGGGATTAGGCTTGGGACACCATTGTCCTACCACTGAGCATCCTAGTGTAAAGTATTGGCTAATCAGCTGACGAGGTTGTGAACACTTTCCAATCAATCTATCTTCTAATTGCTAGCACTCTGACCTCTGGTGATCACTGTGGAAATCATACCATTAACTTACCTTGGCCAAGGATTTTGGATGGGCAACATAGATGCCCGATCACCCACCGCTCGACTTGACAACAAGAAATCATACAAAGGATTTATATGAGCTAACTTATTTATTGAGATTTGAGTGTTGTTACTGATTATGTTCGCTTTTCATTGCAGGGATATTCCCATTCACTCCCTTCATCTTGACCATACCAGCCCTCATGGATGAATTCTGGGAAGGTTTCTTAAGTGATATCTAGTTTATAGAGTATAAACATTGCCATCTTTCATGTCAAATCTGGCCTATGGTATCATAAATGAGTTATGCTTTCATTCTGATTAATTCTTTATCATATGGTGCAACACCCATCTCAGAGATATATTGACCATATCTCTGTACGAGTTAGCACTCTTTGACAAAAAAACATAAGTGCATTCACATTCAAAATGTTATCACAAGCAAGGTATTTCGATAACAAGATGGTTCTTTTTCTTATAACAATTTTAATAGGAAGAAGAATATGCAGGCTGAAATCATTCAATTCTGGATTTCAAGAAAAGATAAATACTGAAGCCTTCCTTATGAGGCAAGTCGGCAATTTCAAATGCATGACTTAAGCACGATAACAGTAAACAAAATGTAATGCAAGACTTGGGATTGGTCTAGTGGGATTTGGAAATGTAAATTTAATGGTGTCAAGTATGCCACCCTCCTGCACTATCAAATCTTACAATCCCGTCCAGTATAAGGAGCGCTGGGCAATCTTAAACAAGCTCGGCTAATTCAGAGACAGTTGCTGTATATGATCACACTTTTTCTTGAAAGAGCAGAAAACATGGCGAGTAAAATGAATTACGGTAAAGGCAAAGATGCTTGGAAGAACTGCCCAAGAAGGTACGAGGCAATATATTCTTCGTTGAGGTGAGCAAAGATTTGCAGAGAGACACCCGTGTGCATGCTCAGTTACGCAAGATTTACTGAGGTGGCAAGGCATTCGAAAAAAGGCCTTCTAATTAATGTTATGATTTAAATTGGGATAAAACATATAGTCTGATGACATAAAAGAAAATATGAAAAAGGTGACCGCTCAAGGCAAAATAAACTATTGCCAAGGTCCGAGAACAATAAGGATATCAACAAAATGTTTTAATTCACGCCTTAATATAATAGTGTCACCCCTTTATGTTCATGCTTGTTTGAGTAGCTTTAACATGTATGTATGTATGTATGTACGTACGTGTGTGTGTGTGTGTGTGTGTGTGTGTGTGTAGACACGATATTATTATACTAAGACATGATAGAATTTGCAAGATATACTGAGATCATCCACATTATGAAGGTAATCTTTCTTATTAGAGTTTTATAATGTCATATTTCAACTGATTAGCTCATGGTCATCCTTTGTACATTCTTGCTTGTCTAGCCGTTGCAACCTTGATCTAGGTGGTTAGATTTCATAGCTGATGGTGTGACAGTGGATTTAGGTGCCCCATTCCTAACTCCCATTTTGGCAACACTCCCCCCCTTCAACGTGCTCCTACAAAAATACAAGGTTCCGGAGTAATAACATCTTTCCACAATTTGAAATATAAATAAAGTATCACATAATCATTTTCAATTTCCAAAATATTCATTTTTCAGTTTCCATCATAATGACTAACAAACATGACTTATGAAATAATAACTAATAACCGAAATTCCATTTCACATGAATCAAATATCTCAACAGTTTATACCAATCAACTAACTTCACACAAATTCTCAACAGCTAGAAGATTATTTTAAATTAGGCAAAAATTTGGGATGTAACAGCTTGAGGTCGGTTGTAACTGTTTCTTCCAGTCCTTCCTACTGGGATCCATCAATAACTGTCGCCCTTCTGTTGTTTTGGGCAAACTGAACAAAGGTAGTTAGAGTACACTACTTCATAACTGTCTGCACCCATGCGAGAGAAGCTTGCTGCAATGGAGAAGATTGCCTTCAAAGATACTTAGGATGCCTGCAAATGCTTGGAGTCTTGATCTTTCCAAATGTAGGAGAGCACTTGAATTCCAACATGTCTTATGTCCAAACGAGAGTTAGGTTTCTTTTATACCTTTCACAACATCTTGGAGCTTAAAACTCGCAGGAGGCCGACAGGAATCTAGAAATCCTGCTAAACCAATGCGGCATGCCCTCATTCAAGTTTCAGGGCAAAAACCAAGGAAGAGGTCAGCGTGGGTGACCTCACTAAAAGTTTATGAAATATAAATTGGGAGTCAGGAAGGTTGATAGAAAACCGAAAAATATAGATGATATGGGACAGAATCAAGCATAACAGACATGAAATCTTGAGATGAGCATCTAATTATAGGCACTTACAATTTAGGACGGTACAAACAAAAAAACAACAAAAAAACAAGGGTTTATGCTATAATGGTATTAGAGCAGTTTATCCTGCCATCTTGAATGGCTTAGCACGATACATCAGTGATATGTCATGGTTAGAGCATTATCCTTGCACACATCACTACAACACCCATAGAAATGGGTCTAATCCTAACTTGGTTGTAGAAGAATAAAGGCAAGAGAAAAACATATATGGGGATTAAAGAGATCATTTCCCGAACAAGTTAGATACTCTTCTTGGAGGCTAACTGGCTACAAATCAGAAAGTGCAGGAAACCAATTAGAGTGGCAATTGGTTAAGTTAATGGCTTTTCAGATGGGGGTTGATAACAACAATAACAATATTGTGAGTGCAAAGAATGGAGATAACAATAGACGCCATGGTGGTACTGGTAATAAAGGCAATAATGGTCAGGGGGATAAATCAGTTAGTATAAAAAATGCAAATCAAAGAGCAAGAAGATTTAATCCCAGACTCATGCTAGTTTTCCTATGCGTGGTTCAAATTGAGGTTGAAAATCGACATCAAGTGACAAGTTACAGATTTGCAGAATTAGTTTATGCAGGATTGGACGTGTGGAGGTCCAAAATTTCAAGCTGCTATATCATCTAGAGACTACATTGACCTCAAAATGAAGCATAGACCCTGTGCTAGTGCAAGAGCGCATAATTATGACTTGCAAAAAAAGGTCAGAAAACTAACCCTTCCTTAGTATGACAGACAGGAAGACTTTTGCTAGAGCATGGGTGCAAAAGGTAGACACTAAGTTTCAATTCAATATCATGTCTGAAGATGAAGCTATCAAATGTGCCACTATATACCTAGATGGTATTGCTCACAAGTGGTGGCATCATGAGATGATATCATCATTTTTTATGCTGAGTTCACAGAGAGGCTCATTGGTAGATTTGATAAGAAGATCCAGAGCTGCACTTCATGGAGGTCCTCTTCTCAAGGACCCTAGGAAACAAGGCATTGCTTTAGCCATTCAATGGATTGTGAAGGCTCTCAAAGGTGATGAGCCATGGAACTGTTGATAAGGAAAAATGTCCGGGATCCCTTCAAAAAATGGAAAGAACTTCATAGTCATGATATTCTGTTTGGAAAATTTAATGCTACCCCATTAGTATCCAATGTGTTTTTCAGTATATGGAGAGCTTGGAAATCTATAAAAGTTCTCTTATCCATGTGGATTCTATTAATTATTCTGAAGGTGAAATTGTTGGGTGTAGATCTGCCTGGTGGAATATTGAACATAATGGGAAATCTTTAGCCCTTCTTCAAGAATGTTCTGCTAGGAGTTGGAATGTTAAAGTCTTAACTCCTTTGGAAGATCATTGTATTGAGCAAGATACTAAGAGTTGGGAACATCTGAAAGGTGAATTCCGTCTCTCCGACAGCACTAAAAGGATCTATTCAGTTTTGTGAAAGTCTTCTCTCTAATCTCTGAAGGCCTATTAAGTCCATTGGTGAACCTACTTATTAAGTCCATTTTTAGAAGGTTAGCTGTTCTGGAAGAGTGGCATCCATATTTGGGTCTCCAGTGTACTGGCTTTTTATAATAACATCAATATTATTTGTAAACAGTAAATGGGGTATGCTTAATCTCATTGTAAAGTGATTTCATTATCTGGGGTATCTCTCATTTTGGTGAAACATTGTATTTTCTGTTCTGGATATAAATATGAAATATCATTGATAGTGGATTTTTCTGAATATTATGATTTCTATGTAATTCAGCGAGTGTGATTGTTGCAAAATGAACCCTTTTTGCATCTCTATCTACTCTCTATAAACAACTCAAACAAAAAGAAAACAAGGATGTATGTTACGCTCCATCACAAGGGGTCCAGTGCAGGAGTTAATAGGATGATGCTTATAACATGAATTATTAAGAAACTGTAGGCAACCTAGTTCAAATATGTGCAAGTGCAATTGCATGCTTAGATAATTCTTGTATTTCTGTGTTGCCCCTTAGAATAATTTGTCTATTTCGGGAGGGATTCTGGAATGATCAACAGACTCTGACCTCATTAGTTATCCACTTGTACAGGTAGTTGTAAGGACAATTTCTTCACTACATTTTCTAGTTCATAGACACATACAAAGAGTGACCCTGTTTATTGAAAAATGATCTCATTATGTGGACCCGTGAGTGTGATTTGAAATGTTGATGATGAAATCTTGTAACCTGCTCTTCCAAGCATTATTCTTCAAACCTCATGGTCTGTGAAACACTTGTGATCTTGAATGATAACATGCTAAAAGCCGACCGTTTTCTCGGCTTCAAATTATTATAAGCTCTGAGAAAGATATAGTAAGTTCCCATTTGGAATATTAAATCTTGAAAGTTGATTTTTTATTGCAGTGTACAACGGTCAAGAAAATTTAATGATAGGTAATTCATGATCTCTTGAATCTTCCTGGCTACCATTAAATCTCTAAATGAATTTGCTAAAACTCATCGTTCTTCTCAAGGGCTAAGTCTAGTGAACTATCGGAAAACAGTATTATCTTAGGAATATCAATAGCCGAAATTCAGAATTGTTTCAAGAAGCTGGAATGCCCATTGCAATGAATTAGGTTTATTGTTTTCCATATAATCAATTGATGAGCTTGAAGCATTATCTATTTATTAGTTTTTTTGTTGTCAATACAATACAACACTCCAAACCAAAAATAATCGATAGGACTATGAAATGGTGGTGTCCATGCAGGTTGGTGTGGTGAACTCCGCAATGTTACATTTTCTGCTGATGGGAGGACTGTGTCAGTAGTATATCGTGTCACAATTCGTGGATCTGATGGAGAGGTATGCTTTTTATTCTTCCCATAAATGGTCCTTGGTTGGTAGCATACGACATAAATTTCCAACTAAGAGCGTCTCGGCTATTAAAGTGTTTCTTGAATGCTTGCTTCTGCTGGTTTTCCAGTGGTTTGATTCCAGGTTGTTTCTATATAGAAAGTGATTATGATTTTCACATTTGATGAAAATCTCCATGACACCAAGTTTTTAAGGAGAGTATCATGGTCCTGTGTAATTAGTAATATTGTTTTGTTTAAGAAAGCCAATAAAAAATATTTAAAGAACATGGAAGATGATAGGAGTGTTGACTGTGAATTTCTTGTATTCCCTTCTCTGTCTAGGTGTTTGTGTGCTTTTTATTTTTGCTAAGTTGACTTTTGGTGGTATGCCATGAATGCTTATCCTTGGCTAAGAATTTATTATGAATATTTGTGACGACTTAGTATTTTTCCTTTTCAGAATAATCAACTTTGATTGCAAAACAATAGAGAAATTTTCTACACACCAAAAAAGGCAGAAATTATGAGATAGTTTAGAAAGATCATTTTTCCAGGGTTTTTACATGACCAAATTTATGCTTAGCAGCTACCTTTCTGATTTGAGGAGTGACAAAGGGCTCTCCTTTCTTATGATCTGGGTAAAAGAAAGGCCATTGCATATTCTACAGGCAAAACACAATCGTACCATGTGACATTGAAAATGCTCACATCTTCTGGTTGTGGGAATGGTTCATATTCTGTAATAGGAATTTGGTAATATGTGTGAATACTCAAAAATGTGTGAGACTTTTAAAATTCTTTCATTTAATATATATCCATGCTTGACTGTATCTAGGTGTTTGTTTTCTTTAACAAAAATAAGTAAAATGTAAAGTTGATGAGAAGGCATTTGGCATGACAGTTTACAAGCAAATTGCAAAATATTTGGGATATGTGGAATATTAGATCTTGAAATACGGCTTCTAATTTTTTGATGTATGGAATGTTGCTTTTTTTGCAGTCTTGAGATATGTTTGTGTCTTTTTAGCATTGGTTTTTTTCAGAACGGTCAATTTTGGTTGCAAAACAAATGAGAAATTTCTGAATTCTTCTGCATACCAAAATAGGCAAGCTTTTAAATTATTTTCGAACATAATTTTTTCAGGATCAGCATGCAACAAAAGGTATGCTTAGCAATTAACTTTTACAACAAAAGGCCCTCCTTATGAACTTCTAGGCAAAAGAGGGGCCATTGCATATTCATGGAGATGGTTCTTTCCGATGGTTCTTTCCCAAAATATAGAAATTTGGCCATATGTTTGAAAACTAAAAAATGCATGAAACTTTTCAAATTCATTCATTTAATATATATTTATGCTCAACTGTATCTAGGATTTGTGTTCTTAAGAAAACAGTATAATGCAAAATTGATGAGAAGGCACTTAGCTTGATAGTTTGTTGCAAAGTGACTAAGTTCATAAGCAAATTGTAAGATATGAGAGATGTGGAATATTATGCCTTGAAATTGGGACTATAATTTCTCAATGTAGGAAATGCTGCCTTTTTAGTACCCTTGGGTGTTATCATTTCTCAGCATTTTTTGGTCTGGGGTTTTTGTAATTCATTATGTATGTGTTACTGGACTATTTTGTAGCATTTGATAATTTGTAAGCATTTTTAATATGAACAGAATTGTGACTTAAGAAGAGTCTCAGAGGCTTTGGGTGTCACTACAGTTTCAATCCTCCTTCACAACGTTAGATTTATATTTCTCATGACTTTTCTATTGGTGTGGGAATTCAATATAGTTATCTTTGAACCTCCATTAAAATAAAATATTTATCCATGGAGAATGAATAATAACTGTGTCCAATATATTATGTGGTGTTTATTGAGCAGAATTATCTCAGGGCAGGCTATATTAAGGTTGTATCAGATATTGCAAACCTAACAATACACGTCATATACAGAGCATAAGTGTCACTGTTGGATTCAATCTTAATACAGGCTTCATATTTTTCTCTGTTCTATACCCCTATGTTTTTGGTTCAGACCCTTCTTTAGTTTAAGCCCATGAATCAGTCTATTTATTAGCTACACAATTATGGGGTAGGTATCATGGTAGGATCGAAAATAATTATTAAAAAAACATAATAACTAGGATCAATTACTGGGAGGCATGGGATGTGGGGATAGGTATGGGCATAGTTCGTAGATTTAGACTTGAAGTGTGCTCAGCAAGTCTGAAATTTTCGACTCTGCAAATTCTTAACAAAAACTCGGCAACTTAGAAAATACGTAAAAATTGGAGTGCATTAAATTGTGAGAAAATTGTTTTAACCAACATTTTACCCACGTTGGCATTTTTACCCACATTTTTCCTATGTCTTCAAAACTCACAAGTTCAAATTTTTAAAAACTCTCAGAGCAAAAAAATAAGAGTGCTTGCAAACTATGGGTATAGGGATGCCATATCAAATCAGGGCACATGATCAAATGAATAAGAGTGTGGCTGTATTATATATTTAATGACCTTAAGATGTGGGGATAGGGACTAAAGATTTGTGGGGTTCATTGTAGGAAACAGTTTTCATAAGTAGGATAGATTACTAGGAGACATGGGGTAAAGGGACGGGGATGTCTTTTTGAGTCAGGTTGCAGAAGCAAATGAATAAAAGTGTGGCTATATTATATATAATATCTATAGTGACCAGGAGATGTGGGGACGAGGACTAGAGTTTCCAGGTGATAATGTATGAGTGTCATTTACTTTACTGGTCAAGTGCAAACATTGCAATGCAAGGCTGGAATGAGATTGACTCCTGGAAGCAGATATTGATTCTCTACATTGAAAATATTTGTATTAAATTAATTATTCTCACACTATTCATAAAGAGAAGCAGTGACTGATTTTTGTTGTAATTGTAATATGGGATGGATGAAGATTCAGAATATTAACATGTTAAGCATCCTTGAATACAAAGTTGCTTGCCTTAATTTTTTCCCTTATTCTGTCACTATTTTATTCTTCAATGCCACTGACAGTTTCTAATATTACAGGCATACCGGGAGGCATCAGGAACTGTATCCTTGGATGATGACAAATTTGAAGACCCTGTGCAAGTGGCAGAGGCATTGTCATTTCAAAGAGCATGTGCTCGATTTGGCCTTGGTTTGTATTTGTACCACGAAGATGATACGCAGTAAAAGTGCTACGAACCTTAGAAAACCACCAATTTTCTTTTGGAAGTGAATTGCTAACTCTGGTCTTGAGCAATCTGGCCTGAGGAGTTCTAGTTTAGAACTTAAGCTCAAGGTAATAACATATGTGGCATTTCTTGCAATAGGCAGGTAGCATAGAGTCAAATACAAGAGAAATATAAGAGAATATTGTATAATTTGATGAGTTTCCTTTAATTTAAATCAGAGAGTCAATGCCTCCTCTTGCTAGCAATCTCTTGCTTGTTTGTAGTATGAAATGCCACTAAATTCACTTCTTCATTGATAAGAAACACGGGGCCTTACTTTTAGCAAATTTCTTAGAAATAAATTCCAAATTGTAGACCTTAAATCCAATTACAAGGCTGGCCTGTGCAAATGGGTTTTGAAGATTAAAAAATGACATTAAGTTTCACAATCTTGGCGTAAGGCTGCACCCTTTGTGCTTCCTTCGGTTGATTATATAATTTCCTGTATATTTAACATATCTTCTAGTAACAAGTAAGACATGATAATTGGAGATACGAGATCTCCATTGATAAGGAATATCTTCTTTTAATTTCAGAATCTTGGAGTCCAGTTTTCTTTCTGCCAGGTAGACCAGTGCGTTGAATGAATACCACCAATGTCTGTTGGGTAACAAGTTCCTATCCAATATATGAGAAAATTATGGTGTATAAAATCTTTTTTTAAAATCAACTTAATTTGAGTGAAAGAAGAAGATTGAGTGTTTTACAGACATCTTCTATAATTGGGAAGGATACATTTTAAAATTACTTCTTTCAAAAATGATATACATGGATTTGATTTTGAGCTTGTGTTTCTCACAGCTCAAATGCTTGCAGCTATTATTAAGTACATCCTATTTCAAATGCTGACCAACAGGTAGGCTATGTAAGCTGCCACCATAGTTGTCTCAAGCAACGAACAAAAACATCAATCATTGGGCATGGCCATCATAATATAAAATTTCTAGAAATCAGGTGTGATTAAAATGATTTGGTTAAGCCCACTCGAGCTGGAGTAGTACTGGGATGAGTTACCTCCCAGGAAGTCCCAGTGCTTCACCTCTATTAGCATCACCTAGATCCAGTCAGTGCTAAGTGAACCATTCATTCTCATCAGAGAGTTTTGTGTGAATCACTACTCATGAAACATGGGTCAATGAGTTTGACTCAAAAAACTACACAGTTGAATCCTGATAGCAATATCACAATTTGACTTGTGGACATTATCTCCTTCTTATTAAAATGATTTGACTTAAGCAGAATAACCACCATCTGCACTCCAATGTAATGCATGTCCAACTCCCCTGGACACAATGGTCTCTGGAGTCTAGATGAAAGTGATGGGGAGTTGATCAATGGTAGGACTGTAACACTATTTATGGCCTTATAATCATTGATTTGGAGTGATGATGAATTATTCAATCATAGGCCAGAGATGCTAGTCTCAGATTCAACTGGAATTTCCTCCATGACAGCAGTACTAATCATGATCTTTGTGGTTCTTAATTAATGCTATTTTTCCTTTGTGCTGACGATGATATCGAGAACCCAAATCCGAATCCTTAGAAGCATGATTGGACTCGGTTTAACTTCTTGTGACTTTGATTCAGTGATCCCCCTGTACCTAATACAACTTAGCTGAAGGATTAAATTTGGTTTAGATGTATACTTAATCATCTATTTGCAATCTACTTCTTTAAAAAGGTGACTTGAATATCATATAACTAATAATTGTTTAATTTTAGAATTAAAAAAATTCAATTAATATTTCTATGATTTATGGTGCATACATTAATATAATTATGTATTCAATAAAATTTTTATATCCAAGCAATTAACTAATATAGATATTAAATACAATTAGTTCAGGGATGTTGAACTATCAATCTTGAAGTACTTATATTAAATTTATGGCATAAATTAGATATGCAACTCTTCCTATTTTTAGATAGATGTATTTTATTTCTACCTCTTTTAAGCATACAACTATATTATAGTGCTAAGTTTATTATTTTATTTTGACATTTTAAATTGAAATTAAAATAACAACAATATCAAATAAATTTCAAAACAAAAATAATTATTTTATATTGAGAGTTATTTTATTTTTGGAGCTATTTTATTTATTATATACACATAAATTTAGACATTTTATTTATTTTTATTGTTCAAGGGAGTGAATTTTTTTGTCAAGCCAAAACAATCCCAAACAATTGGAATGATGAAAGCCAAAACAACAGTCAAAGTTCTTCTGGGATTTTGCAAATAATCTTTCATTGCCTCCATAAGAAGCCTCTCTAGTAAACCAGAATACAAGTGACTCTAATCCTTGACATTCCATGTTCCAATTTGCTTTAAAACTCATTTTGTCAAACAACTTGCTACCTTGTTCCATTCCCAGAAATAAAGACAAGTCAGTCTAACAATCTAGTTGACCACCTGAACTAGTTGCCAGTTCTTTCCCTCTTATCCCTCATTTACTCAACTTGTCAACACCTACCTAAAAATCTGATTCACAAATGATCTTTCACCGTTCTACTTAAAATATCTACAAATTGTTGTCCTAGGTTTTGTCAAAGTCAAAGATTTGGGGCGTGTTTAAATCAAATCATGTCGCTGTACTCACTTGACTTCATTTTCATTCAATTTCCTTGTAAATTTTTTATTCTACAAACCCTTTGTAATTGAATCAATTTTTTTTGTATTGAAATGGAAGGTGTTTTAAAAGGATTTTTGCTCTTATTTTCGGCCTATTATTCTTTCGTGCCCTTGACGAGTTTCAAAGTCAAATTCAAAACCCTTTTATTCATTTTTTTTGGGTCTTGATCTTTGTCATAGTCGTGGGTTTTGACACATTTTTTTAGGGTATAGATTTGGGTTTTTGTGCCTAGGTCGAATGCCCTAGGCCGTTTGATGCATTTTACCTACGGATCTTTCATTTGAATTGATCAACATGTTTTGTGCATATTTGGTTTTGTAGAAGTACTTTAGACGCTCTAAATCATGGCATTTGCATACGACTTAAACATCGTATACTTGATTCCTAAACAAAAAAATGTTAAATAGTAAAAGTTAAGTCATTTTTAACGAGCTTAATTTTTCGTGTTGTGTGTGATATTCGTGAGAGTTGTCTTGTGAGACATATAGTTTAGTTTCAATTATGGATATGTAATTTAGTTTTGACAAATGCCATCAAAAATTGGGAATTTTAATTACAAAATTGTAAAATGCAATTTCATGTAATCACATACAAGTCAATATACCATAGGATTGTAATGTTGAATATGTCAATAATTAGTTTGAATCTTCTCACCTTTTTCTCATGGCCTCTCCAATTTTTGTATGCACTCTCAATATTTGATTTTGGATGCAAAAACCAATTGCAGTCAATAAAAGAGTTGGATTATTTCTAAACTTTGCATTAGAACAAGTTGTGATGGGATGACATTATCTAGAATTGGCTGTGAATTGTCTTATCTAAAAGAGATTTGAACTCAATCTTGTAGTCTTTGAGCTACACGAGTTTAAAGTTAATGTTTCATTTTTAGACTTGTGTTGCCGTTATTCGCTCAAGCTAAGAAATTACTCATGGTATTTGTGTTGCTTTTATCTTTTGCATTTGTGTATCTTTGATGCAATATATTTAGTAGTACTCGAGTCGCATGCATATTCCATCTCTATTCTTGGATTAATGTAAGAAGCCACAAAAAGAGTAAGCTTGTGAGCTTTTTGATCATTCATTTTGCTAGATTGTAGCTGAAAGTTTATTGTAAGTAAAGAACATCTATCCTAAAATAAGAGGATACAATGAATGATGAACACTTATTCTAAATATTAGAATATGATTATTGTAATGCCCATTGATTAGCTTAGCTCAAGTTTTAGTTAGTGTTAGTTGTTTTCATTAACAATATAGAGGAGGATCCTTCCCTTATAATTAAGAGAGGCTTTGTCTCATGTGTTATGGTTGAAACTATCATTTTCTAATTGACTCAAAAAATGTTGATTTCAAAATATTTAGCTAACATTTATGGTGATGTTAATATCAATAGACACTAACAGGGGGATGGAGATTAGTGCAATAAAAGCCTTTGATACTTTTATCAAAACTTTCCATGACACAAAGCAAATAACAATGTAGCAACAAAGTAAATTAAAAATTTACACATCAAACACTTCACACAAGTATTTCTTATGTGGAAACTCTTAGTTATAGGAAAAAAACACAGTGGGAATTAGTACCCACAAATCTTCACTATTGTAGTAATGAGTTACCCTATTAAGAGAATCACATCCACCCAATGATGGGTGTTCAACCCTATTAGGCACTTTACAATAAGATCTATTGGGATCTACTTGGTTGAGGGATTTTAGAACCCCTAATAGTTACCTTGTTAGAGATTTTCTCCTTCATACCTATTAGGATCTTGCACACCCAATTAAGAGTGACCTTGTTAGAAGATTTCTCTTGTCAATCTATTAAACCAATAAGTAATGATTGATATGAAAATCACACTCATTGCATGACATATCCTTTATTCTCTTGATCACTGCTCTGCTCTAGATTGCTTCTAGCACACCTAGTTGCATCTACAATATTATCACATCAATACTTACCACACATTGATCTTTCAATCATTTTGATATCGTTCTTAAGGTGGTGGAGTAACTCTAAATGTGTTACTCTTAGTTGGCTCCAAAAGCAAATTGAATTTCATGAGAAAGCACTACAACCTTGAATTTTGTGCCTTGATGTCAAACCAAACATACCTAACCACTTTTTACTTGGTATAGTTCATATTTACCAATTTATCTATTTGATCAAACTAATCACCACTATAACTGATCCGTGACTTGCAGATTGTTTGGTTACCAACAATGACAACATATGCATTATACTATCAATCTTTATCTTCTTTCCTAACATTGATAATAATATAATTGCCATGTTTGAAAAAATATCTGTTGTTGCTGCAATTAGGTCTTCTGCCTCTGTTGTGTCTGCCATCTCTTCTTAGGTTGCTATGCTGTCTGTTGGTAGTTCTGTGGTGTCAATATCTGTGGTGACAAAGTGGACCCTTTGCCCCCACTTGGCCCTATCCCTTCTGACATTTTTGCTACTCCTTTGGCCCCTACTTCTGGGGTCCCTAATTTTCATCCAATTGCAGGTTCTCTGGAAGCTTCTTAGGCTACTGCTGCTAGTGGCGTTAGGTTAGGAGGGCTCCCCCTTCCAAAATCTTCTGGCATATTCAACAAGAGTTATTCTCATGCTGTTAAGTTTGCTTCTACCAACCCTCCAAGAGTTAAAGCTCGTCCCATTTCTTATGCCAAGACCTCACTTGTGGTAGTTTGTGGTCCTGATGTGGTGGAGAATATTGACTGCTACCAACATCGTGGGTTGATGGGTTAATTTGTAGGTCTTTGACCTTCTCTCCTGGATTTTCACAATTTGGTAACTATCTGTTGGAAATCCCTTGCCTTTGGTGATTTTGACCTTTACCTTGCTAAGGGTTTCTTTATTGTTGTCTTTCCTTCTCCTCAAGATCAAGATCTTATTGTGAGAAAGATGTGAGTTTGGGGGGATCATTCCCTTTCTGCCAAACCTTAGACAACTTCTTTTAACCCCCTTATTGAACCACTTAATGTGTGTTTGGTATGGATTCACCTTCCTAATCTCCAACTACACTTCTGGGACATGTCTTGCTATGAGGTTGTTGGGAATTCCATTGGGCGGTTCTTGAAGGCTGATGATAATATAGTAGCCTTAGGCCTTACTACTTTAACTTGTATTTCGGTTGACTTGGACTTATCTCAGCCACTTCCTGGTGATATGGTGCTCATGGTTGGGGACCAGCCATGGACACAAGTGTTGGACCACGAGGGTCTTCCCTTTCGTGGTCAGTGTTGCTTTGCTATTGGTTATTTAGCTTTAGATTATGCTCTTTTGTGTTGCAAAGGTGCTATTACTTGGTGGAAGGCTGCTTGTTCCAACCATTTGACTGTTCATGTTGATGACTCCCTCTTGGAGTCCTCCTTTGATGTCTTCCATATTGTTGATGATGATGTTACCCATGTAGATGCTCTTGTTGTGGCATATGTTGTTGATCATGATCTGGCCACTATAGTTGCTTCAACCACTCTTCCAGGCCTTCCTACTATTGCCACTGACTCTGCTTGTGCTTGATCCTATAGTTTGGCAAGCACTTCTACTCCCTCTTGTTCGATGGCATTGTACCATGTTCCTACCAATGTGGCTCAATTTCTTCAACATTCACACAATTGTGTTGTTGACTGCCCTTTCCATGTCTCCTTTGTTGGGGATCCTAAGGATTGTGTCACTTGGACAATTGTTCAAAAGTGAAAAAGGAACTCACACCCTCCTCTTGTGGTGTGAGTTTGGCCCTTTTTTTGTGGGCTTCCCCTTTGTGTCCCCACTCGCCTTCACTTGCAGTGTGGGTTTGTTTTTTGTTAGTACCCTTTGTGCTGACTCTGTACAACCTTTGTGTTTTTGTTGGCATGTTCACTAGGCCTTGTATTTGTATGTCCTTTGTAGCATGGGCCACCACCCACTTGCTTCTTATTTTTTCAAAAACATATGCATTATAATCCAACCAAATATCTCATCCAATCCTGTCACACATCATCAAGCAACCAACAATCCCCCCTTTGAAATTGATGGCAATATTATAGAAAATTTGGCTGTTTAAAACCAAAACTTAACCATTGAGTTACTAACGAAAAATGTAACTCCCCTTATTACCTTTGTAGGTAGGAACACTTTGTTAATATACTTAAGGTCCTAGATTACTAGGGTGGGAGTGGGGGAGTGAATCAGTGATCAGCTGGATTCAAACTTTAACCAAACTTCACAATACTAGTTAACCAATATCAGATCTAACACTTAACCATCCATCCATTCATTCTTTGTTAACTTATGAAACTATCAATTAGAATATCTAACTAAAATTTCTACACAAGTTACACAATAAAAACCAATATTTTTTTCGTGGAAACCTTTGGTTAGAGAGAAAAATTATCGAAGGAATTAATACTCACAAGTATTTGCACTCTTTTGAAATGTGCCCTGCTAAAGGCTTGGCAATGTTAGGAGCTTATGGTAATGCTTGGTCAGGAGTAGACCTTGTTAGGAGTTGCTCGATTAAGGATTTACCTCTAGCCCTATTAAGAGATTTACCCTATTAGGAGTAACCTTACTAAAGGATTTTCTTTAACTCAAATTAATGAGCCTCCTTGTTAAATGGATTAACTTCAAACTTGTTAAGATCATGTTCACCGTATTAAAAGTGACCTTGTTAGAGGCTTTCAACTTGAGAATCTGTTAAGATTCACCAAGAAGAGTGATATGAAATTAACACTTCACCATTGCTTGTACAAATCCAATTCCACTCACCATCTGCATCTTCTTGCATACATTCAATGACCAACTCAATCCTTTTGATCTTCTTACACTCATATACTTGGCAAAAACGACATTCTTCAATATAAATACACATATCAACTTTAGGTTAATCCACTACCTTACCTAAATGTATTACACCAAAAATCCATCGTAAGGGACCTACTATTCAGTAGGGGCATCTTGACTCATCCCTTAGGTTGGCTAAGACTTATTACCAAACCTTAGTCTATCATTAGCTGGTACCACTTGGTCATCCACTTGAATCTCACATTGATCCACCAAAGAACATCTCACTATTTCATTTTTCCAAAGAAATGCACAACTTCAAGAAAATTGAGCACAACTACCAATTTATACTGATCCATCTTAACACATTGGTTCCACATCGTTGCCACATCATCAACCAACTTTACATCCCAAATATCTATCAAAAATGACCCAAATGTTAATAGTTACAAATCAAACACAAAGATTCAACCTATTCTTCATTTTCCTTCTTGTACTTTCTTTAATTGATCCAAAACATGCCTTCCTATAAACCAAATCATACACAGTTGTAACCATGATGTTCAAATCATATGATTGGTGATAAAAATAATTTTTTGAAAATTGAAAAATATAATGGATAAGATAATATAAATTTATTAATGTTCAATAGGAGACCAACGAGGGTCTAAGGGACTAGAAATAGTACAAAAGGAAAACGCCAACAAGGGGAGTGCCAAACGATGTCCACAGAAAGAACATGAAAGCAAAAAAATAGAAGAACCAAGAAAAGGAATAACAACAATTAAGAACTCCTCATAGGCGAGAAATAGTCCATAATGGAAAGGTGGGCATTAGAGCAATCAGGTACTCTAGAAGGTCACTGCCGAGTGTGATCTTTGCGAGATCTCATAGATCTAGTGTGACTCGAGATAGTACAAGGAGGTCACTTTAATCCTCGAGCAGGGACTGTATGACTAAAGAAAGAGGTGATGAGCTGTGTAGGGGTCAATTTGAGCAAAGCTGGAGCTATATAGTGTGCTCGCGAAGCTGCATGATCTCTTGAAGGTAGAGTGCAAGGCAGTGTTGGTCAATATATTTGAAGACTAAGGGAAGAGACCGACACTCGCTAAAAAAATAGTAAAATCTCCCTCAGATCTCATAATGAATGGGACAACGAAAAATAAAGTGAGACTCGGTCTCAACCTCCTTGAGGTGACAAAGCTAACAAATCCTATCCTCCTTGCCAATCTAGTGATCAATTTGAATACATAGCCGGTGAGATCCCACTCTAAAAGATCTCAAGGAGATGTGAAGAGTGTGAGTCCAATGACGAGTGAGCTACTAGGGGTGTATGATGATCTTGTCCTAGATATTAATGAAGTGCTCAGCATAGAAGGCTATACGTCATAGAAGGCTATACGTGGGTGAAGCCCACCAAGGGGGTTCCTCTAGGTCGTGATAACATATTGTCTATAGATTTCAAGTCTAACATGCTCATTCAACCTCTGCTAAGTTGGAAGAAGATGGGCTGGAGTGTCTAGAGAAAACTAAAAGGGGGGACAACGATCCAAACTAATACCAGTCGAACCCAAGAGGGCAGAGACCTAAGTGTACACACAACGAGACCTGTGTCCAAAGTTTGAACCCACAACCTCCATAGAGGAACAACAAGCCAAGTAGGAATATCTGTGATGACCATTAGAGGAATCAACAAAAATCTGGAGCCAGTGAAGAAGCCAAACTAAATCAAAGATGGTCTCCAATCTGAAAGGGTGAGCACCAAACTTTGCTAGAACGATGTTGTGTGGTGTGGATCGGTGACACTTGATAATGCGTCGAAGGAAAAGAGTTTAGACTCTCTCAATAGAGGTCCAGTCAAAATCCAAGAGGGAGGGGCCCTAAACAGTAGAGCCATAGAGGACAATCGGCTTGACCAGGGAGTCAAGAAGGGACATCTTAGTCACGGTGTCCTGGAAGTGGTGTCGAAAATAGTGTCGCTCAAGAATAGCAAGGGATCCAAGCCCCTTGTTGACTCTGGGCTACATGGTTGGTCTCAAGCTAAATCGAGTTCTAGAAAACTTAACCCCCAAGTAAGTATATGAAGATGCAATCTCGATCTCGGTACCCTAGAAGTAAAAATGGAGGTGTGATGTCCTCAAACAATTGAAGACCATAACTTGAGTCTTGCCCAAATTTACAACAAGCTCATGTGAGTCACAAAAAGAGGCCAAGCCATCAAGGAGCCACTGAAGACCATCAGAGGAAGATGCTAGGAGAATCACATCATCAACAAATAGGAGAATAGAGATCAACACTTGATGCAAGTAACAACACAAATTTTGGAGATGATAAAACAACACAAAATGTTAGAATTGGTTTTATTACTTTTGATGGTAAACATAACACTAACAATGTTTACTATGTGAAGGGTTTATATCATAATCTTTTGAATGTTGGACAAATGTGCAAAATTGGTTATAATGTTGTATTTTAGGGTGATGGTTGTGAAGTCTCGAAGATATCCAAAATTATTACAAATAGAAAGAGAATAAGTGGAGATATATATCAAGTAAAAGGAGATACAACGAGTTTCTTAGTATCTCAAATCAATGACAGTTGACTCTAACAGCAGAAGATGTGTCTCATCAAACTTGACAACTTGGTGAGGATAATTTCAATAAGTAGAGTAAGAGTTTTTCCAAGATTGACCAAACCAAACAATATTATAAGAAGGAAAGTGAAAAAAAGAGACATTCAAAGGAAAATATTATGCATTTATTCAATTTTCAAATACTATACATATTGAATTATGTGTTATGACCAAAACAAGAATCTTACAAGGTTCATAGCTCATGATTTTAATTGATGATTATTCCATATTATCTTAGGCTGCATTTCTTAGAGAGAAATCATAAACATTAAATAAATTTGAGATATTTAAAGAAAAAATTGAGAATGAGGTTGACAAGAAAATTAATTTTCTAAGATCTAATGGAGGAGGAGGTTTATTTCCAATTAACAAATTAACAATTTATTTGAGAAACATAGCATTAAAAGATAATTATTATCCCCTAGAACACCACAAAAGGGGTATAGTGGAAAGAATGAATCAAACATTTCAAGAAGTACTAGGGACAATGATTAAAGAAGCGAAATTGTTAGAGGTTTCCTAGAGAGAAGTACATACAACAATATATATATATATATATATATATATATATATGCTTAATTGAATACTCCACTGAAGGTGATATGGTAAAATATCTCATGAGCCTTGGAATGGAATAGCTCACACTGTGAAATACTTCAAATTTGTTGAAAGTAAATGTTATATTCAAAGAGATGAAGACAACCTTGAAAATTTTGACAAAAGAGTTGAAGAAGGCATGGGGATATTCTAAAAATTGAAAAACATGAGTGTTACAAGACTGCACAAGAGTAAAAAATAAAAATTGATGAAGTTATACAAAGAAATTGTGATAGACATATTGAATATGAATCCAATGTCTCTAAGCTAAAAAGAAGAGAAGGCAAGAAAGAAGAAGAGAGAAAGAAAATTTCAACATCTACAACTAAAACCTCAAGGTATGTATAGAGAAATCATTTAGAAAATTAAATTATTGGACATAAGAATAAGGAATTATCACAAGAAGTAGAGAAGCTCAAGAATAGGTGCTACCATGTTTACTTTAAGAGAAGCATGCGACGACCATAATTGGCTGAAGGAAAAGAAATAAAGTTTGATCATATATAGAAAAATTAGACTTGGGAACTTGCGCCCATACTGATAGACAAAAATATGATTGGAAGAAAAAATGGTGTTTTGGAAAAAGCTAGATGAAATTGGAAAGGTAATGAGAAATAGGGCAAGAGTGGATTGCAAGGGTCACACTAAAATTAAAGATAACAATTTTGATGAAATATATGCCCATGTTGCTTAGGTATAAGCAATTTGGATATTCTTATCTTTTACAACCTTTAAATATTTCAAGTTTTATTAGATGAATTTTAAGTCAACATTCTTGGATGGAGAACTGTAGGAAGAAGTACACATTGAACAATCAAAGGGATTTAAGTCTAAAATTGACCAGGATGTTGTTTGCAAGTTGAAGAAATCATCGTATGGATTTTAGAAGACACTTAGAGATTACTATAGAAGATTGGATAAGTATCTAATTGGATAAAGATTTTGGAAGGGATATGCGGATAGTAATGTATACTACAAAATTTATTCAATTCAAATCTTAATTACTTTAGTTTGTGTTGATGACATATTTTTTAGAGAAAAGATGATTTGTGCAGAAGATTTGCAAATGAGATGCAAAAAGAATTTTAGATGTCCATGATTGGCGAGTTACAATTTTTCCTTGGATTATAGGTAAATTAGAAAAATGAAAAAAACTTCATTTCTCAAAAATATACCATAGAATATTGAAGAAGTTTGGATTAGAGAATTTTAAACTGGTTTGTACACATTATTAATGGATGTAAGTTGACAAAAGATGATAATTCACCAAAAGATGATGCATGAAAGTATAGGACAATAATTGGAGGATTATTATAATTGACACTTACTAGATTGGATATTATATATCTCACTTGTTTAGTAACCAATTTTTAGCAAGAATTGGAAGAATCACATGTTGTTGTAGTAAAGATAATCTTTAGATATTTGAAGGGTACAAAATATTTTAGATTATAGTATCCAAATGGTTCATATTTCACATTAATAGCTTCTAATGATGTCCATTGGGTAGGATGTGTTGATAAAAATAATAATACAAGTGACATAGCTTATTTCTATGGCTCTTTGTTGGTTTCATGGTTAAGTAAGAAGCAAGATTCTATATCATTATCTACTGTTGAGTTGAATAAATTGCAACATCTTCATGTTATGCTTAGGTACTATAAATCAAACAAAACTTGAAGGGTATTGACATAATTTAACGAACTAATCTCAATTATGTATGATAATACTAGTCTTGTAAATATTTCCAAAAATCTTGTCCAACACTTCACAAAAAAATATATCCATCAGACATCATTTCTTAAGAGAAAAGGTTTTGGACAATGATGTAAACTTGAATATGTGCCCAACAAGAATCATATTGCAGATATATTTACAAAACCATTTGTTGGAATTAAAGATAGTGTAACTGAGAGGGGGGTGAATCAGTTACACACAAAAATTAATCCACAAATCCCTTAGATGTCTTAATGATTTAGTTATTGCTTTTACTCGGTAAACAATTGCTGTAACTTGGTAAATTAAACTGTTACTTTCTTTTCAAGCATTCATGCATGAAACTGAAAATAAAGTGAACACAAGAGACACCAGATTTAACGTGGAAATCCAATATGAGAAAAAACACCAAGTAACTAGTCACCAATTTTTCACTCTTCTGAAGTGAGCCCTGTTAGGAGCCAACCCTGTTAAAGGTTACAATACACACTGTTAGGTGTGACCCTGTTAGAGGATTTAATCACCCTGCTAGGAGTGACCTTGCTAAAGGTCTTTAGAAAAATTCAACTGAACTATCACCTTGTTAGAGGATTTACAAAATGGCTATTAAACCAACTCTATTAAGAGATTTGAAATAATTGCTACAATGGTTAGAAAGCAACAATGAATTGACCTGAACAAGATGCAACTGAATTTGCTAGATACAGGTCTCTATTCAACATCATTAGATCCTCCTTGATCAAATATGGCTATGCTGCTCCTCAATGATCTTTGATCATCCTTCGAATCTACTTCCACAACAATTAGTCTTCATTTCATATTAATTCCACATTCTTCCACCTCATGCGACTTTGAATTCGCAACTTGACTTCTTATTTATATCATTTAGGTTGTCAAGTCAGCTCATTTACATGTTACATTTACCAATAAACCATTCAACAATTGGCTACATATATTATTCTTAAACAAATAAACGTCCTTTATTGGCCGACCCTGCTCGGTAAATACTGCTTCTAGGAATTTCCAGAGTTAACCTTCTTAACTCGGTTAACATTACAATATCTTAAAATCCTTTGGCTGTCGAGTTAATTCGGTAAGAACTGCTTTTACCAAATTACTTTTGATGACTGAGTGAGCTCGGTAAGAATTGTTTCTGTCATATTTTCTTCGATTACCGAGTAAGCTCGGTAAGAACTTCTTTTGTCATATTTTCCTCGATTACCGAGTGAGTTCGATAAGAACTAAATTTCTTTGATTACCTTGAAGGCTTGGTAACCAACAGTCTACTTGGTAGACACTGCAAGCTATCTTTAATAACCTTTTGGGCTCGGTAGACACTGTCTATTGCCTTGCTAACCTTTTGAGCTTGGTAGACACTGTCTGATGAATGATATGACATTTGTGTGACATCAAAGACAACACCCAATTGAACAATTGTATCCAACAATCTCCCTCTTTGGCATTGATGGCAACAAAACATGTCATAGCAGAATGAAATTTGAAAACAAGTCTTTTAATGACAGAATACAAAACTCCCTCTTACATATAATCTCTCCCTCTTACGCAAACTCTTATTATTTGCAAATTTCAGAAAGATATAATATTTCAGAAAGATATGACAATATATATTCTCCCTCTTTGACAACACATTCCAAAGATAACTCAAAACAACTAAATAACATTGTACTTGATGTACTGATTCATATGCAATGTCTTCATTGGTTTCCTGCATCAACTGATAGATCTTCAATTCTGTTCCTATTGATGCATCACTAAACTGTATTTTAGTGAGCTTCAGATAGGGGAATGACCCCTAACTTACCTCTTAGATACAAGAATGCATCCTTAGGTAAAGGCTTTGTGAATATGTCAGCAATTTGTTCTTTTCTATGCACATATTCCAATCTTATTTCCTTTTCTTGCACCAAGTCTCTAACAAAGTGATACTTTATGGCAATGTGCTTGGTTTTTGAATGCATCACTGAATTTTTGGAGCTGTTAATTGCACTTGTGTTATCACAAAACATAACACCTGGTTCTTTGATTTCTTGCTTCATACCTTCCAATAGTTGTTTAAACCACACAGTGTTTGAACAATTCACTGCTGTTGCAACATATTCAGCTTCTGTTGTGGATTGAGATGTACAATTCTGCTTTTTGCTTGTCCAAGAAACCAACCTTTTTCCAAGAAAGAAAGCTCCTCCACTTGTGCTCTTCCTGTCATCAATATTTCTTGCCCAATCTGCATCAGTGAACACCTTTAAATCTAATTTTCCTCCAAGTTTATACCATAATCCATATTCTTCAGTTCCTTTCAAGTATCTCATGATCCTTTTGATTTCCATCATGTGATTTTCTTTTGGTTTTGCTGAGAATCTTGCTACAATTCCTACTGCAAGGGCAATGTCTGGTCTTGTGTGCACTACATATTGCAACTTTCCAATCATAGATCTATACAATGTCTGATCCACTTCCTTTGATTCATCATCTTTGGTGAGTTTTAATCCAATACACATAGGAGTCCCAACTGGTTTGCAGTCTTCCATACCTAACTTTTTCAGTATCTCCTTGATGTATTTAGATTGAGTGATGTAAATGCCATTCTTATTCTGCTGAATTTGAAGACCAACAAAGAATTTTATCTCACCAAACATTGACATTTCAAATTCCTTGTTCATTTGTTTTGAAAATTCTTTGCAAAGATCATCATTTCCTATGAACAAAGTATCATCTACAAATATTTCTGCCAAAACAATCTTATTATCTGGTCCTTCCTTTATGTACAAACTGTTGTTGTCATTAGTTCTTTGAAAACCTATCTAAATAAGATAGTTATGCAACCTTTCATACCATGCTCTAGGGACTTGTTGCAAACCATATAATGCTTTATGAAATTTGCAGACCATGTCCTTCTTGTTTGGTTCAACAAAACCTTTAGGCTGCTCAATGTAAACCTCTTCCTCCAATATGCCATTGAGAAATGCTAACTTGACATCCATCTGATAAACTTTGTATCCTTTGAATGTAGCATATGCAAGTAAGGTTCAGACACCTTCCAATCTTGCAACAGGAGCAAAAGTTTCTACATAGTCTACACCTTCTTCTTGAGGGTATCCCTTGCATACTAGTCTGGCTCTGTTCCTTGATACCTTACCATCTTCATTTAGTTTGTTTCTGAATACCCACTTTGTTCCAATCACATTCTTGTCTTTGGGTCTAGGTACAAAAGTCCATGTTTTGTTTTTCTCTATCTGTTCTATTTCTTCATTCATAGCTTCAATCCAACTTTCATTGTCTAGTGCATCTTTGACATTTCTAGGTCCAAAATCAGCAAGTAAACAAGTGTCTTTCAACTTGCTTCTTGTCATTGTTCCTTCTGATTTATCACCAATGATCTGATCTGGTGCATGATGCTTTCTGACATATTTGGCTAACACGGGCTCCTTGCCTTTTGAATGAATTGCATTGTTATCCTTTTGTCTCTCAACTTCTAGTTTTGATTCAGGTTCCTCGGGCTCGGTAGATGCTAACTTGGTAGCTTCTGTTTGCAACTTGAGTTCTTGCAACTCAATAGATGCTGACTCGGTTTGAACTTCTTGTGACTCGGTTAATGAAGACTCTGGAGTTGAGGATTCCTGATTGATAGGTATACTTGGTATTGTATCAGGTTCAATGTAAACAAATCTTCTGTAGTCTTCAGGTTCCTTTTTGCTTTCTTCTTCTGTTCTTTCTGCAAACTCATCAACTTTCACATGTGCACTTTCTATAACTTTGTGAGTAGATAAGTTCAAACATCTATATGCTTTGCTTTTGCAAGAGTATCTCAAAAAAATTCCTTCATCGCTTTTTACATCAAATTTACCTTTCCTAGATTCTTTCAAAATGTAACATTTGCTTCCAAATATCTTTAGATAACTTACATTAGGTTTGTTGCCATACCACAACTCATAGGTTGTTTTGAATGAGTCCTTTTTCAGCTGTACTCGGTTCAAGGTATGAACTGCAGTGCTAATAGCTTCCTTCTAGTATTTGATAACAATGCATTTCTCAATCATTAAAGTTCTTGCACAATCCATGATAGATCTATTCCTTCTTTCTGCTATTCCATTTTGTTCAGGAGTTCTAGGTGCTGAAACCTATCTTTTGATTCCTCTTTCAATGCAAAAGTTATTGAACTCATGTGAAATGAATTCACCACCTCTGTCAGACCTTAGGCATTTCAATCTTTTGCCAGTTTTCTTTTCTACTCTGGCCAAATACCATTTGAACTTTTCAAATGCTTCTAATTTCTCTCTAAGGTACATGACGGTCATCATTCTTGAATAATCATCAACAAACAGAATGAAATTTTTTTCACCAGTATAACTTTTAATGCCAATAGGTCCACACAAATTAGTATGCACAATTTTTAGAACTTCTCTAGTCTGATAGTTCTTGCTTTTAAAACTAGTCTTTCCCATTTTACCAATTTGACAATTTTTGCATAGACCAACCTCAGGTTTCTTTATGTTAGGAATACCTCTTACTTTCCTGAATTTACTAATTTTTATTAAGTTGTCAAAGTTTACATGACACAACCTCCTATGCCATAACCAACTTTCTTCAATTTGAGCAATGAAACATGAACATTCACCAAGTTCAAGATAAAATAAGTTACCTTTTGTTTGAGTGCCATATCCAATCAGCTTTCCTTTGCCATCCAACAACCTTTCTTTTCCATGCATGAATTCTACCTTAAATCCATTATTGAGTAGCTGTGCCACACTCAACAAATTGTGCTTTAGTCCTTCTACCCAATATGCATTATCACACACAAGTTCCTTGGTTAGAGAGATTCTTCCTTTTCCTCTTCTACAACAAGGTTCATTGTTACCAAATCTTACACTACCACCATCATAGTCTTCAAAATATTCAAACTTAGATTTATCACCAGTCATGTGATGAGAACAACCACTATCTATGATCCATGTATCATTTTTTCTCATATGAGAAATTAGTGCCATTTTCTCATCATTATCAGATTCATCTTTTACAACAATGTAGACAATTTCATCTTCTTCTTCATCATCAGAATCATTGGAATCTTTTGCCATAAAACTTATTTTCTTACCTTTATCCTTGAATGATTTGAAGTCTTTCTTGCCATTGTACTTGTGACCTTTCTTTTCATCTTTGTTCTGCTTATTTGGGCACCTAGCAGTAATATGTCCAATTTCTTCACAAGAGAAACAGATTAGAGGAACTTTACCTTTGTATTTTCCTTTGCCTCTTGAATATTTTCTTGCTAGTAGAGCTTCAACCACTTCAAGATCATTGTCTAAACTTTTTTTTGATTCTTTATCACTTTTTGATTGTGGTTCCTTCATCTTTTTCCTTTTTTTTTGAGTGAAAGCCAGGGTTCAAATGCTGATTCAACATTCTTGGCTGCTGGAAAATAGTTGTCATAGTTGTCTAGCTCAAATGCACTCAATCTTCCAACTATGGCCTCTAAATTTATTTTATGATTTGCCTCACATCTCCTTTCTTGAATTGTAGATACTTTGATTAGATAAATAGGAAGTAGGGTTCTAAGTACTTTACTTATAACTGTCTCCTCACTGATATCTCCTCTAGATGCTTTGATTGCACTAACACATGCTTTAACTCTTTCAACATACTTTGCAATGTTTTCATCCTCTCTCATCCTCATTTGGTCAAATTTTCCTCTCAGACTTTCTGCTTTGGCTCTTCTCACATTATCATCTCCTCCATAGATTTCTTTCAGCTTGTTCCACATTTCAAATGCAGTTTTGCAATCCTTGATGTCATCAAATTCTTCACAACTCAGAGCGGATGCTATATCTATCATCATGTTATTGTGAGTCTTCTTTTCATCAATATCATTGACAGATAATGTACCAGAAGGTTCTTCATATTTTTCATCAAGGTACTGCAACCTTGTATCACCAATGGAAGCCAGATGAAGCCTCATCAATCCTTGCCATGCTGAGAAGTTGTCCCTGTTAAGTCTTGAAATTTCTCTTTTGTAAGACATCCTGATCTTTAGCTTAGATCTTTGAAATCTTTTCCTGTAAGCACCAATAGCTCTGATACCAATTGTTGGAATTAAAGATAGTGTAACTGAGAGGGGGGTGAATTAGTTACACACAAAAATTAATCCACAAATCCCTTAGATGTCTTAATGATTTAGTTACTACTTTTACTCGGTAAACAACTATTGTAACTCGGTAAATTAAACTATTACTTTCTTTTCAAACATTCATGCATAAAGCTAAAAATAAAGTGAACACAAGAGACACCAGATTTAACGTGGAAACCCAATATGGGAAAAACCACCAAGTAACTAGTCACTAATTTTTCACTCTTCTGAAGTGAGCCCTGTTAGGAGCCAACCCTGTTAAAGGTTACAATACACACTGTTAGGTGTGACCCTATTAGAGGATTTAATCACCCTGCTAGGAGTGGTCTTGCTAGAGGTCTTTAGAACAATTCAACTGAACTGTCACCTTCTTAGAGGATTTACAAAATGGTTGTTAAACCAACTCTGTTAATAGATTTGAAATCACTGCTACAATGGTTAAAAAGAAACAATGAATTGACCTGAACAAGATGCAACTGAATTTGCTAGATACAGGTCTCTGTTTAGCATCATTAGATCCTCCTTGATCAAATATGGCTCTGCTGCTCCTCAATGATCTCTGATCATCCTTCAAATCTGCTTCCACAACAATTAGTCTTCATTTCATATTAATTCCACATTCTTCCACCTCATGCTACTTTGAATTCGCAACTTGACTTCTTATTTATATCATTTAGGTTGTCAAGTCGGCTCATTTACATGTTACATTTACCAATAAACCATTCAACAATTGGCTACAAATATTATTCTTAAACAAATAAACGTCCTTTATTGGCCGACCCTGCTCGGTAAATACTGCTTCCAAGAATTTCCAGAGTTAACCTTCTTGACTCGGTTAACATTACAATATCTTAAAATCCTTTGGCTACCGAGTTTATTTGATAAGAACTGCTTTTACCAAATTACCTTTGATGACTGAGTGAACTCGGTAAGAACTATTTTTGTTAAAGTTTCTTCGATTATCGAGTGAGCTCGGTAAGAACTGCTTTTGTCATATTTTCTTCGATTACCGAGTGAGCTTGGTAAGAGCTAAATTTCTTTGATTACCTTGAAGGCTCGATAACCAACTATCTACTTGGTAGACACTGCAAGCTATCTTTACTAACCTTTTAGGCTCGGTAGACATTGTCTATTACCTTGCTGACCTTCTAAGCTCGGTAGACACTGTCTGATGACTGATATGACATTTGTGTGACATCAAAGACAACACACAATTGAACAATTGTATCCAACACCATTATGTAAGGATACTTTTGAGCATCTCAAAATGCAGTTTGGGGTTTTGCCCCTTCTAGTGTACAGTAAATGCACTGGTGCATGCATTGATGCAAATTATTATATGCTCATTCTTTTTTTTTGGATCAATTCTTGAGGTAAGAAGATGAAGTTTGTTAGGAGGACCCTTTTGTCATTGTTGTCAATGTGGGAGAAGAACATAGGTTTTGATGTTAATATTATTTGAAATAGAGTTATTTCTTTGTTATTGATGAATGTTTCCATCAATGAAAAAGGGGAGAGTTTTGGAATGTGATGCTGATGTTATTGTTATTTTCATTAATGGTTGTCATTGACATAAACATATTTTGGTTGTTTGGTTGTGGATTTGACACTTTGATGATTTGGTGTAGCTCATCCACATGATTTGATGTGAAGACCTATCTTTGGTTTTGTTTGTGTGGTCCCATTCATATTGAAACATGATGTGGTTCACTCCTTTTGGTTTGGATTGATCTAGAAAGTAATTAATTTTCTTTGGATCAAGTGTTTGCATTGTAATGTGTATATCCTATTTCTTGGTTTTGAATATCATGGTGAATGTGTAACATGTTTATTTGAGTGAAGAAGTTTGGTGTGGTCTACATTTCATTTCTTATTACCATGTGAATACTTTTTGGTAGTCTATTTTAAATTATGTTTAGCCAACTTGGAAGCTTATATGGCATAACATGATATAAGTAAGAAATGATTATGTTTGATGTTATACAATATGTATGATGGAGTACAAGGAAAGAGAATCCCCAAAGGAGATGTCCTAGCCTCTAGCAAATAACCACACAACAAAAACACAACAACAAAGAAAGATCAGATACCAAATGCTATTCTTTATTCATAAAATAATTGATTACATGCAATGTGTCAGGCTGTAAGGCCTTCCTGGTTACAACCAAATACACCATCAATTACAATAACAATTCTACAAGATCCCTCAAGATCCAACTCAAACACTAGCTAGTCCAGATCCACATCTGGATAAGAACACCAAGATAAATATATGCTTGTACCTGGTGGTTCTCAAGCCTCAGCTACTAGCTCTACTCACAAACTCACAACTCCACTACAATCCTATCGTAAACTACCTCGCATTTGATGCTCTATCCACAAACTTAGGAAAACTCACCCTTCAGCTACTCGACGTTGAACTCGGGATTCACTCCCTCTAAATGAATGCTTAAAGACTCCACAAGACCCCCTTATACCCAACTGAGCCACAAGTCAGCCCAGTTTATTACAAATTAAATTAAATCCTAATATTAAATATATGTTGAGCCACAAGTGTGCCTTCAACATATATTAAATACCAAAACACATTAGAAGGCTTACAATACAAATTAAATGCACATAGGAGAGACAACAAAGACCTACACATAAGAGAGACAACAAAGACCCAAATAGGTCTACACAAACTCCGAGATCGATCCACATCACGATCACACACTACATGCATTAAATGCACCAAATCAATTGAGAAAACTCGCAAGAACTCCAGCTGGCACCAACACACTACTGCGTGTCAACAAACTCTCAAGAATTTTTGAGCAACCAACACATGCCGAGAAACCAATACTTGTCGAGCACAACAAGTACTAAGCAATAGAAGATGTTGAGCTCCAACAATGATCGAGCCCCTTCAATGATCAAGCACCACAATCATCGAGTACCTTCAGTGACAGAGCATGTCGACCAACACTATGCCTAGTAACGATTGAGCACCCACCCTTTTTCTTCGACCGAGCACCAAGCTTATCCACCAAGACCATTTGGGCAAGCCTCCAATTGAGAAACACCATAGAGATGACCGAGCACCTCTAACTTTCTATAAAAATACCCAAATCTTCCAGAACCTTAGATGCCCCACATCAAATTCCCAAGGTACAAAGAAAAGTGTGTCCTACATTTTGATGCTCAATGAAAAATGCATAATCGTCTTCATCTTCACCAAAGGCTTCCACTCCAACAAGGACAAGAAAACCAATGTACAAATCATCCACATCTACATCATTATGTCAAACATCAGAATCTTAACATCCAATCAACATGCTCACTCCCAGGGATAAACTAAACATAGCTCTTCATAAAAAAAACCTCATTCACATCAGCAACCAGTGAAACCACACCAGCAACAACAAAATCCACATCAAAAATAATATGTAGATCTCCATCAACACATTCCAAACTCTCAACACCAACCATCTCATTGCTCACAACAAGATGCTCTGCAACACATGACTCACCACCAAAAGCAATTGGATCATTCATGATCAAGTTCTTTGCAATATCCATGTCAGTTGCAACTGACTATTCATGAATCTCCATGTCAATTGCAACCGAGTGCTCATGAAAAATAACTTCCATCCCAACATCAACATGGTTAGGAATATCCTTAGCAACAACCTCAAGTTGCTCTACAAGTTCTACATTAGACTCCACAAATTGATCAACAAAATCAACCTCTTCCACCTTGACTTTTCCATGCCCTCTTCTCTCTCAAACAAGTCTTCTAACCGGCCAAACAATTTTCTTCTAGATCAGTAGACTCCAACTCCACAAACATCTACAAAGTGTTGTCCTCATCCCATCCTTAACTTGATCAACCAAGCTAGCTTCAAACTAAGCAAGCAACTCCTTAGCTCGATCAGCCAAACTAGCTTCAAACTGAGCAAACACCTCAAAAAGCCTCCTCTCCACCACATTACGGGGATTCACAATCATCCCAGGGTCCGATCCTCTCAGAGCCATCTTCCAAGATCTTCGCCAACCCTTTGCAAAAAATACTTCCCATGCTCCTTGTGATAAAATCAAATTGTCTACAAGTCAGATCACAAGCTGCCACCTCGCACAAATAATTAGGAACCAAATCACAAGTCTAGGAACACATATCTACAATACACAAACTCTCTACGATCATGCCTCAACAAGATCAATCTTCCATCTTTGCATCCATCGATACATCTACAAGTCCTCTACAATTGCAAGTCAGAACCACAATCTACCACCTCACAACCAAGAGATCTAGGACTCCAGAAAGAACATTCCACCACCAGACCAAGATCTTCTCAGATCAACTTCTCTCAACCCTGCAAGATCCTGGTGTAAATTGCCTCAACTTCATGATCGGTGTACACACTCAAAAATACCTTTTCTCTGATACCATTTGATGGAGTAAAAGGAAAGAGAATCACAATGGAGATGTCCTAGCCCCCAACAAATAACCACTCAATGGAAATACAACAACAAAGAAAGATCTGATACCAAATGCAACTCTTTATTCATAAAATAACTGATTACATGCAATGTGTTGGGCTCTAAGGCCTTCCTAGTTACTGCCAAATACAACAACAATTACAATAACAATTCTGCAAGATCCCTCAAGATCCAACTCAAACACAAGCTAGTCTAGATCCACAACTAGATAAGAACATTAAGAAAAATCTACACTTGTACCCTTAGGTCCACCAAGCAATCCTCTAGTTCTCAAGCCTTAGCTACTAGCCTTGCTCACAAACTCAAAACTCCACTACAATCCTACTATAAATTGCCTCACATTTAGCACTTTGTCCACAAACTCAAGAAAACTCACCCTTCAGCTACTCTACGTTGAACTCAGGATTGACTCCCTCTAAATGAATTCCTAAAGACTCCACAAGACCCCTTAATACCCATCTAAGCCACAAGTCGGCCCAATTCGTTACAAATTAAATTAAATCCTAACATTAAATATATGTTGAGCCAAAACTCAGCCTCCAATAGATATTAAATACCAAAATGCCTTAAAAGTCTTAAACATAAATTAAATGCATACATGAGAGACAACTAAGACCCAAATAGGTCCACACAAACTCCTAGATTGATCCACATCATGATCACATGTTACATGCATTAAACTCACCAAATCGATTGAGAAAACTTGCAAGAACTTCAATCGACACCAACACATTGCTGAGTGTCAGCAAACTCCCAAGCATTGCCAAGCGACGAACACATGTCAATCAATTAATACCTATCGAGCACAACAAGTGCCAAGCAACAAAAGATGCCGAGCTCCAACAACAATTGAGCCCCTTCAATGACCAAGCACCACAATGATTGAGTACCTTCAGCGACCAAGAACCTTGGCCAACACTATGCCCAATAATGACCGAGCATCCATCCTTCTTCTTTGACCAAGCACCAAGCTTATCCACCAAGTCCATTCCGTTAAGCCTCTAACTGAGAAACACCATAAAGATGACTGAGCACCTCCAACTTTCCATAAAAATGCTTGAATCTTCAGTAACCTCAAATGCACTCGCATCAATGTATGTGCATAGTGGATACAAATTTGACAAGTAAATATTTGTATAGTTGAGTATGTGAGATTGTGTAAGTGGTAAAAATAAAAATATTATTTCTGTGTTTTGTTGTTGGTGAAAGTTATTTCAGTGGTGGATTCTCTTTCATTATTCTCATTTAGGAAGTGATCCTTTTTCTACTTAGCAGTGAGTCTTATTACTTTAGGGTAGTTATCCCAAACTATAATGAGCCTTACCTGGAGTGAGAAAAATTAGTACCGATCCTTTGTAAAAATTACCTTAATTGGTGTCACCTTAATCAAGGTTTTTATTCATAGCAATTATCTTTTCTCTGTTTTTTTTTCCTTTCTTGGATTTTCATATAAATTTTGTCATTCATAATGTATGATGTTTATGTTCCTTCAGGTTCATATATGTTTTAAATATATGATTGCTTTAAGATTTCTCTAATTAATTAAGGTTAAGAAAATTATTTTGTGGTAACTAATTTTCCCCCCTCTCAGTCATCTAGACTTTTCTACAAGTGCATCATCAATAGAACCAACATCCTCAAACCAAATCAAGATAGAAGAAAGGTGAATGAGGATTTGTCACCACAATAATCTGATAAGGTAATTCAAGGCTAGGTAATAGTCCCTACGCAAGACAATGTCTTAAGATAGGTATAATTTTGTGTCTTAATGCTACGCTCTCCTCTTCCACCATCAAAAAATATAAAGGAACACTTAGACCTATTAAGCCACATGGAATCGATGCTTGGTACCTACACAATCAACTACACATGATAATAACATATATATAATATGTCAATCAATACAATCAATGAGGAGGAATTGAAAAGATCGTACATGTCTCACGAATGAGTAATATACCATCCTCCATCTTTATACAAATACATCATGGAAGATCAACTTAAGTATGTATATTAAGCAATGTCAATATCCTAAATCATCTTGGATAACAATATCATAATCATGGGTTAGGCTATAATAATACATTGTTAGCATAAAATATAATCACTTTAATATTCACATCAATAAATAGCACATCAATATCATAAATTCTATTAATAAGGAAATCATATGCAATAACCTCAACGATCTCAACATACACAATAGTAATCAATAACATCATCAACATTATATCTTACCAACATTGAAGATGTTAATATCCCTAAATTTCATTTTCAATAACATGACATCTCACCAAATCCATGTAATATGAAAAATGATTCATTTCTTATGATTAACTATACTAACCATTAACCCAATCCACAGGGATACAGACACCAACACATTAAGAAGTATGAAAAATGGAAAGCAAACGATAGAGTCATTAAAATAAGATATGACATCATTTTCTACATTTTGATTAGTTTTACCACTTCTAGGAACTTGATTGCTACTCAAAAATTTCATGCATTGGAAACAACAACAAAAAACCATAGTGTTTAAGGTCACCATCAAATACTCAACACTTATATTATAATTTGTAATAGTAAAACGAAATAGACAAAATTAATCATAAACCTAGAAGACCTAGATGTATCACTACTTAGAATTATATTTAATAATGAAATAAAAAAAGAAGAAGAAGAAGGATGAATCTTATATGCATAGAACAATAAATAAATAATATCTTGCATTTTTCTAACTTACTAATGCTTATAATTTCCTAAGGCTCACCAAAAATAAACTTATTAATAGAAAGAAAATGTTATGCATAAAAGAAACCATATTAGGGAATTCAAAATAGAATTCTTCAATGGATCTATATATGGAAGAATTGAATCAATTAGATTGAGAGAAAAATAAATCGTGTAAAGGATCAATTGAGAGTTTCAATTGTATTTATATGAAGCCAAGTTTGGTAGAATGTAGAGAGGTAGAGGAAAATGTGGTATGTTCTGCGTAATTGTAAAATAATGGCCATGAATGTTAAGTGATTATGACCACAATCCAAAACATTCAAGTGTTGAATTCAAGGCTAGTAGGACCCAAATAACAGAGTGGATTTATAATAATAATAATTATGTATTGTCCTAACAAGTTAGAACCCATAAGTAGATGTTCAAGGACCTATTTGACCCTAGTTTGGTGAAGAGGTTCAAATGTCGGTATGTTTTATCACAACCACACATATTTTCTCCCCTCTCTCCTATTCACCATCCCTGACATCCCCATGAAATTGAGCCCTATTTACCTATGACAAGTCACTAATTGTGATATGTCCCTTGATTTTTGGACCCAAATTTGGCCTATATCCCAATGACAAGGTTTTCTTCCAAGATTTTAAATTATGGTCGACCTAGATCAAATTTGAATCTTGAAAGGAGGGGGTTAAGTATAAAAGGAAATTCTCTCCCCTTATTCAGTAACAAGGAATTAAGTGCAAGTTATCCATCAAGCTTTTGAGAATTCAACCAATCAAGTTGTGTAATTAAGGATTTGGAATCAAGATTTGAAGGCAAGCATCCAATTCAAGATCTTCAAATCTTCATTTCTTTAAAAGAAAGATGTCTTCTCCAATCGATGTAAGTTTCTCTCTCATGATTGTGAAGTAGAGGGATTCTCAATCAAGCAACAAGATCCATCCATTTGTCATTCTCTCTTCCTATGTGGTTATCAAGCATATCTTTATTCTAGATCTTAGAGTGACAATCATATATCTATGCATTTGTGAAAGCATCCTTGATTCTACATCTCGTTCCAATGTCAAGTCTTTGAATTCCAAGCACATTCAAGCATTTTCATGGATTTGAAAGATTACTACATATGTTCTTGAGGATTCACACAGGGTGAATCAACAATTTATCCTTTTACATTACTTTCCTTTATGCAATTTCTATCATATTCCAAGGTTGATACCTAAATAGGGGTTTGACCATGGAAACCACTTTTCCCAACCTTTTACCTATTTTTTTATGTGCAGGAATAGGTTTTAGAGCTATGATTGTAGGTCTGCGCATTACATGTACAATTGCACAATTCTAGAAAGTTTAGTTAGAAATTGCTTGGTACATGTGGCCATTACCAACTTGTCCCCCAAAAGTCAACTTTTACCTAAAAAGGTGAGTTGTACCCAAAAACAAAATTTGTCCATGTCTTTTTCAGTAAAGTTCTCGGAGCAAAAAGTTACAATTCCCTATGTGCCAGATCTATAGTTAAAACTGAATATGAGATTGGGGAAATTCATATTCAGAGTACTATTTCCTCCATCTTATTTCTTGGTGCCTTTATTCTCTCTTCTTTTTCCTAATGCTTGCTTCATTAGATTATATTTGTTATTTCATTTCCACATCATTGTAACAAAAAAGGAATACAAAAAACCTCACATGACATAGATCTTACATTGGCACCCTTTCCCATTTTGGTTGTGCTAACCAGATTATCTTTGTGTTGGTCTTGTATTCCAATGTATGTAGGATTTGGGAAGTATTACCATCATAGTTGTTTCACATTTCCCATTATATGAAAAATATAATAGGAAAATTTGTTGTCATTTAAGGTGGAATTTTTGTGGTATTGTGCAAACTCTCCTAATCTTTGAGAAATTTACAAGACATGTAACAACATACTTCGTCACATAAAAAAATCATAGCTAAGACCTTGGTTTGAGATTATATGAGATGCATATTATTCCTTGTGATGATATAGTGAAAAATTATGAGCATCTTGCTTCATATAATATCTTATGCTTTAAGAACATAGGAGAATGCATCTTACTAAAGATGGAAGATGTAAAAATAAGCTTGTCAACTCCATTCAAAAGATGTATAACACTAATAATGCAACTTTACTTTAGCAACAATAACTTGCTTTTGTCAATATATGAAATCCAAATTTCAACAAAGTAGAGGTCAACATAAGTATGACTACATTATCTTAAATTGACCCTATTAAATGACAATCGTGATATAGTAAGTATTAAGTAGAGGTTAGTATCCTAGCCTCTAAATTATTTTCATTGGTTCTTGATTCCTTTGTTACAAAGAGGAATTAGTTTGCATATAGCTTTAATAATTCAATTTAGAGAAATAGATTTACCTCTTAATGAGGGAAGGGGTTTGTAGCCATATACATACAACTTTGCAACCTTAAAAGCAACCAACTCCACACTCATCAAATATTAGCAACCTATCAATTTTTTAAAAATGCCATAGATTGATAGGGGAGGAGGTGCATAAATGATTGGTTGAGATTTCATTTGACAAGGAAATCCCTCATATTAAGATTGACATTGATTCACATGCTGACTTTAGTACAAACAAACTGAATGTAATAATAAATCTTGATTTTGCACAATATTTATTTTTCAAATTTTCTAAATTTTATTATTTTATTTGTAGTCTTTTGGCATTTAGGTATGTATACATTTACACTAAAAAATAATGATTTTGTTAATTTTTACATCTGCTCCCATGACTTCTCAATTCCACTATAATGTTATGCAATATGGTTGGCTATACGTGAATATGATAAATGCCTTACCCTATGAATTATTTAAATTTCATATGGTTATAATTGCTTTCTTCAAGGAAAAGGTCTCATGTCCCCTTTCATCCTAATGTATCTCCATATTTTCTGTAATCTGCTTTTCAAAAACACGTAAGATATTATGAGAGAGATATTAAAATGCAAAATTAAAGATCATACCTAACATAAACTGGTCAACTCTCAACAATAGAACTAAATGAGAAGGCATATGACTTATATAGCATAGTACACCCATTTAGCTTATAAATATGGTTACATTAGCTCAAACTAGCCTTGCACTCAATATGGCGAGGACATACCAGGATTGCGGATGTTAGCCATCCACCTTGTTTTACAATTGTAAATTTCTCTACCACAAAGACAAAGCAATCCACATGCACCTTCTTATCAATCCATAGGTATTGGGTTGTGGATGTTAGCCGTCCACCTTGTTTTACAATTGCCAATTTCTCTACCACAAAGACAAAATAATCCACATGCACCTTAAAATCAATCCATATGTATGGCTTACCTCTCAACAAACAAAGAAGCTAGTAGTCAAACATTTACTTTAATACTTAAAGATCAACAAGCTCCAAACTATTGTCAAAATCTAGATACACATTATGATGTTGATCTTGAAGGTGCCGCATAAGCACATAAAGTATTGCTCAAAGTTCTATTTTATTAGACAAACCTTAAAAACCCAAGAATGAATCTTAATATAATCAAAGATAAATTGTCGCATCAATATGTTGTTTCCAAATAATCAACATTTTATTGATTACCTCCTCTCTAAAATACATCTACACATTTACTTTCATCTCCATTAACCATGGAACATCTCCATTCTAAAACCACCATGGAACATAACAAAATGGCTTTAAGAAGTCTTAAGAGTCCAACCCTGACATAAAAAGCAATTGTCAACTGCCCAAATAATTGGGACGAGAGATTCATAGAGCTTGGGGCACCCTCCTCCAAACAAACTAAATAGAAGGCAAGGTGAGGGGACTAAGAACATTGTAACGTCAAATAACCTTGACAACTATCACAACTAACTGTATCTATAGTTTTCAGTTTATCAAATCACTCTCAATTGGCTGTAAGTCCACTCCATACATTTATTGGTCCCATTAGTAGCTTGTAAGAGAGAACTGTGAGATATATCAAGAAGCAGAAAACTCATGGGAGAAAAACTCCTTATTTCAATTACCCATAAGAGAAAAATTCAGATGATAACTAGATAAAAACAGCAAGAATCCTTGTCTAATTTCATTATAACTTGGAGAACGGATATGAATCCGGTTGGGCTTCACATCCGTAAGCCATGTCTGCTGCCTGAAAAATACAGAGAAGAGAGGCCCAATAGCAGCCAGATAAGATCTCCATTGATGCAAAAATAATCATTCTGGAAGCTCCGTGTGCAGCATGATCATCCCTCATCAATACACATACAGCAACAATGTGGGTGTGGGCCTTTTAAATCCTTGATTTCTCAAACCACCCACTAAAAATCCAGTGCGTTGACTACATTTTCACATCGCTAGAACCCACATAATATCAATCAAATGCCAAGAATTTCAACATACATAAAGATCAACAAACCCTCAGATTTCCGCCATTGAAACCGGCATTACCAACAAATGATCTTCAATGGGTTCCCTTAAAGATCCCCAAAAAGACCAAAATCCTTCAGGACTTTACCCCCAAAAAGATCCACCCCTTTTTCTCTCCTCCGCCCTTTTGAAGCCCATTTTTAGCCTTGTCTCTGTTCTTCTTCTTGATAGCGGAAAGTTCCTCCTCTTTGGTCTGCAACAAAAGCCGGTTCTCCATTATCACATCCAAGGCAGGCTCCCAAAGCCTCCTTGGCTTCACACCCACAACAGCACCGCCCTCTGAAATCTTCAAAGGCCCTTGTAAAGAAGGGCTCACAATGCTCCATGGGCGCTTCAGAACAAACCCTGAATGAAGAAAAGCGAGCTCCTGATAACAAGAACAAGAAGAGGAAGAAGAAAAGGGGAAAGAAGAAGAAGAAGCAGAAGAGGGGAAGAGGCGTGGGAGGGGCAGCAAAATGTAAATGCCGCCGCTCTCTAGAGGGGTATCAAGGGGCAGAATGGCTGATTTTCTCCTACCAGTGGAAGGTTTTGCCTTGGCCTGGCTGACATAATGATGGGGATGAAGGAGAAGGAGGTCTGAGACTGTAATGGGTAAGAGAAATTGCCTGATTTGGCCGTCCGGCTGGATCACTCTCACAGTTTGGCGGGGAAGGGCGCACTGGATTATTCTCAGACCCATTTTCGCTCCTCTTTGCATCTGCCATCCATTCTTGGGCTTTAATCGGTTGACTTGAAATGGGTCGGTCCCTTTCCTTTATGGGATTGGGATTAATAATCAAGTAGAGGGATTTTTTAATTTCATTGGGATGCCAAAATAGTATGGCCCTCCTATAAGTAAAGATACTTGGGTTTGATGAGACTTCATGGTTGGGGAAATAGTTTTGTATTGGTTGGTCATCTTGGCTTTTGTGGGAATTTGTTTTATGGTATTGTTTTTTATGTAGTAATCATTGGTATACTAGGAGTGGAGTGGTGATTCACATAGATCTATTATCTAAATGTGTAAAAATCAATAGCCAAAAATTATCAAAGACTATGTAGAAAACAAATGACAAGCTAGTGTGATGGTTGTCATTTTGGTTTTAGTGTTAAAGTATTTCCTATTGTTTTGTTCTTAAGGGTCAGCCCCTTTGATTTGGCTGCTTTAATATTAAAAAACAAATGACGAGCCTATTACAAACAAAGTGGTCAAATAGATTATGCACAACCAAGTTATCATCACAATACATTATAATAACAATACTAGGACCATGAGGGTGACTTGACTGACGAGGACTCCAAGGTGCTGTTTGACTTCCTTGCGGAAGATTGGGCTAAAATCCTCTTGGGGAGGAAGGATGCCAAGAAGCCTTAGGGCTCTTTCCCCTGGGTTATTATGGTTTTTTTTTAAAATTCTGTTGGTTGTTGAACTTTGCTAGGTTTAAGGTGGTAGTGCCTTTGTTTTTTGGCTTTCTTAGTTTTATTAGTTCTAGTACAGGCAATAGTTGTGTTATGCCTGTTGATATTTTTTTAGTTGTGATCCCGAACAATGTTTTTGTGTTAGAAGTGGTAGGGGGTAATTTTGATTGGTGGTAATCTGCTGGTGGTTCACCAGTTTGACTATTTAATGGGCCAACCCCCTTGTCTTGGTTGCTTTTTAATTCAAAAAATACTCAAGAAGTTCATACTTCTAATGCAAATAAAATAATTTAAATGACTACCAAAAATGCTAGTATTTTATGTTATTGTTATCATAATTTATTTTGGTAGTTTATAAGTCAAAATTATTGATCTATGGTTCACTTAGCACTTATTGCATCTGGGTGATGCTCGTAGAGGTGAAGCATTACCTTTTTGAGAGGTCACTCATCCTAGTACTACTTCAACTCAAGCACATTTAGCCATTGAGTTCCCTCCATGGTTAAGCCCATTTAACTTGCTATCCCTTTTGCAAAACCTTCAAAAAGTGTTATACCTTATAAACCATTAATTATAGGGCCCCTCAAGCTCATTAATGAATTTTGCAAAATGGACACCTCTTAGTCCTTGGCTCTTAACTAGGAAGGATGAATAACTCTCCATAAATAAATAAATAAAAGCCTTTGATTAAGATTGTTTATGTGGAAGAGAGATCCCTTATAGAGCTTTTTATTAGTGTTTGTATTATTAGGAGCTATTGTTATTAGGTTTTCACAGTTTAATTCACAAGGGTATTAGTGTTGTTTATCGATTCATTGTGTGAGATTTTTCAGCGCTAATATTTTTGATAAGATCATTGTAAAGATGTTAGAGAGATCAAAGAGATAGATTTTTTTAATGATGGATTGGAAAGAGTGATTTAAAATATTCTATGACCCACTGTTAGGATGCTAGAGAGCTCAAAGAGATGAAAAAGTCTTGATGATGGATTATAGAGTGTGATTTGAAACATTGATGCTAAAAAATCTCACACTATCAAGTCCAAAGTCCATGACAAGTGTGGTAGATTTGACTTTAGTGGGTATGGAAATATGATAATGGGGTGCTAAGTTAAGTAGGCTTTGTTAATGAGAAATCGTATGGTTAAGTGTGCTATAGTCAAATTAATATTAAGAGGGATGGTCTTCAAGGAAGTTTTGATGCTTCACCCTTTTTGGCATCACTTAGATAGAAATTGTTGAGTGGACCAATTCACGCTTACAAGAGATGGGTTGGCATGAACCACAACTCATGAAACATGGGTTAACGAATCTGACTCAAAAACTATGTAGTCGAGTCTTGATAAAATAACATAATATGAATATATGTTAAAAATATTTTTAAAGACAATAATTTTTTAAGGTCCACTTTATTAGCTTGGGTTTAACTCTATATACTTTTTTAGAGTCGATGGGTTCAACTCAAACTTTGTACAATTAGAACTTGAAAAAAATTAGATAGTAGGAATATACGTCAATTAACAATATTTTTAAGATATACTATCCACAATCCATATTAGTTGCAATCCATATTAGCTTAAATATTTATAGATTTTGACTTTTTTTTTTTCTATCAACATTTCAAAATCACACTCCAAGATCATTAAAGTTTAACTCAAAAACTATGCAATTGAATTATGATAAAATGGTACAATATGCACAAATGTCAACTGAAAATGTATTCAAGACATTAAATTTACATAATCCATATCATTAGCTTAAGTATGTATAGATTGACAGTGCGTGCGCGTGTGTGTGTGTATTAGTGACAACATGAATTGCCACCATCTTCACCTACCACCATCTTCTTAAA